>CM053578.1:41138165-41218927 GCA_028646485.1 Cryptoprocta ferox
AACAGGAGAAACCCAATAGAGGACAATGGGGAGGGGAAGGAGGAAAAAGAGTTAGGGAGAGGGAGGGAGACAAAACACAAGAGACTCTTGAATCCTGAAAACAAACTGAGGGGGGAAGGGGAAGGGGAAAAGGTAAAGCGGGGTGATGGTCTTGGTGGAGGTCACTTGTGGGGAAGAGCACTGGGTGTTATATGGAAACCAACCTGACAATAAACTATAAAGTTTAAAAAAAAAAATAAAAAAAAAAAGAGTACCATTATGAACTCATTTTAGGACCAAAGAAATATAAAGGAAAAACAGTGAATTATTTAAGAAAGCAAAGGATGACACAAAGAATATTTAAATATCATGTAATAGATCCCTTAAACACTCCTTATTGAGTGACCTGAGAGGTTTTTGCCTTTTCCTACCTTTTTCCAGATAGGTACATAAGGATTGGGTCTCTGCTTCTTTTACTTCCAGGAGCAACAGCCATTTGTTTGGGAAAACTTAGATCTCTGAAGGGATTATTAAATTGTATTTATCTACATAATAAAGTGAATAGAGACCTTGAGACTCCTGAATACAATGGGAAGTTGCCTAGTCAGGTAAGTGACTTGAATTGCTTTTTCTATTAATGGTGGTGATCTACAACCTAGTCTCACAAAGGTGATAGAAAATGGCATAGCCTTGAGGAGGAGGAGCTATGGATGTTATCTGAATCTGGGGAGAAACGCCCAGCATAGCACTGAGGGTGTGAATGTAATAACAGTAATGCCATTTTTTAAGTAGATCTCCAAGATAAGTCAAGGTACATCATCAGTGGTGACCATAATGAATTCATCAATCAAGTCTTCTCAACCCATTGGACGATGTAAACCCTAGACCCTCTAAAAACTAAAAATAATAAGGGTTCATTAAAATGATTGTTTTTGAACTTATCATTGACATGGGTTGGAAAGAAGTTGCAACCAGGTTTAACTGGATTAAGGACCAAATATAAGGAAGAAGGAAGGAAAGGAGGAAAAGAAAGAAGGAGGGAGACAGAGAAAGAAGGAAAGAAGGAGGAAGGACAGAGGAAGAAGAGAGGAGGGAAAAAAAGAGAAGAGGGAAAAAGGGAAGTAAAGAAAAAAAAACAGACAAGCAGAAAAAGGTAAACTTAGAATTCTTAAAATCAGAGACTCTCAAACAATTTAAACCTGTTACAAGTGTATCAGTAATTACTTTCTAGACGATAATGGCTATTTGTTTCCCATAATCCTTCTCAATATTTCTACTAAAGTTGTCAAATTAGGCTTCAGAGTCCCACCTATTAAAACATTAAAAAAACACAAAGCCCTGAAAAATCAGTATGTGATAACTTTGTGTATAATGTGTTTACTAAAAATGAGTGATAATAATGTACAGGCATACCTTGGAGATATTGTATATTTGGTTCCAGAACTGCAAAAAAGCAAATACCATACTGCAATAAAGCAAGTTACATAATTTTTTGGTTTCCTAGTGCATATATAAAAGTCATATTTACACCACCCTATTGTCTAAGTGTGCAATAATAGCATTACGCCAAAAAAACCAAAGTACACGCCTTAATTAAAAGATCCTTCATCACTAAAAAAAAATGCTAATCATCATCTGAGCTTTCAGCAAGTCATAATCTTTTTGCTGGTGTTGGGTTGATGTTAACGTCTGCTAACTGACCACCATGGTAGTTGCTGAAGGTTGGGTGATTGTGCCAATTTCTTAAAACAAGACAACAATGAAGTCTACCACATTGATCTTCCTTTCAGAAACAATTTCTCTGGTAGCATGTAATGGTGTTTGATTTTTTTACCCATTTTACCCATAGTAGAACTTTCAAATTGGAGTCAATTTTCTCAATCATTACCACTGCTTTAGCAACTAAGTTTTGTAATATTTTAAATTGTGTGTTGTAGTTTCCACAGTCTTTACAAAATCTTCACCAGGAGTAGATTCTATCTCAAGAAACCACGGTCTTTGCTCATCAATAAGAACAACTGCTCATCCATTCAGGTTTGATTATGAGATTGCTGCAATTCAGTCCCATCTTCAGGCCCCACTTCTAATTGTAGTTATCTGCTATTTCTACCACATCCACAGTTATTTCCTCCACTGAAGTCTTGAGTCTTTCAAAGTCATCCGTGAGGGCTGGAATCAGCTTCTTCCAAACTCCTGTTAATGCTGATATGTTGGCATCTTGCAAAGAATCATGAATGGTCTTAATGGCATCTAGAATGGTGAATATTTTTGAGGACATTTTCAATTTACTTTGCCAAAATCCAATGCTATTTATGGCAGCTATAGCCTTATGAAATGTATTTCTTAAATAATTAGTTTTGAAAGTCAAAATTACCCCCTTGAGTTCTGTGCTGCATAATGAATATTGTGTAATAGGCATGAAAGTAACATTAATCTCATATATCTCCATCAGAGCTCTTGAGTGACCTAGTAGACTGTCAATGAGCAGTAATAATTTGAAAGGAATCTTTTTTTCTGAGCATTAGTTCTCAGTAGGCTTAAAATATTTAATGAACCATGTTATAAACAGATGTGCCATCATCTTGGCTTTATTGTTCCAGTTAGAGCACAGGAAGAATTCATTTAGTATAAATCTTTTTTCGGGGAGGGAAGGGAAATAGAGCAAGTGCAAACTGGGGAGGGACAGAGAGAGAGAGAGAAAGAATCTTAAGCAGGCTTCATGCTGAGCATGCAGTCTGTTGTGGGGCTAAGTCTTACCACTGTGAGATCATGACCCGAGCTAAAATCAGGAGTTGGATGCTTAACTGACTGACCCACCCAGGTGCCCTGCCTTTAGTACAATTCTTAAGGCCCGTAGAATTTTCAAAATGGTAGATGAGCATTGGCTTCAACATAAAGTCATGAGCTGCATCGCCCCCTAACAAGAGAATCAGCCTGTCCTTTGAAGCTTTGAAGTAAGGCCTTGACTTCTCTTCTCTAGCTATGGATGTCCTAGATGGCATCTTCTTCAAATAGAAGGCTGGTTTGTCTACATTGAAAATCTATTGTTTACTGTATCCACCTTCTTTAATTCTCTTAGCTAGATCTTCTGGATAACTTGCTGCAGCTTCTACATCAGCACCTGCTGCTTCACCTTGCACTTTTGTTTTGATGACTTTTTTTTCTTAAACTTCATGAAACAACCTCTGCTCACTTCAAACTTTTTTCCACAACTTCCTCTTTTCTTAGCTTTCATAGAATCCAAGTGAGTTAGAGCCTTACTCTGAATTAGGCTTTGGCCTGAGAGAATGTGGTGGCCTGTTTGATCCTCTCTATCCAGAACACTAAAACTTCCTCCATATCAGCAATAAGATTATTTTTGCTTTCTTATTTGTTTGCTGGAGCAGCACTTTTGACTTCCCTTAAGACCTTTTCCTTTGCATTCACAACTTGGCTAACACTTTAAATAGGCTCAGGAGGCCTGGTTTTCAACAGGCCTTCCTCACTCAGCTTAATCATTTCTAGCTTTTGATTTAAAGTGATAATGTACAACTTTTCCTTTCACTTTAACCCTTATAGACCAGGGTTATCAACTGGCTTAGTTGCGGTATTGTTTTGTCCGAGGGGATAGGGAGGCTCAAGGAAGGAGGGGGTGGGAATGGCCAGTCAATGAAGCAGTCAGAATAAGCACAACATGTATCAATTCAGTTTGCCATCCTATAAGAGTACATTTCATGGTGCCTGAAAACAATTATAATAGTAACCTCAAGGCTCCCTGACCATGGGTCACCATAACAAATATAATAAAAAGTGTATTAATATTGTGAGAATTATCAAAATGAGACAGAGAGATGCAAAATGAGTGAATGCTATTGGAGAAATGGTACTGATAGACTGCTATATGGGATTGCCACAAACCTTCAATTTGTAAAAAAAATGCAATATCTGCAAAGTGCAATAAAGCAAAGTACAGTAAAATGAGGTGTGTTTGTAGCTTATGTGGAAAGTGTCATAACATATTCACAATGTTAACATGCAACAGATAATTTCTTAATGCTATAAATATAGCTTTTGATGATAGAAACTTTATTTAGCAATTCATTGACATAGTTTAGTAATATGATATATTTCAGTGAGACTCTAAAGTAGGGGCTTCAAATCTTTTTCAGTTTAAGAACAACTTTACATAATTTGAGACAAGTCTCAAGTTTGCACATAATACTTTATTCTGACATATACTGATTAAAGAAATAATTAGTGCCCTGAACCATTATTCAGTAGTTGATTTACATTTTTATCAATCTCAACAACTTTTCCTTATATTAGAATTACATGTGTGCAAGATATTTTTATGAAATCTTCAGGTAATGCTTATTTCTTATATGGACTTATAATACGCATCCCCTTAAGGTCTGTGATCCACAGATTGGAAAGATATAATCATTTAGTTACTTTTAAAAGGGAAAATATTATAAATTTTGATTTTAGGCTAAGTTATTAAGATCCCTTCATTAGTCCTCTAAATGCTATCTTTTGAGTAAAATACTAGTACTCTTAATGTGATCAAAAGTAGTGAATCACTTGTCTTTAAAACCTAATTATACCGGAAATGTTAAGTACCTGATATGCATACAAATACGATCAGCTTTGATATTTTTTTCAGTGTATTTATTTCATTGCAGCATCTGCTGAACAAGGATTTTCCTTTTAGATATATACTCTCTTGAATGCATAAATACAGTCTTTTTGAACATACTTAAAATGTCTCTAGATACACATGCTAATAAAACTTCTTTAGAAAGATCAGCACAGAGTATTATTTTTCAATTACAAACAAAACAGTTTTACATGTAGAACAGCAGGTAATTATAATATAGATATCATTCTATTTGCTTGGCCATGATTTCTAAGTTTATGACTGTTTTGTAAAAGTTCTCTACGTAAGAATCAAATTGCTACATTCCAGCAAACTAAGCTTGTTTTTCTTATTCTATAAAACTGACAAACCAATGATCTTTTGGCCACATAATATCTATCTAATCTGTCTGTGTCTATATTTTCTTCAACTACCTTTTTTAAAAATGTTTTATTTATTTATTTTGAGAGAGAGAGAGAGAGAGAGAGCAAGGGAGGGGCAGAGAGAGGGAGAGAGAGAATTCCAAGCAGACCCTGCGCTGTCAGCATAGTGCCAAGTGTGGGGCCTGAACTCACAAACTGTGAGATCATGACCTGAGGCGAAATCAAGAGTCGAACGCTTAACCAACTGAGCCACCAAGGTGCCACACTGCAACTACTTTTGTACCTATATTTACATTAATATCTATATCAGGGATTCAGTCAGAGACCCACTCAAGCAGGCTTAAATGAAGGGAGACTTAGTATAAGCATAAGATAGATACTGCAGATAACACTATGTGGTGAGCATTTTTACTTTACCCACTCAGCATCCTTTCCATCTCTTCCTGTGGAAATGTCCCTCCCTTTCTGCCTTCAGACTTGTAGTTCCAAAGTCCTCATATTCTTATAGTCTAAACATATGACCATACTTAGGATAATTAGGAAAAGTCTCAAGCTGTTTTCAAACCAGAACCTAGAGAACAGAGACTGTTTCCATCAGGCAACAGCACTATGAAAAGTGAGTCCCAAAAGGCAAAATATCTGTTACAACAACAATAACAACAGTTGATATCTGGTGAGTTCAGACACTGCAAGTACTAAGCACTTTAAATGTTTTACAATCCTATCTTCAACACGTTACACAGGTTGAGGAAAATACAATTTGGAGTTGTTAACCAAGCCTTAGTGTATATGAGTGATGGTATGGTATTTGAAGTCAGACAGTCTGATCTTAATCTGGTAAGATTTTTTTTAATTTATTTATTTTGAGGGAGAGAGCCACAGAAAGCATAAGAGGGGCAGAGAGAGAGGGAGAGACAGAATCCCAAGCAGGCTCCATGCTGTCAGGGAGGAGCCTGATGCAGGGCTCAAACTCATGAACTGTGAGATCATGACTGAAGCCGAGGTTAAGATTGCATTGGTTAAATGACTGAGCCACCCAGGCACCCAAGTCTGGTAAGTTTTAATAGTACATTCCCCTCCTGTACATTCACCACACTGACAGCAGTATGAGAATGTGATGTACCTCACACAGGAGTTAAGTCAAGGGTGTCTGGTGTATTTGACTCTGTGGTTCCAGTTGTTTCTCAGTTATAGGTACATGAGTGGTCCAGCCTCTGCCGTTTCTACTGTTCATTCTGACAGAAACTCTCATTCTTCCAGTAAGTCTCAGGTTTTTGTTGTTGTTGTTGTTTTATTTTTTGTTTTGTTTTTTGTTTTTTTGTTTTTTTCCCCCACTTAACCTAGTTTGAATTGGTTGCTGATACTCCAAGGAAAGGAAACAAAGTAAAGGTGAGTCCCTCAGAGATGGACAGAGGATTTGGGAAACCAAGACCAAGTGTTGTTCTTTCTCTCCCCCAAGGAGAATAGGTCTCCATTCTTTCTGCATCCTCTCTATTCTTTAGATCTCCCTTCCTCCCTCCCTCTCTGTCTCTCATACTGGTGTCCCTCATCTATACATTTTACTTCCAATGGCCAAGATTTTTATTTTTCCCTCAGTTTTTTTCTATACACTATGTACCTCCTTTAATTATTATTTTTTTTATTTTTAAAATGTTTATTTATTTATTTATTTGTTTGTTTTTTATTTTGAGAGAGCAAGAGAGAGGACGAGCAAGAGCAGGGGAGGGGCAGAGAGAGAGGGAGACAGAAAATCCTAAGCAGGCTCCACACACTAACAGTGCATGGAGCCTGATGTGGGGCTCAAACTCACGAGCCATGAGATCATGACCTGAGCTGAAGTCGGACACATAACCAGCTAAGCCATCAGGCCCCCCTATAATTCCTTATAGATCCCTATAGATCCTTATAATTCTTTGTAGATAATGATGTAACACATGCATGAACAAGTCCTTGATTTAACATCTGGGCAGCAAATAACTTAAGCTAATAAAGCTCATGTTGGAGGGGAAAATGCCTAGGACAGGGGTAAGAGCAGGAGGTGTGAGAGGAGTGGGAAGAAAGGTAGTAGTTTTTAGATTTGCTCTGGTCTACTCAGGAGAGGAAGAATCAACAAAGACCATCTCATGGTACAGATTGGGAGGCCTCTTCTCAATCCTAGAAGTACTGTGCACATCACTCATTTAGAATTCATTCTAATGTGTCAAGTGTTTTTTGACACTTTATTAAAGTTTGGGCTCCTTTAAGAAAGTCTAAAGAAAGTTTGCTGGAGCCGTGAGAACTGGATTTTAGTCATACTATCTCTGTGCCTCAAACTCACTGTTTATACAATAAGTATCTTAACTCTAGGACTTTCTACTCTATAAAGTCTGTGAGATATGAAATTATATAATTTATATGGATATGTATAGAAAAACTGTAAAGATATAGTTAAACATGGGAAATATGTTTTTTTTAAGTTTATTTATTTCTTTTGAGAGAGAGCAAAGTGAGTGAGCAAGTGTGAGTGAATGTGGGGGGGGGGGGCAGACAGAGAGAGAGGGAGAGAGAATCCTAAGCAGGCTCCATGCCATCAGCATGGAGTCCAATGCAGGGCTCGAACTCACGAACTTCAAGATCAAGACTGAGCCAAAATCAAGCACCAGACATTTAACTGACTGAGATTTCCAGGCACCCCATGAGACATATGATTCCTGACCTGTGCTTTATTCAGAATACGCAGTCAATATATTCTATACATTTAAAAAACTATTATTTTGGCAGTTCATTCAATGTGACTAAAAGAAGGAGATTCAGCTACTAAAATAACAGATTCATTATGACATCTTGAAAGCATTTTATTATATGATAGATAGAATAGAAATGATAAAATCCATCACTGTTACTATAATTCTTCCTTCTGTCCAATATTTTATCCATCTTCCGAAGTATAGTTCAGGAAAGATGTCATAAGATCCCTTCCAATTGATGCATTTCTTTTAAGTTCTATAACTTTGAATTATACAAACTGACATCATAAAGAAATGTACATTCTTTTAAGACAGCAACCATAGTTCACTGAGCCCCATTCTGAGTACTCAATAAACACTAAAAATATTATTTCTGAGTCATTTCCAATCACTGAACCGGTCAGCATCTTTAAGAAAAAGTCTTGCATCTATATTCACACTTACATCAATTACCACTGTGCCATTTTCTGTCCCATTTATGATAAGCCAAGTAGATACAAATTTGTTCACTGCAAATAGCATCTGCTCAGCATCCCTTCAACATTATTGATTTTCATTATCTAAAACTGCACATTATTCACTGCAAGTTACATAGAATGTTTCTTTCTAGTTTCTATCACTATGCTGGTACTCAAAATGTTCAGAAAAAATTTCCAAATTGGTAGAGTATAAAGTGGTCAGAGCCTGATGCCTCAGCAAATAGTAAATGTCTGACTGAATTGGACAGAGGAAAGAAAGGAGTGGGTAGGGGCTGGTTAATGGAGATGGACGGCCAGGGGACATACAGAGTGCTACAAGTTTTTTTCTGAGTTAGGTTAATCATTGTGGAAAATTAACTTGAAGGAAAGCATTTGCAGCAGGAGTGCTTTACACTGCTTGTGCATATTGGCCTCTTCATTCATTACATATTTATCTAGTCCCTACTGTGTAACGACTAGAGTAACTAGTCTACTAGAGTAGCCTCTGTGGATAAAATGTATTATTTTTGTTTTTAATTGGACACATCTGTAAACAATGCAGCAAGTATATAGTGGATCAAGGAGAGTATAATGAAGGTGCTTTAGGGTTTAGGTGTGTATGGAAAGAGGGGGGCAGTTCTCTACCTGAAGGAAAGATTTTATACCAGTAGACAGTGTTTGTAAACTTCTTTCCAGTATTTTTCTTTCTAAATACTTGCCTTTTCCTTTGCCTATATTTTCCACATCAGAAGTGGGTAAATGTTTTTCAATCATATATTACTATGACTATAAATTTCCTTAAGGTTTCATGTGAATCTCAAACCGGAGAAGTGTAAGTCAGGAACTGGGAAATCTACAGTCAGTATGCTGTCTTGGAAAGCTGCATATTATAAAAGAAAAATATCAACATCTACAATAACCAGTGATGCTTTCATTTTATGGCTGGTATGACTATACAAATTCAAGCCACAAGGCAGCAATATTCTATATAACTACTAAGAAGGAAATCTTTTATAAGGGAATATCTTTCTCCATGTGTCTTCCTTTATAGCATCTTATAACCAGACAGTGTATTGTATTTTCTTCCTCAATTATCTGAATATTAAAGTTAATAAAACTAGTTTAACTAGCAAGATATTTCTAATGTATCATTAGAAACTGATTAAAATTGAAAATGATACATAAATGCTTTTAAAAATGCATAAAACAGACTGATCCACTTAAATTGCATGCAGGCATAAGTAATTGCCCCTCTACAAATTACCACAAGGACATGGCTAGAACAGAACTGACTGGGATAAACCATTGTGGGCATGGATATTAGATACCTAAAAGAAAAAATCTATGTATAAATTATTTTTCCAAAACTAAAGGCATTTACCCAATGTAAACGTAAAAAATCTCTAATCACATACAGTTTCAAGTTTAAATTTATTTTCTAAAATTCATATTTTAGTTTGTTATGAAGCATCATGTATAAGTTTACTCCAGCCAAAATAAATTTATGTTAAATAGGCAAAGCAAGCCTAGCCAACATATTTTGGTTAGCTAACATAATTTTTTAAAGTTGTTATATTTTTAAATTGTTAGACATACATAACCATATAAACATCAAATAGAGCCATAAAAGGAAATTCAAAAAATATTAAAATGTCATGATGCTAACATGAATATTTACATGGACTTTATTTTGGTGGATGTGACCAGGAAAAGAATATGAAAGGAGGAAAAATAATACAGGTGAGCAGAAAATAGACCAGTCTGCTACTAATGCCAACATTCAACAACAAACTTACTCCTCGGAGGGCAAGAAGGAGGAAGAGAAAGAAACCTAAACAGGACTGAATTCAAAGTACAGGAAGAGGAATATTAATAGGAACTGATTTGAAAGTTGACTACCAAAAGATATAAAAGTAAATGAATGTAAATGTTGATAGATTAATCAAAACAAAACTTTGCCGTACATTAAAATTGGATACAATGATTAGAATCTTAATTATTTGGGACAGGTTTTCTGAAGCTGGGTTCAAGTTTTACAAACTATGCCTGTATTTTCTACCCTATGGAGAAACACAACAATCTTGAGCAACTAGTGCCACCCATCTACTTCTGAAATCAAAACTCTATAACCTTTCTATCAATTCCATAGCAACTGTGAAATCACGTTCCATTCAGATTCCATTCAGCCAAGCCAGGGTTGGCTTATGGGTATGAATACATGGTCAGGAGGAAAACTGAAGAGATGAGAGGGGCATTATTACTTTCTCAAGTAGAGAATGAGAGGCCAGTAGTATTCTTTAAAGAAAAAAAGAGCAACCAAGTACTCCGTAAGTGTCACTTTCTGCAGCCTCTTCAAAAGCTTCATTGGCCAGGAACAAGTCCTCCAGCTCTTGCAAAGTGTAAAAGCAAGCTTAAGCATTCCCTCTGCCTGCCCCTCACGCCCCGCCCACACGTGCTCGAATCACCAATCACCACTTCTGCCCAAGGGCAGTCTGCACTGGTTCATAAAAGGAAAACAGGGAGGGGTGAAGAGGAGGGATTGGTTAAAGTTAAAGAGAGAGCTTTTCCCGAGTTCTATGGTTGCTATAGTAACAGCTTCTTTTGTTTGTACATATTCAGAACAGCTGCTTCCTTTGGGTTTCTGGTGGCAGGGATATTATAAAGGTAACTGAGAGAAGAAGAAGCGCCACTCTGACCACGGAATAGCTTCCATAGTGAGATTATCCTTGTTTAACTGGGTTTAACTTAATATTTGGGTTAAATGGGGGTTTCGAATGTTGGCAACCAGATGTTTCAAATGATGAATTCCACCAAGTAAAGAACTTGGTGCTCTAGGATCTGCAAAATGTCTTATGCTAATTTGAACAAGACATCTTCTCTCTTGTCCCTTTAAAACTAAAAACTCTCTATTCTCTTTTTACCTGGTGTGCATGCTCACTGTATTGCAAGCTCCCTGGGAGGTATTTTTTTTCCTGTGGAAATACCCACAAATCTCTGTTCACCTTTCCAAGTCCTAATTAATTCCTCTAATTAGAGCTTTTTCTGGGTGCAACCATTTATAAAGATGAAATGCTGCTTAAAAACAAATTTAATGAATACTCTCAAACTGACAATATTCATTGAATTAACAGTACTGTTGTCCACATACTGCTATTATAACCAGCCTATTAAGGTCTTCTATAGATCTTGGTGAAGAAGGGCCATCTCCAAAGGAAAGGTAGAGATAAATATGGAGCAAATGAGGTATCTATCTATCTAAGTAATATGGACAAATATAGTTTTATTTTAAGGAACAGATGCCCTACCAACATATGTATAGTGCATGTGTACATGTGTGTATTTATATGCATGTGTGTGTGTGTGTACATGGAATAAAGTAGAGACCCAACAGGTTAAAAATATTGAAGCAGAACATTAAAAATTGCATCTGCTACTTGAGTAGTCAAATTTTGTAAATACACAAACTTAAGATGCAAATAAGCAAAACAGGAGGAACAGATGTCCTTATAAACAAATTAATATTATACATAGGTGTCCTAGCGTGTTTCTAATCCTTTGGGATTTTGGAAAAGTACAATATGAAAGCGAAAAAATGCTCCTATTTTTTAATTAAAATTTATTCATCATTTGCTTGACAAAGGACTTTTAAACTTTGAATTTTTAGTAAAACCCATGAAATACTTGGTTGGTTTCATTTGCCAATCTCAGGTACTCAGAGGTGGTACATCTTAAGCCCCAGTTGATGCAATTTGATTACATATTTGCTTGAGAATTCTCATTACAACCCAGTCCTTTTATCTCTATATAGCATAAAATCTGAGTGAACAGACTTTGATTCAAAATGGGAAGAAATCTAGAGAAGAGTAAAAATGTTTAGATTATTTAATTAAATACAGAATTCCTGAATTGATATTGGATCTCATATGTATATTTATTTGACTTTATTTGACTTATTTAATAAAGATATTTTAGAATCCAAACATTGTACAAATTTCAGTTCATTATAAATTTCTAAAGATGAGATTTGAGTCCAAAAGCAAGCACAAGAATTCCAATTTCTCTGCTTTCTGACTGCTTCATTTGGGGCAAATTGCCTAACCTCTTTAGGTAACAGTCTCAAAAACTACAAAACAATGATACTAACACCTGTGAGCTATGTTTCTGAGATAATCAATTAAGGTAAGACAAACTCACACAGTTTGAAACAGTAAATACCATATGATACTGCTACAATAATAAATATGAGAAAGTCTCCAGTTTTTATTATTTTTCATCACACAAATTGTTTTATTTTCACTTTTACTCTTCTCAAGTCTTGTGTATTACAATAGGGTGATGGCATTCAGATCTCTTAATTTAGTCAAATTTTCTTCCAAACTCCAGACCTGAATTTTCCAAAGGTGAGGTCAAATGCCACTGCTTTACGAAGTTTTCCTCAATTCCTTCCCTCATATTAAGAAAGACCTACATGGTTCGTTGGCATTCACGTTTGGCTTTATGCCATTTTTCATGTTTGTGTATTTCTGACTGCCTTGAGAGATTTTTAGACATATTATTTATTTAATTTAGTGTTCACTCTAGCAACTATTATAATAAGGTTTAATGTGGAAGGTATTTTAAATGATTATAATTTCTACAAATTTAAACAGCTTACAGATGACTATGTATGACTTCTGATCTATCAATAAAGTAAGTCTAGAAGTGATTTAGATTTTTTAAAATCTTTGTATGTTCAGAATGTTTCATTTGAGTATTTCATAAATAGCTTTAAAATTATCTGTATAATTCTATGTAGTTTACAAAGAAAACTAATGCTGGAATATACACTGAGTAGTCCTGGCTCTCCAAAACAAATGTGCAAGAAAGAACAAGTTTTGAGGACAGCTGATGCTTGAGACTAAGGTATCTCTCTGAGGACACTGTTAAGTGGCCAGCTGAAGAGGATAAGCCTACAAGTGGAGGTACGGAAGTATAAAGAGAAGAAGAACCTGTGTCCACAAGGACATGGTTGAGCCGCTGAATTGTCAACTCTGGATCTGTTCTACCTTCAAACTTTCTGTTACATACTTTCTTTTGATTAGTCATTAATTTCCCTTTAATCTTTAAAACACATCCCTATTTTATTTGAGTTAGTTAAATGGATTTCAGGTTGTTGAATCCAAACACTTCCTAAAAAGGAAAACACATTTTTTATCACATTCAGTCATCATAACAAATAACTCTGTAAGTAAAATATTAATATTTTCTCCATTTTATTTTTAAAAAATGTTTAATTTATTTTTGGAGGGGGGGCATGAGCGGCAGATGAGCAGAGAGAGAGAGACGCACACACAGAATCCAAAGCAGGCTCCAGGCTCTGAGCTGTCAACACAAAGCCCAATGTGGTGATCGAACTCAGGAACCATGAGATCATGACCTGAACCGAAGTTGGATGCTTAACCAACTGAGCTACCCAGGTGCCCCAATATTCCCTCCATTTTAGACATGAGAAAACTGAGAATTGCAAAGTTCAATGCCAGTAAACAGAGGAAACTCTGAACTTGAACCCCAGCTATTCTTTTTCACCATACTATATCCTTCCCATTGCATTCCTTTTATTGCCTCATTATACTCTTTTGTTTACAACTTCTCCAGTAACATCAATTATATTGCCCCTTGGCTTCACAAAAATGAAATATTTTCTAACATTCATCCTTTCTTTGTCCCAATTTATTCAAAACAGTATAATTTTTCCTCTTCAAGTATTTATTAAATCTATCTTCCTTTCCCCCACTTTCCATTGACCACGATGTTATTAAAGTCCAGTGAGTACCAAAGCAGCCAGCTCAGATACAGCTGGAAACACATCAATCTATTTCAAACTTAATATCCTCAAAGCCCTATTTCAATCACATAGAATCAATAGTGGAGGCCAATTAGGACTATAATTAAACTAAATATGACCTTAACATTTACATCTCTAGCATTTTGCCTCCCCTTTCTTTCTCCTAATTCAACAAATTCAATGCATTAAATATTCATTGTGTGTGTGTGTCAAAGTGAAAGATACTGTCTTTATCTTTGAGCCGCTTATACAGTGGAGGAGAAAGACACATATACAGTTCAGAGAAGAAAAGCATGTTTCCATTCTTCCCATACATAGGAAAAATAGATCCCCACATGGATAGCTTCAACACCTTCTTGAAGCTTTGCATCTATATTTTTCCTGGTAACCAATTGTCATCAAGTTTTACCTCAACTGGATCAGTTCCTCAATCATTATAGTGACCTTTTACATACATTTATATACAGCTGGACTTGGTGAATTTTCCTACCATATCAGAATTCTTTCTAGAACAGAGGAAAAATAGCTGTATTTTCTTAAATTAAATGATAAATATGTAACAGTCAAAGGATAGAGACTGCCTGTCCTCCAGTATCAAAAAAAAAAAAAAAAAAAAAAGAGTCCTTGAAAGGAGACAAATACCAGGGCTTGCTAAAAATAAAAATAAAAATGCATGTCAAATCAATATTTCCCATATCCTAAACTGGGAATTTCTGAATCTATAATACAAATTTGACAAAAATTCATAGACATGTCTCCCTGAACTTTCATTAATTTATTTAATATACATGTATTAAATAGGTATTTTAGATATAAAGACAAGTAAGATATGAGTTAGTAGTCTTCCAGGAATTTACAACCTTGCAAAACAAATAATTCCTCTCATAAGGAGGGAAGATTTCTAAATAAGTTCTTAGAGGACACTAGCTTCTGGTTTGTTTGTTTGTTTTTTTTTTGTTTTGTTTTGTTTTTTTGAGTCCCCTAATCTAGTAACTGACAAGAGCAAGTTTAATTTGACAGTTTTCAATGGTCAAAAAACTATTATATAGTTCAGTCAATATGAAACTAAAAGCTCTTTGAACATTATAGTCACAAAAAAGAATCATTCTAAATAATTCCAGTATGTCTTTATAAGGACCTTAGCAGTAGCAGTAACACTTTTAGGAGCTGTGTCCTACCAACATGAACTAAAGGCTCTGGCAAATGACAGTGAAAAAAGGGGGAGTGTGAATTGTGTTAACTTATGACTCAGAAATAAAACGTAACAGAAAGCACACTGAGAACAAACATAAATAAAAACCTCCTAAAGCAAAACCAGAAACAGAAAGGGTAGAAATGAATCTTTTTATACCTTTGAAAGCATTCTTCATTTTGTGGCTAGAATTAAACTTTATTAGAATCAGTGTTATCATAAAACATAACTTAAGATCCATCAATTATGATTAACAGTATTTTATAAATGTTTAAAACACTATTACTATCCATTGTTTTTAATAACAATAAGATTATTTGATGAGCAGTGAAATGCCTTTCTTTAAAAACACAGTAGGGAAGAACAGGATTCTTTTCCTACTTAGAACAAAAGCTGAAGTTTATACTAAATGGCTACCTACTCAAAGAATTTCATCTTGGGAAAAGGCTTATCCGAATGGTGGTATTTGCTGCTGTTTTATAACATCTACTCTGCATGTAAGGTGGAAAACCTCAAGTTTCTTTTCACTTGGAGCCATAAGATTTAGGGCCTCATGTACGACAAGCCTGTTTCCAAGATGAATTGGCAAGGGGGTGCTCTAGGCTTGTCCATGGGGAGAAGTCAGGTCATAAAGAGATTCCTTTAAACACAAACCGAATAGAAGAATATTGTCCTCATACTAGCCCGTTTATCATAGAAAACTTGGTATACCAAAATATATTTAAAAATTATGTATAATTCTACTAGCCTGAGTGAGATGAATACTACAAATATTTTGGTGTCTCTTAGAGTCTTCTCATTTGTGAATGTGCATACATCTGTGTTTATATATAGTTTTAGACTAGTTTTTGTAAACATTATTTCAATGGCATTTTCAATGATACTGATTTTTTGTAAACATAATTTTAATAGTAGCATAGTATTTCATATGCATGATCTCTAGCTTAACATTTTCTCATTTTTGAACATTTGAATTATCACCAGGCTTGACTGATATAAATGTAACACTGATAAACATCATTGTACACAAATTTATGCCACCCTTGAAATAATTTTCTTAGCATATAATTTTTGAAAGAGAAATTAATATTTTAAAGACTTTAATGCATATCACCACATTCTTTGCTAGAAATACACTGTTCTCCTGCTTTGTGTCCACCACATCAGGCAGTATTACCATTTTTTTAAAGGGATTACTTTAGTTAAAAAACAAATCTGTGTTAGTTTGTTGTTCTTTGATTAATAGTAAGTCTAATGCCACTTTGACCTGTCTTGTACTTTTTATTTCATTGTCCTTGTATTTTACATAATGTTTTGAGTTTTTGAGATTACATTGTCATTAGGACTTGCTCTTTATTGCACAAAAGGCTTTCCTCTTATTGTCTACTATGCTTTCCTTTCTACTCACGTATTATCTTTCAAGAAGTCATTGCAAATTTGTAGTTCTGAGCTATAGAACAGAAATTGACTAAAAATAGTTTCTACAACAGGAATAGCTATCACACTGAGTAGTCAAATGGTACAAATGGCTATTAAAAGGAAAAAAATTGATAAGGAAAAAGTAAAAAAAAGAATATAAGATACAGAATCAGGGAGAAGAAAAGCAGAAACATTTTTAGGAAAAAAATGTTGATTTTTTTCAGTTTATTTATTGACTTTGAAAGAGAGTGTGTGTGAACTGGAGAGGGGCAGAGAGAGGGAGGGTGAGAGAGAGAGAGAGAGAGAGAAAGAGAGAGAATCCCAAGCAGGCTCCACACTGCCAGCACAGAGCCTGATGCAAGGCTCAAACTAACGAACTGTGAGATCTTGACCTGAGCTGAAATCTCAACTTGGATACTTAACCAACTGAGCCACCCAGGCACCCTTGTTTGCACTTTTTAAACCATCCATTGTATTGCATATCAGTCAACTCAAATTTCTTGGTGTCTATTCATTTGCTGCTGTACAACTCCATTCTCTAATTTTTTTTTTAACTACTACTGGTATAAGTTAGTGGTTTAGGTTAATATACACTTGCTTTATATTGTCAGAAAGAAACTGGAGAGTTGAAGCTGGTTTAGAATGGAGGTCAAGAATGTGGATGTTAGAGTCAAAGGGCCCAGGCATGGACCTGGGGATATCCTCGACCAAGTTATTTAACCTCTCCATGCCTTATTTTACCATAAGACTGTTGTGAAGATGACAGTGAACACATGGAATGTACACCAAACAATGCTTGGCTAATGATAAACACTTGACAAATACGGGCTGCCAATTATTAGTAAGCCTAATAATCCTAGTAAAATAAGCTATAAATTTAGTGTTATCATTTATTTATTCAGCAGACATTTATTGAGCACGTACTACTCTCCAGATCCTGTGAGAAGTGCTAGGGAAATAACTGATACTTTCCTAATGAACCTACTCATATGGCCTCTGGAGGGGAGGTTTACTACAGGTATCACATGAGCACAACCCACATGCCTAATCTCATATGTAGGGAGGTCAATCCATTGATTCACACAAATGATCTGAGTCAAACCAGCTCCTCTCTGGGAAGTGTAACTAAAATAGTGAAAGATTGAGCCAATTATTTTTGTGTGATGAGTTGAAAGGATATATTGATTTAAAGACTGCATTTGGAATCAAGTACAAGTGAAAAATGCTGGTAGGAAGGGTGGAGAGAGAGGGAGGGAGAGCAGAGGAGAGAGAGAGGAAGAGAGAAAAGACAGAGAAGACCGTGGAGTTGCAGAGGGCAGATCCGGAAAGAGAAGAGAAGGATGAGACGACAGGAGACCATGCAGCCTCTGAACGAAAAGAGACTAACAGCCCAGTATTTAACAGTTTTCATATCCTTTCTATAGGATATGAATGATGTATCCATAATATATATCATAAGATTTCACTTCATACCATTGGATGACAATGAGATTGGGTCTCATATCCTCATCATATCTGCTACTGTTCCACTCTCATTTCTACTTGAGATATCAAGGTGGGGTTTTGTTTCTCATTCCTTGAGGAGTTTTAACTAATGCAATGCACAGGAAAGAAACATGAAGTAACTTCCTGACTTGGGAAAAGTATGGACATGGGATCAGCTATTCTACAAGAAGTTTTCTCTATGAAACCTCTCTTCGACAATTACTATTTTCTTTCTCTCTCTCTCTCTCTCCTCTTCTCTATGCTCTGTTGTTGGATCTGGAGTTGCAGCCCAATGTTTGCTTGTCATCCCAGGCTCCACACATATAGGCTGAGCGAGTTATCATATAAGGGCGGCCTAGAATCTTTAAGATGATTCTGCTGTTCACTAAGCAAGTATCACCACTAGAGTACTCTGTTCCAGTGGCATAGGAAGTGGGAGACTGAATGCTGAAGTTGAGGATACTAATCTATGTTGCATGCTTTATATTAGTTAAGCATTATATTAAATAGTTTATGTATACTGACTATATTATCTCGTTTTATTGTCCAGCAACCCTGTGAGGTCTGCATCATCATTTTGTAATGAAGAAAACTGACACTTATGAAAGCACAACTTTCCAATGACCTTAAGGCCAGCAGAGCCAAGATTTTTAACCAGAGCTAAGATACATGGCTCTGAGCGAATTCACAGCAGGATGTCATAGAGAAAGTGGTACCAGGTAGTTTATTTTGGTCCCTTGTGTGAAACACAGTAGACTACTAACATAAATTGACTTAACATCAATTGCATTATCCTGCTGAATCTAATACTGAGTTGACGCAGATTTTAAAACACGAGTTTCCTAAGACTGGTTATTGTCATTTGTTAAAATTTTAAAAAGGCTCACTTTAGCCTATATACTGATCTTTTTTGGTATGTCTCAGGTAAATGAATCATTAAATATAAACCCAATGTGTGTATTAAGGAAGATTTGAAATAAAGAGTTTGGCGGTAAGCTTAACTTACTGCAAATGGCTTAAAAGGATAAACCAAAATGCATGAGGGACAGCAATGTACATGTACAGCAGGACTCAATGCTCAGCGAGCCACCAGAACCTCATCAAGGTGAAATCGTGCTGCAAGTTAAATCATGTTTGCATGAGAGCTAAAAAATGATCAATTAAACAAAGACCAATGTCAGTGATGTGGTAAAACATCAGAATGCAGGACAACTGAAACTACCTGAAGCATAAGAGGATACAAGTCAAAAGAGACACAAAAAAGAAGATCAACAAAAAGTAGCATTTTCAGGGAAACTTGGTATCAAAATAGATGGGGATAAACACTGCTTTGCTTTGCTTCAGAATAACTTCAGGCATTCAGCCTTCTTTCTCCTCTTCTACTCACATATGGCTAATTGTAGGAAAGAGTTCTAAGAACAAACTAATGGTATGAGTAAGCATTTACCCCCTACTCTTAATGTTTCCAGCAGAGAAACTTTCGGTAGCTTGGCATTCTTGGACTTTCACCCTCTCTTAAGAAGCAATGCTTAAGGTTCAATTTAACAAAAAGTATTATAAGGTCCATTTATTTGCCAGCTAAGCCAAACTTGCCAATCTTGGTTTTCATTGGTAATAAAATTGACCCAGCCATTTGACTCCTGCATCTAAGTCTCCATTAGTTTCTCAATCAGGTAGAAAAGAAAAGGTATTCATTTTTATTTCCTAAAAGTTCAATAGCGAAGACTGATTATATGGGTGTGTATGTATGTGTTGTGGGTATCATATCTTATAAATCTTTAAACTGTACATTATGACCACTCATATATGTATAAAACCTATTCATTGACAAATACTACAAAAAAGTTGCTTGCAGGGGGCACCTGGGTGGCTTAGTCAGTTAAGCGGCCAACTCTTGGTCATGATCAAGGACCATGACTCTTGGTCATGACCTGGCCAACTCAGGTCATGATCTCACAGTCATGAGTTCAAGCTCCACATCAGATTCTGTGCTCACAGCACAGAGCCTGTTTTGGATCCTCCATTTCCCTCTCTCTGCCTCTCTCCTCCTCATGCTCTCTCCCTCTCTTTCTCTATCTCTGTCTCTCTCTCTCTCTCTCAAGAATAAATAAACGTTAAAAAAATTTGCTTAATTTAATTTTGCTTTTGGTATTTGATTCATAGGTACTATGTAAAAAGGATATAGAATGACCAGTAAGGATTAAAAGGGCAAAGAGAGGAAAAAAATTCTCTGGAGGAATTCTTGAGTGAATAGGTAGGTGGCCATGCCAATCTCATTATACCCTGGGATGGCTGGAGAAAGACAAATAGTGAGGTTGAAGCATTTATTAAAAATAAAAATAAATGTGAAGTTGAAATACTAAGTTTTCAGATGAGAATAATCTGATCATATCCTATAATTCCATTAAAATTATACCAATTTCAACAAATAATTCTGTAATGCTAATGAATCATTTAAATTTATTCTTCAATGCCAAGGAAATTGATGTTATGCTAGAAAGTTTCCTACTTGGGTATGTACATGACAAATTGTCTGTCTACTAAGGAAGTAAAAAAAAAAAAGATGACTGAATAATAAGAAGAAATAGGCCAAAGTCAAGGAAAGGGTTCACTTTTAACACAAATGAAAACTGAATCTAATGTAATGCAATACTTGTTACGACAGCCTAATTTCCATAGTATTTTGAAATGTAATAACTTTATGGACAATAAAATCAATAGCTTAATAATGCTACAGTTAGCTAATATGTCCCAATCCCAATGCTAACTGCAAGGCATCTCAATTTGACCTCACCAAAACCCATCATTTTCCTTATTTTAGAAAAGGAAACAGGATGGGAAAGGTCATTTTCTCAATGTCACATGGTACAGTTGGGAGAGCTGGGACTCAAACCCAGGTCTCTCAGATCTCAAGCCTGTGATCTTTGCACTATGCCGCGTTTAATGCATTACACATTTCTAAAATAAATTTCTCCATCTTTCCCTCTACTATTTTCCTTTCTCGGCCTTCCCATCTCTGCACTCATTCAGCTGGCTCCTTTGGATCAGTCTTGATGGAGTCTAACAACTGCATTCCATCTATCAGCCCCCAAGTCCACAATCTATCCTCTCCTGCCTGTCCCACCCTGGAAGATTCCCATTACTTCCTTCCTATAACAGCAGCAGAAGTCCCCATACAGTCATCCTGCATAAACAATCTTGTTGATCTTGTCTTTTTAAATGTTTATTTTTGAGAGAGAGAGAGAGAGACAGAGACAGAGACAGAGACAGAGAGACAGAGGAGCAGAGAGAGAGGCGCCAAAGGATCTGAAGCAGGCTCTGTGCTGACAGCAGAAAGCCTAATGTAGGGCTCAAACTCATGAACTGTGAGATCATGACCTGAGCTGAAGTTGGATGCTTAACTGTCTGAGCCATCCAGGTGCTATATATATACATATATATATATATATATGTATATATATATATATATACATTCCACATAATCCATTTCATTTTGCTAACAACTTTCAACAACTCTCTTTTCCCCATAAAGAAAGGCAAACTATGAGGGATAGTTTTTTTGGTGGTTTGTTTTTTTGTTTTTGTTTTGGTTTTTGTTTGTTTGTTTCTGTAAAGGGTCAGCCAGGAAATATTTTAGACTGTATGAATCACATGGTCTCTTGCAACTGTTCAACTCAGTCAATATAGTGCAAAAGTGGCCAGATGACAATTTGTAAATGTGAGCCACAAACTCACATAAGTGAGTGTGGTCCTATTCTAATAAAATTACACTTAAGAAAACAAGACAACAGGCTAAACCTGGCCCACAGACTATATGGTTTATCATATAGTCTGTATGATATAGATTATAGGGTAAAATAAAAATAAGAACTTTCATGTGTTCTTCAGAGCCTTTATAAATTCATAAACAAAGTAAAATAAATACTGTTAATGAAACATTTAATTCAGCACATCAAATTGCTACATGAAAGGCCTACTTTACAGCCTTTCTTTCATGGTCAAATGTCATGAAAGAATTATGTACACAAAATATTCACTTTTCCCTGTTCTAACCACCACCCCTCATCACATTCTCAATCTTGGTTCTTTAACCCCCACTAATGTTGGCGACACAAACAGTTTTGTAGTTAGAACTGAGTTCATATACTAGCTTATGAGCTATTTGACCTTGTGTAATGTATTTAACATCTTTGATTCTAGGTTTTTTCATCTGTAAAATGAGTATAGTAATAACGTTGCATGAAGACTGAGACAAACAGTCACATAAAATGTAAAATAACATAGTTACATGTATACATTGTGGATGATAATGAATGTTACCTCCCTTTTCTTCCCCCTTGTTAAAGTCACCATTAACAAATGCAATCCACAGCTTATGGGCTTTTTTAAACTTGATTTTTCTGATCTGACAATGTCAATCACTCTTTCTTGGAAAGCTTCCTTCCTTCATCTTGGACAGCGATATCAAACTCCTGCACCTGCTATCACTCCGATTGCTTTTTCTCAGTCCTTTTGGCCAGCTCTCTTTTCTCTGCTTAGCTATCTATATATCCTTCTGCCCAAAGTGGGCTTTCTCTTGATTTTCTTAGGCCTAACTCCTTCCTGCCATATGGACCTTACCCATCACCTCCCAGAGAGGCTTCTGTGATCAACTGATCCACGTTAGCCCTATGTTACTCTCCCTCACATCAACTCTTTCAACTCTCTACATAACCCTTGTCACTAACTGATACTGCTTTCTGGGTTATATTTGTTTATTATCTCCCTCCACCAGAATGTAAACTTCAAGCACCCATTCATCACTATTTCTCAAGCATTTACAGTACCTGGCATATAGCAAGTGCTCAATAAGCATTTCTATAATTGAATTGTATCGATATCTATATTCCCCTGTGTTCTGCTCTTAGCCCATATCTTCTCTCACTATATAGATCTCCCAGAGCAAAATTATCTACTCCCAGAACTTTGAGTACAAAAATTATTCCAATCATGAACAATTTCCTCTCATCTCCAGAAACCTAACTCCTGTGGCTCCCTTCTTTTCTCCCTTGACTTTTACTGCTGACAGTTATTTTTCTAACTTGTAGCTCTGAACTCTGAACATCTTGTATTAAAATCCTTGTGGTTCCTCACTGCTTGCAGAATAGAATGTAGATTCTTAAATTTATCAGACAAGATTTGTCCCTCTTCTAAGTCTCCAATGTTTTTTTTAATCACTTCTCCAAGTAA
The DNA here is from genome assembly GCA_028646485.1 of Cryptoprocta ferox. Taxonomy (NCBI): domain Eukaryota; kingdom Metazoa; phylum Chordata; class Mammalia; order Carnivora; family Eupleridae; genus Cryptoprocta; species Cryptoprocta ferox. The sequence continues at coordinate 41,161,476 of CM053578.1, forward strand.
AAATATTAATGGTTTGCTAAACTTTCATTGAGTTCTTACTGTGAAAACAAAGATCAGAAAAAACAGAGACACTTCCTTCCCACAAATAGGAGGCTTTGTAGAAAAAATCCATTAAATTAAAGGAGAGGAGAGTTTCTCTTTATTGGGAGCCTATTTATTTCCTAGAACTGATCTTTGTGCTCTATACATATATTCTTTTCATTGAATTTTTATTGCAAGGCGATTATTATATTATTTATCTGATGATGTAACTAGTATGTAAGTTCCTTAAGGTCAAGAATTTTACCTGTTTTATTCACTTCTGTTTGCCCAACACCTTAAACCATAGTGGGCATGTGAGACATTCTCCATAGGTATTTTTTAAGTAAGTGGAGGATTAGAGAAACTAATTAATTTGTAAATATTACATGATCAACAAGGCACATGTTGGGATACCAGTCAGGTTAACTTCAGACCCTTTACTTTTTCATAATCACATACCATGGGGGTTGGGACTCTATGTTTTTTTCATCTTATAATCAATGAATGCATAGAAGTTGGCAAAGGGCAAGTAACTAGGAAATCTTGAATAAATAAACTTGCAAGGTTCTTCCCTACATAGAATAGATATCAAAAAATATATTTTATTACATGATCTAAAATACTTCTTTCAACATGATCAAATCATGTAAATGGTTTGATAGAGAATAAACAGATACATTTATTTCTGTCATGTACTTCTGATATTTTAGATATTCACATTTCAGATGAATACAGATGCTATCAGACATCACTGCCCAACATAATATTCTAAGATAAACCCTTGCATTTACTACTCTGCCAATTATTGATTCCATGATCCTGATGCTGTATCAGAGAAAAGCCAATATTTTTTTTCTGTTTCTGGAGGATTCAGCCTCCTCAGTAATTCAACTCAAATCTTAGAGGAACTGAGAAACTATTGCCATCTTCATTATCTATGTCAACTCTGTTTTAATTTATAATTCGCTGTTTTATTTTGCTGACCAAATTTATGGAAAAATTTTTTTCAAAGCCATAATATGAATTTTAACATTAAGGAAAGTGATAGCTTTTAAACAAGGCTTAAACAACTGTTTTATACACATACACTTTTTTTTCTGAAAAGCATTATGAGTGTAAGAACTGAGTTGTTACATGTATGTTTCTTGCTATAATAACTTCTGAATAGTTACTCGTATTGCTTTCCACTTCTTAATCTGAAAGCCATTTGATTTTTACCTTCCTTCTACTAATCATTAACCCATCATAATCCCTACTGACATATAGCATCCAAACTGTTTTTGGTTCATGATGCCACCTGGTGGCAGAAACTGTGTGAGCCAACCATGTTCCTCCAAGGTCTCTTCATTCTCAGAGAAATTCTACATAACCCAGTGTCACTGGTGCCTTCTTTTCCTCTTTCTATATCTTAATTGCACCATAAATGATCTCTTTCTCAATGTACTCCTATAACCTTTTGAACCCTCTTCCTCTTCCCCTCTCTATTGCCTCCATTCCCTCAAGGTTTATGTCTGTTTTCTCCTTCCCTCTGTTGCAGTTGAGCATTTAACAAAAACCTTCTGGGGGCACCTGGGTGGCTCAGTTGGTTAAGTGTCCAACTTCAGCTCAGGTCATGATCTCCTGGTTCATGAGTTTGAGCCCCACATTGGGCTGTCTGCTGTCAGCACAGAGCCTGCTTCAGATCCTCTATCTCTCTCTCTCTGCCCTTTCCCCTCTTGGTGTCCCCTTTCCCTCTCTCAAAAATAAAATAAACATTAAAAAAAACACAAAACCCTTCTGGTGTATGGCTGATTAGCATATCAAGAGCGCTGGTGGTGTTAATATATCTAAGGAGATGGAAAACACGAAGTCAAACTATGTGCTTAGAAATTCATTCTGATAAGAAACAGCAAAAAAAAAAAAATCTCTCTTCATTTCCTGTTTCCAGAAAATTAATTCTCTTCCTTAGAGCTAGTAGAGAAAATTTCATTTTCCTCCACAAAAATCATAACTTATTATTCAGAGCTTTCTATGTTATGTTCATTTCTACAATAAATATTTTAGTGATGTTTTCATAGAAGTACACAGAGCTGTCCCATCCTTTTTAAGTGCTGCATAGTATTTCAGTGTGTGGTTGTGCCTCATGTATCTGACAAGTTCTCCAATGAAGGATTTTTAGGTTGTTATTTTTTCCCCCCTAATCTTTGGCTACTACAAAAAGTGAAGCATTGTGCCAGTGCTAGGGTAGCTGTACAATGAACACTTTGAAACCGTCACTGAGTCCTAAGGGTAAGGGCAGAAACTATTAAAATTTTGAGATAAAATAAAGATGAAAAACTAGTACCCTAAATTTTGTGACAGTGTCCAGACACAACTTTCAGACTCTGCAAAACCATTCTTATCTATACCCTTATCCTAACTGATCTAACTTGTCTCAAGCATAAAGAAATGAGGCCTCTATTTCTAATCTTATGTCTATGTAAAAGTTTTGGAGTTCTAAACAACTGACTTAGAACTTTTGGAAGAGAATGCATTTGTAAGAATAAGATTTCCTGCAGAAGACATTATTTCAACTAGTCATTAGGCTAAAAATCTTATAAATTCACAATTTGAAAAGGGTACTGCTTCAAATTAATATGGTTTTGTTCCTTTTCTGAAGAAGTAGCTATTGAAATAGGTATCAGTCATGAATAAGGACTATAATAAACTGGTACAATGATGTTATATATTCTATTACCATCGTTTAATTCATTTAAGAGATAATTCAACAGAAATTATATAATATGCTTAAACCTACAGACACATACATTACACTCTTAATCCACATATTGTAGATTCAGAATTTTATAGCTGCAAAGGAAGTTAAAGATATACTAGTTTAATATTCTCATTTTATACCTGAAGAAACGGAGAATGAGAGTGATGAAGTATTATAGACAAGGCATATATCCACATTTATAAATAGTAATATTAATAATAGCATGGATTCAATGTGTGCTTATGTCTTTGGCATCGTTAAATGGTTTATGTGTATTCACCCATCTAGTCCCCATAAAGATAGAATCATTATTATCTATTATTATTTAAACAGGTGAGGCATAAGAAAATAAAATGAAATCACAATTTGAGGCTGCTTTAAGTGGTAAGACAAGAGACTGAATTTGGGTTGCTTATTAAACCTAATTTACATATTTATTAAGTCCCTCTGTTTATTAACTAAATCCACATGTTTGTGAACAATCAACATTATTTATGCATACTCTCCTGACCTAGAAGAATGGAAACAATTAAATGTGGCAGGAGAGAATGAGGAAGATAAAATTTGGATTGAAAGTGGAAAAAATGAAAGTAGTGGAAGGGAAGAGATAATTGGGGTAATAAGTAAAGATGTTTTAGCATTTAGCTCTACATAATTTTCTGCCAAAAGCACTTTTTGAGCATGAGGTCCTTGAAGATTAATGATTACACAACCAAATATAAGAAATCAACAGGTAAACCTAGACAGTTGCTTTTGAACTGTCCTTCCCCTAAGTCTCCAAGCTCAAGCTTTTAAAATTTCAGGGGGATCAGTTAGAAAAGTGACTAACTCAAGGCTTTGAGAGGAGAGCAACTTTCTTATCATGACTGAGAAAATTTTCAATTGTGAGTGGCTGTTTCAAAACCCTGTAAAGGTGGAAATTTAGATAGCTAGATAAATTTAAAAAATATTCCCATATTTTGCAAGTCTCATCTCACTCAGATGAAAGTCAAAATGAAAAACTAACTGGAATTTAGATTCTTCTAGCATTAATTTTGACATATGGCATCTAAAATTACTCTTTGCATTTGTAACGCAAAACCTCTGCACAATCCTTGTGAATGACCAATTTTGTGATTGATTGTTTTATTGAAAAGATTCAGCAAATACTTGTGCAGTTACTACAGGCTTATCTGTTTGTCATGTGCCAGGTACAGCAGTAAACAATACAGACAACACTTTCTGCCCTCATGGAGCTTACTTTCTAGTGTGGGAGAAAAGATAGCATACTAAATTCATATGGAATATATATAGTTTGTTATATAGTGGAAAGGGCAATGGGGGAAAATAGATCAGGAAAGATAAATAAGGAGTCAGGGGTACAGTTTTAAATAAAATAGTCCTGAGAAACATTTCTAGGGAGCTGACATTTAAAAAAAAAATACCAGAAAGAGGTGATGGGATGAGTCATGTGGATATTTTGGAGAAAAGCATTTTGGGAACAGCAAACACACAGGCACTAAGGCAGGAGCACGTCAGATATTTTCAAGGAAACCTAAAGGGGTCAGCCAGGGTAGCTGGAGCTAAGGGAGGGGATGAGAGAAGGCTGGAGGTAATATCCATAAGGACATGAGGAGTTCAACTTCAAAGCCTTTTAGGTTATTTTAAGGACTTTGGCTTTGTCACTGAGGAAAAAAAAAAAAAAGCCACTGGAGGGATTTAATGAAGAAAACATCCAAGCAGTAAGAACAACAATGATTCCAAGTGTTTCTGTTACATTATTCTGAGAAGAGAATAAAGTCAAATACCTTCAGAAGAAGACCAAACAGCCCTCACCATGGCCAGCAATGGAATCGGCCTCCATAATATGCATTATGGAACATGTGATGGTTTAAATTGCATATCTGATTAACTCAGAAATGATGTTTCCAAACTCCCCTGCCTTGTATGATTGCCAATTTGGTTGACCAGAAGGGAAGCTTGTGTGAGTTTTGGAAGGTGAAAGTGGAGTAGTCCAGGAGTCATTATTCTGTGAGGGTCACCATTATCAGATGCTGAGATAGACAGATGGAGAGGTACCTGGCAGGTTACTGCCTGCCCTAACACTCCTCCACTCTACGTCTAGCATCTTCTTAGCTGTTGACCCTGTTAATCCAACAGTGGCCAGGGCCACAACCAGGCACTTCACTGTGAAAATACAGAAGTGGCAACTTATCAGAGGCAGCATTTGCCTAAAGGCTCACATGCAAGCTTCTTGGCGGCCCAACTTGGTAGCAGGAAGTGTGTGCTTTCTCCAACCGATTGCTTCTCTGATGATCAAATTATCATTTCTGACCTTCACTTCCACAGCTCCTCCCACAGCTACATAAGGTCTAATTTCTTTGATAAATTCCTTATCCTTTAACACTCATTAGTGACCACTCATTAGCAGACTTTCTTGATCCAGTCCATGTACAGAAAATTATCCATTTGCTTCAACGTTTGATAAATTTAGCATTTATTGGCAATTTTTTGAAAATTGTAAAATAAATGTGTATCCTGTGCAGGATGTGCTGGCTGAGGCCTATGATGTTGTGAGATATTTTCAGGAAGGCTTTATTGTAGCAGACAGAATATTGATTTTATAGCCTGATCCAAAGTTTAAGAATAACATCTTATTCCAACTTCTGTTTCCGAATGCTGTCAATTTGGAAAATGAGAGCAGATGTTGACAGAGATGTATTTGCCAGTTTGATGCCTCAGCAAATACTGTGAAGGGAAGGCAACGTAAGACTAGGTTGAATAAATATCCTTTTTTAAATTTATTTACCAATCCTTTCAGCTGCATCCCCCACAGGTGACATCTCTAAGATGATGAAAACAAAAAGATGTTTCATTAAAAGTCAGCAAGTTCTTATACGTTGATACCATAGTCTCGAACATGAGATATTTCATAAAATATTTCTACATATCTTATGTAGATATTTCTCTACATCAAAGAGAATATTTTGCATGTTTCAGTTTGAAATGTAAATGAATGTCTGACTTATTCATCAGTAATTCCAGACTTCAGAGTTTCTTCTTTCTAAACATACTGAGTGCATTCTAGTTGCAGCTCAAAGAGCTAATAACTACTATATCTAAGCAAAACATAAGTTGATATCCTTTGGAAAAAAAACAAGTTTGAGAAATTGCCTTGATTTTAATTCAAGCAAAACTCCCATTTAGTCTGAATTTACATTGTTGCTACAATTTGGATTTTGTGAAATGCAGACTGCTTGTAGAACGGCAGCGGAAGTCTTCAGCAAATTAAAGATTTAAAAAAAGAGACATTACTCAATGTTACCGATACAAAGTCAACAAGAATTTATTGAGCTACTATATATTACAGTTCTTCTATTACATTGTTTTATTTAATCCTCTTGGCCATTCTGTGGTCTGGTTTTACAGAATATGGAGGCTCTGAGAGATTAGTTTGCCCATATTCTTAGCATCAGTGAATGGCAGAGCTATTGTGTGGACCCTGGCCTATGAAATACAGATTAGCATTCCTTCCTTCAATATCTGTAATGTTAGGTATGGAAATAATAATACTGGCCCCAATATTTTATTTATTTCTCATTATTATTACCAGGGATGTGTTCATTTTCCTATTGTCAATTATATAGCTACTGACTTGAGCACTGAATAATTAACTTTTAGTTGAATATAATTAACTTTTAATTGTATTCAAATATTTCCATCAAGTAGTGGAAAGAGCTTAAGCCTGAGGACACCAGAGCCATCCCTTTGCAAACTTGGCAACATCAGGCAAATGACTCTGTGAGTTTCATTGTTCACAACCATAAAAAGAGCAGGCAGATCACCTTACCCCAGGATTGTAGTGAAGGTCAAATGGAGTCAGGTATTCAATAAACATTAGATTCCCTTCCTTTCCTAAAAATTCCATAAGCAGCACTAGTCGGGAAACATTGTTTTGGATAATTTCAGCACATACTTCAGGGAAAAAGGTATCTTTGACAAAAGTGTCCTGTATTACCAAGTGATATTTCAGAAGCTTTTAATTTAGAATAGAGTTAAGTCTGGACCAGTGGGATATATGTTTTTTAACTGCTGGTTAACCTCCACAGTATTACGATCAGCCCACAGAAGGAGGAGAGCAGGGTAAGGAGAGGTGGCGAGGTTGTTTGGAGAGAGTCAGTCTCCTAGACCTGTTCCAACGGGTGCTATCAATCTGCTAGTAACAGCTGACATGGGCCCAATAAGAAAAGGCCCTGTTATGCAAAGAGTCTGCCCTATTTCCTAATTTTATTTTTAAAAATCCATCTAAAATATTGTCATCTATACATATATTTCATTTTTGAAAGAAAATATTTGCTTGTCATGAAACAGCATAAATCAAAAAACACCAGTGTTTTCAAGTGCCATGAATCACAGTTAGCCTGAAACAAATATACAAGTTAGCAATATTTGTTCTTAAGATTGATGATCTTAAATATAACACTTTAATAAAACCCATACTTTTCTATTAACATCTTATCATAGCACTGTAGCTCTTGTTTCTATGGTAATTTTTAGTACATGACCTCTACTTATTTTCTATCAGAAGTTTTTCAACAGTTCACTGCTTTATTGATTTATTGATTTATGATCATAATTTGCTGATGGTTAGTTATCCTGACTTTCTTCACTGGGGCTTTTGCAGTCATTTAAATCTGACTTTTACACATTCAAGTAAGTGAGTTAAAAATGAAGCCTTTCCCATTTTGCATTTTCTATTTTTCTGGCTTCCATTACTACTCCCCATTCAGGGTACATGTGGAGTTTGTTTGTTTTGTAGGGGGAGCAGAAGTGGGTGGGATTTTTGTTTTAGTCGTTGTTTTTGTTTATTGGTTGTTGATCTGTTTGGTTCTTTTGGACCTCTTTCTCAGGAAAGAGTCTGTGACCAGTGTTGCTTAGAATTTAGAACCCCCTGAATATGGGCATTAATTTGTGACTGTACCACTTTGATGGGCTATTAATTTTCCAATAATTTAATAAGCCCCTCTTTTTAATGGTTCTGAAAACCTCTACTAAAACTAGTAATATGAGCCAATATTCACAGATTACCTACTATGCGTTGGGCACTATTCTATGAGCTTGACTACCAACTTTTCCTTACTACAACCCCAGCAGATAGGCATTATTACCCCCATTAAATAGAAGAAGAGGAAGAAGAAGAAAAAGAAGAAGAAGAAGAAGAAGAAGAAGAAGAAGAGGAGGAGGAGGAGGAGGAGGAGGAAAGGGGAGGGGAGGGGAGGGAAGGGAAGGGAAGGGAAGGGAAGGGAAGGGAAGGGGAGGGGAGGGGAGGAAAGGAAAGGAAAGAGAAGAAAAGAACAGAGATAAAGCTAAGTCACCCATCCAAGGGCATAAGGATGTAAAATCTGAAGTGGTCCCAGAACCAGGATTTGGACTCTGGGACTATGGCTTCAGAATTCTCATGCTTCTATCAGAAACAAAACAAGTTAAAAAACCCATGTGGTTTTTATAGACTGTTTGAGTAAATGTTGGTACAGTGTTTTGAAAGTGCTGCAAAAAAAGTATATTTATAATAAAGTATTTTTGAATGTTCATTTTAAGCAAGAATTCCAAGTATAAGCTACTGTCCAATATCAGTGCACTTGAATTTACCAACATGAAGTATGTTAATTTTGAGAATTATCTAGATGTTCAACTTTTTAATCTGAATGATGAAAAAAAGTTTTTTCCTTGTTTCTCATCTCAAAATTTTGCAGGAATATTTTCAGAAATTAAAAAAAGTAGTCTTTATTCTGGATGGAAATTTTATGGTAAAATAAAGAAATAAAGTTAGATGGATGGATAACTAGCTCGCAGAGAGAGAGAGAGAGAGAGAGAGAAAGAAAAGAAAGAAAGAAAAGAAAGAAAGAAACAGGAAGGGAAGGGAAGGGAAGGGAGAAGTGAGAAGAGAAGAGAAGAGAAGAGAGAAGAGAAAAAGAAAAGAGAAAAGAGAAGAGAAGAGAAAAGGAAGGAGGAAGGGAGGGAGTGAGTAAATTAAAGGGAAGGAAGGAAGGAAGGAAAGAAGGAAGGAAGGAAGGAAGGGGAGGAAAGAAGGAGGGAGGGAGGGAGGAGAGAAGGGAGGGAGGGAGGAAGGAAGGAAGGAAGGAAGGATGGATGGAAGGAAAGAAGGAAGGAGAAAAGAAAGATGGGGAAAGGAGGAGGAAGGATTTGGTTACCTATGTGTCAGGGACTAACTCAGACGTATCCTATCAAACACCTGACGTCTGACCTCTGCATGTAAACTCACTCCATGCTCTTTGTCTATAAGCAACAAGTACACTGCAGACAGTATCACCCTCCTCAAACACAACTCCACTCATTGCTGGTCTAGAAAGACTGCAAGAGGAGCTTTAGAGCCCCACATCCACTGGGCTCTGTGCTGACCTCATAGAGCCTGCTTGGGATGCTCTGTCTCCCTCTCTCTCTGCTCCTTGCCCACTCTCACTATCTCCCTCTCAAAATAAATAAATACACTTTAAAAAGAAGATTGTAAGAAAACACCAGAGAAAATGTTATAGCTGTGGCTTCTGTGTATCTTCTGTGGGACAAAGTTAATTGCCAGAGTGATCTCTGCAAGTATGTAACAACCGTCCTTATGTTTTCCCTCTCTTTTTGTCTCTGCTACTCTTAAGTCTACTTCTATTGCTCACATGAGACAAGAGTCTCAGAGAGGCTTTTACTTGAATAAATTGCCTAAAGTTGCTGTACTAATTAGACATACCCAACCAATTTTTATTGTATCATTACGTGTTCCTATTATTAGTACATGATAATGTCTTTCAAAAAGCCTAACTTCAAACTAAAGTATGACTTAAGTCGGAGAAGAATTTGACATGGAAAAATGGCCTTATTAATATGTATAGAAACACATTAATTTTATTTCTTGATATCCTGTGGTTTTAATAGTTTTAAAGGTTTTAATTCATAACCTTAAGTAAACTACATATCAAAGTTAGTGAAATTACATTCTGCATTTTTTCTTTTAAGTTATTCATTGCACTTTTAGCTATTTTGCCCAGTCAGTAATTAAGAACATGGTTTAGTTTTTAATATCATTGAAATGAATAAGTAACCACAAAATCTATATTCTTGGACAGTTAACTCATTTCAGATTAAAAAAAGGACATTAATTAGCTTCACATTAAGGTTTGCCTTGCATATTATCAATAATTTAATATTATATGATCAGTAATTAGATAATACAATTACTTTCTATTAAAATCTTTTTTATCATTATAAAATTTAGTGGGTAAATTGGAAGGAAATTGTTTAAAACTTTACAATTTCAGGAGAGTTTGGTCATGGTCATAGTGGAGGAGAGAAAAAGGAAGGAAGGAGCAGCAACGGTTATAAGGAATCTAGACTACACCAGTGTGTTTCATATTTCTTATTTTGGTTCCAGGGACACTTTTTTTCTCTTCAAAGACTATCCCACTCAGTTGATTAAAGTAAGGTGAAATCAGTCCTGAGGGCACTGTCCCATCATTGCCTCATAGCAGTTCTTGAGTCCTATCATCAGGACTCAAAGGTGTTCACTGTTAGCTCTGAAAATCTACCATTCCAAATCTAGTACATGAGAAGAATGTCAGAGAAGCTTTACATTCAGACTGTGACACTGAGGGCTCCTCAGGTCACACTGAGATGTGTCATGAAACCTCCACAGAGCAGAGACCATCTCTCGTCACTTAACCTTGAGATGGTCCCAGAATACGAGTTTATGTCTGTGGGATTCATCAACAATTTAAAATCATAATTGTGAACTCCTTGCTCTGACTGGTTCCATTTCTACAGTGAAGGAGGAAAGCATCCTGTGTCCTACTTATGAACAAGTCTAAGACACAGGGTCATGCATGTCAGGACATGTGAAATTCTATAATGAGTTAGCTTTTTAAAAAGTTGTTTATACATACCACGAATGACAATAAAAAGAAAGAGCACAGGTACTAGAATCAAAGAAGCTAGGGTCTGAATCTCATATCTACTGCTGATCAGTGTCACAACACTGGGTAAGTTATTCAATCTTTCCAAATCTTAGTGATCTTATCTGTAAAATGGGTATAATAATCTGAACTTCAAAGCATTCCTGAGGAGAATGAATGTGTTAAGGTACATAAGGTGCCAAGACAAAGCCCGGCACATAAAAAGCAGCAAGCCAACCCTGTTTGACAAGGAGACCTTCCCATTGATATGGAGTGAACCAGAGTTAATTGGGATTACAATACTTTGTCCAGTGAGATACTCGACCATCTGACTCAGGTGAGCTTAGTGGGCTCAAGCACCTACTTAACGATAGCAAACTCAGAGGTTTTCTCCTCATGTCATCCAGGTAACATAACTGACCTAAGGTCATATATTCTTGTCTTAGATAATGTAAGATATTTGATAGTAAAACAATTACATAAATAAATAAAAAATACAATGCATGATAGTATTTCCCACCTTTTCTTATCAGAGAAATATTTCTGAGGACAGGTACCACCTGTGGTTCCTTGGCAGCAGCAGCTATGTATAGCGTATTCTGTCTAACGCTTAGCGTGGCACATATGTGAATATCTAACAAGCCATAGTTCCTATGCACTAGCAACTGCAGGGTATCTGTAAGAGAGCTATAGCTTTGGTAAAACAAACTGCGTTCATGTTTCATGCTCATCACTCAGGACTTTTAAAAAAAAAACCCTATTTCTGTTTAATCATGTTTTATTTTTAATATTTAAAAATCTCTTTGTATGTAAAGTTGCACCATGATATAGGAGATCAGAAAATATCTTCTCCTCTGACCTGGCTTGATCTCATATCAATTATATAAGTAGCCTTTCATGCATAAAGCTCTGAGATAGGTGCCAGAAGGAGACATAAATATTTAGCATGCACACTCACCCAGTTGGATTACAATCAGACAGACACAGAAGTCTGATACACCTTAATCTCTCACACAGCCAGTGACCACCAATAACTGTAATCTTTTGCTATGAACTCAGATTTAGTCTCAGAAATTCCCAACACGATGGTGTGTTAAACCAGCATTTGATCAGAGTCAATCATCTATTTAGTGTTCTTACATTATGATGCTGGGGATTCTCGCTGGAAAACACATGAGTTACCTGAGAGAACTGATCCCTTCATTAGTAGTTATTAGGATATCAACATATTTTATTTGAACAAAGAAGTCTAACATTACTCAGCAGAAAATAAGAGCTGTCAAAGGGAGGAAGAACTAACGTATCTTCCGGGGCCAAGTGATTATTATAAATGAGTGTAATGGGCTGGAAGTGAAAACAAGACTGATTGGACTGGGGCTACAGCAGATCAGACACAGGGGCACTCAGATGAAACACTATCAAGAACAAAACGAAAGCAAACTGAAGGAGTATTTGGACTCTATCTAGCCTACGGGCCACTGTTGCAAACCCCTGGTGTGCAACATAAAAGTCAATGGTATGGGAATGAATTGTCATTGTAGATCTTTAAATGTGATAGCACAGTGGGCAGCACTGACCCACAGGCGTCTGGGAGCACTAGAAGTAAGTTCGCCATTTTGCTTAAAGCAAGGCCTGACTGAACTAAGGCTTTTGACTAGACATGCAGGCCAAGTTATAGCTCTGGAAATTCAGCAAAGGTTAGAGAGAGAGATTATGGGTTTATGCAAATCAATCAGATGTCTGGGAATTTGAATTGTTGCATTAACTGTTTATAGTGGCCCATTTCTAAATTAAAAAGGAGACTTATTTTGATGTTTTTTCCTACTTTACTGATTAAAGAAAAAGTGTGATAATGACAAGAATAATACTTTTTATAATATGAATTCAAGCACTCCTTAAAGAAATACAAATTTATCTGCTTTCAGTAAATGAAAAACAAAGGTAAGAAGCTTTGTCCCTTGTGCCCTATACATAACTATATATAGATACAGATATAGTTGATAGCACTTTCCTATTTTACATAATATAAACTTTTCTAGAAACAAAGTAATTTCACAAGAAAATAAAAATGGTTGGTCCTAAGGCTTTTAAAAATTTACATTATTTTTCCCTGTGAATTTGCTCTCCCAGAGAATTTCTTTATTTTTTCTTTTTTTCTTCTCCCAGAGACTTTCTGAAGGAGCTTTGTGGAGCTAACACTTTTGGAAAGAATTTCAAACAAGATAATTTTTGCCAAAGCTTTCATTTGCATTATAATCAGTATAAATATAGTCAGATTCTTAAAGAGACACACATGAATTTTAAAAAATTGTACATAGATATTTCAAAGTCTTCATTGTGCATTCTACATATTGTATGATATAATCTTGAACTACTTTCTAGGATTCATTTTCTATGAATGCTTTGTTTCCCTAGTATATGAATGTAATGACAGATCTAATCTGAATACATAATAGTTGAAATATTGGCTCAAACCAAAATAATCAACAGTATATATTGAACCCTCTTATGTCTCTCTTTGATTCTGTCACTTCCTAAAAAAATAGGCAGTATGAATAAATCTTTCATTGCAAATGTTTTTAAAAATTGTTTAAAAAATGTTTAAAAAAATATTGTCTTAAAATCACATTTAAGATTCAAAAACAGAAGAGTGTCCCATAGATGTACTAATGAGAAAGGTAGAACAATTTTTACACTATCTTATTTTTCCTTATTAAGTGCTTAATGTACCAGGCACTAAACTGTAAATGAAAGTGGTCCTCACCTATAGGAGGTCCCAATAATGGAGATGGAAATATAAACAATAATTATAAAGTTGCCAGGAGACAACTTTATATCCTCAAAAATAATTAAGCATACAATATAGTACTGTTACCTATGGTTATGACATTGTACAGTAGATTTCTAGAATTCATTCATCTTGCACAACTGAAATGTTATACCTATTGATTAGCAGCTCCCTTTTTCTCTCCCCCACTCACAACTTCAGGCCCTGGCAAACATAATTCTACTCTCTGTTTCTAGGAGTTTGACTAATGTGGATATTTCATATAAGTGGAATCATGGAGCATTTGTCCTTCTGCGACTGGCTTATTTCACTTAGCATAATTTCCTCAAAATTAGTTCATGTTGTCACATATTGTAGGATGTCCTTCCCTTTTTTTAAGTTTATTTCTTTATTTTGAGAGAGAGCATGAACATGAGTGGGGGAGGGACAGAGAGAGAGGGAGAGATAATTCTAAGCAGCCTCCATGCTGTCAGCACAGAGCCTGACGCAGAGCTCAATCTCACAAACCGAACCATGAGATCATGACCTGAGCCCAAATCAAGAGCCGGATGCTTAACAAACTGTGCCACCCAGATGCCCCAGGATTTCCTATTCCATTGCATCTATATATCACATTTTCTTTACCCATTCAGCTACTAATGAACATTTAGGTTTTTCCACAACTTAGTGGTTAAATAATGCTGCAATGAGCATGGAAATACAAATATCTCTTTGAGATCCTGATTTCAATTCTTTTGGATAAATATCCCGAAGTGGAATTCCTGGATCATATGTAGTTCTATCCTCAGTCTTTTGAGGAACCTCCATACTGTTTCCCATAGTAGCTATACCAATTTATAGTCCCACCAACAGTGCACGAGGGTTTCAATTTCGTCACATCCTTACCAACAACTGGATCTTTTGGGTTTTTGATAATGGCCAATATTCTTGGTTTGCTTTTCTTATTTAAAAAAAATTAATCTGGTTCTCAATGAATGATGGAGGATTTCTGTATCTCAAATTCTAGACATATAAAAGAATTTTCAACTGTCTCTTATTTGGCAAAAATACAACAAAGAAATGGGAATAACAAGAAAATTTTTTGAAAGACATTCTTGCTGGAAATTCTCAGTTTTGTCTTTGAAACAAAACAGAGTTTTTCAATGCTTGTTGGTGATCTTCATTGATGAACTCTTATAAAAATTTGGCTCTCTCAGGAGGTTTGCTGTTGGGTTGTATTTGAGCAGAGTTAGTTATATATCTATCACCAAAGACTCTCTGGTTAAAGACTCATTGAAGAAATGTCTTTTATTTTTTTAGTAGCAAGGGGAGCTTTGCTTCCCCAGAGAAACAGATGTTTTCTCCTTTTTAACTGGCCCTTTCCACATTTTCCTTAAGCTGTCAAGAAATTCAGTGCCAAATTCAATGCTCAAATATAGTGATTGTGGGGTCTGAATGCTGTATATATTTTGTATTTTTTACTCCATAAATATTCCCCTTAACTTTTGGAAAAAAACAAAATTCTGTTTTAATTTCAGGAAAAAATATTTTACCATTGTATTACATATACCTGTGCTAGAACAGTTATATATTCCCTGTGAAATGACATGAAGCATAAGGAATAATAATGGATTAATATTTTTTAAAAATTAGGTAAATGCTGATATCAATCATTATAACCTAGCTATTGAATTTATAGAAGACTGTTACATATATATATATATACATGTAGTTTTTCCTATTTTATCAGATAGGTGTATTCAAAAAATTATCTTGTATTCATAAAATTAAAATTTATCTAAAATCAGATATAAATATACAAATGCTCAAACCCCTCCTTTCTTTCCACCCCTAGAAAACTTAAACATTTTGAGGTTGAAAGGATGCTAAAGGCCAAATTTCAGCTAATTTGTGAATCATAGCAAAGCACAGGTGCACCTGAAACAAACTGCTGTCACACAAGAGAACATTTTCATTTTTGGTCAAACAATTTGCATGCCTGGTTTTCATTTCAAAGCCTTATAAAATCCAAGGGTCATCAATTATACATTTGTCTTTTCTGTATTTCTGTACTACCTGTATTTACCTAAGTGTAAGAGAGTAGCTTTGTATTTTAAAATATAAAATACTTCATTTCACACATATATATAAATAGATATATACAACAAATATCTGTATATCTGTGTGTACACATACACTATGAATAGCTTCAGAATGTGAAGAACCAACTCAAACCCTTCAAATGTAAGAAATATAAATATACATTTTTTATCTTTTACCAGAGCAGTAGAGCTCTTATCAACACAACATCACAACAAACCAGCAGGAGCCTGGGGGCATCTAAAAGGAAAAAGGAAGGCTGGTGAAAAAAACTTGCCCTGTTTAGAAAGGTGAGGTGCCCAGGTGCAGCACTGTAGAAAAGGAAAGTAAACAGCCTGCCAAGGGCTTTTGCCAGATCAATTTAAGGTAAGTCATGTTCGGCATTAGTATTTTCAGTCTGTATTCTATATGCTATTATTACCAATGTCAATTAGTTTGTATCTTCACCCATCATGTTCAATTTACATTTTTTTTTAACATTTATTTATTTTTGAGAGACAGAGACAGAGCACGAGCAGGGGAGGGGCAGAGAGAGAGGGAGACACAGAAATCCAAAGCAGGATCCAGGCTCTGTGCTGTCAGCACAAAGCCCAATGCAGGGCTCAAACCCACGAACCATAAGATCATGAATTGAGCTGAAGTCAGACACTTAATCGACTGATCCACCCAGGCGCCCTGCATCATGTCGAACTTAAAAATCTTAATTAGAGCAGTTTAATTCCAGGATGTCTCAAGCCCTAATTCCAAATACCCCATCAAGTGTCCTTTGAAACATTTAATCCCATCTGTCAGAGTAAAAAATATTATTTCTTTATTATCCACTCATAATGGAATAGAGTATTATTGGCTCAAATTACTATGTTTTAAGAAGGCATTAGTCAGGCACACGAACAAGACCTGCACTTGTTAACACTAACAACCACCAGCACAACAAGCTGCAATGGCTTTTTTTTATTCCTGTGCTTTAGATTACAAAATATAATAATCATCAATGTTGACATGGATGTTGGGATGTTGCATGTCAAAGTGCTCCGACTTTGATTCCTTCATGAGGTTTAAAGCTCTTTGAAGAACTCCTAGCTTTAGAGTATTACAAGTTACCCTGTGTACTTGGTACGCTTGTCCTGTTTTATTTTTTTAAATTGTATCCTGTGTATCAAGGGGTTAGTATTTGGAAAGGCATTTTTTAAGGTTATAGTAGTTAATAGATTTTTCTTGCTGGCTTGCCTCTTCCGGTAAGAAAGGAAAAATGTACTCAAACAGTACATGCATATATTGACTTTTTATTTCACATTTTAATGTAAAATTAATGTTTTATTTTCTTTTAAATCTATATTTAGTTTATGCAAGGATGTAGACAAGGATTGTTTGTTTTTAAAAGAAGGAAAATTCATTTTGATGTATTTGGAACTAACTTGAAAGGCGTAAATACGTTTACAAAAAAAAATTCACAATATTTTATAGACTTAAATAAAACCATTCCCCAAATTAAATGAATAATATGAGAAAGTTATTATTGAGAATTTAAAATATAACAAGACAAGCTTTCCTTTCTTAAATATTTAAAGTTAACTTAAATATTGAGGGTGCTAAAATTAATAGCAAAGATAACAATTCTGAACAAATTTACACAAACTAATCTGAAATAAAAATAAATTAGTAAGATTCTGAAGTAATTTCTTAAAGCACCATTTTTTCCTTACCAAGAATGTCATATTCAAAATAATTTAGCACCATAAAAGTTACATAATCATTCTGACATTCTTAAAAGGCAACACAATCATTTTTCATCAAAATGGATGAAGCATAGTGAGATTCCTCAAAACTCACATATTATCCCATTCAGCAATCCATTGCTCATTATGAAAAGTAAAAGCATGTGGTCAATTAGAATTCCTTGCATCACAATAAATCAGGCATTATTTGAGAATGCTAAGTAGTAAAGTCAATTAAGACAATTGATAATAATAGTCAAACACTAAACCAGGAAAATTCATTTCTAGAGGTCTTCCCGAAATTCATTATTTAATATAAGAAGTTGTTGGAAGAGGAGAGCTATGATTGTGCTTTAATGAGTTCCTTTAATGAGTTCCTTAGGACATAATCATGGCCTTATAGTTAGCCATCCATTAATAACTATAGACTCACTGTTTTCTCAGCCTTAGTGATTTTATTCATCAGCACAATTATATTTCAGTACAAGAACATTGTATTTCAGAGGTTTGCAAACTTCAGTGTGCATCAGAAATCATCTGGAGAGCTTAAGTTAGAGATTTCTGGACCTCATCCTCAGACTTTCTGATTCAATGGATCTGGGGAGAGGATGGAGAATCTGCATTTTTAATAAAATGGCTGGCTGATGCTGATGCTTCTAGGAATACTTTACGGAGTACTCTTCTGGTTTAATAACTTTCTAGTTTCTTCTCCTAAGTGTTCTTAGAGATACAGTATGATCGAAAGTTTACTAATACTCAGGTGAATTGGAAAAACTTAGGCAATTATAGATTAGTTAAAACTGTCAGTAGCACTCTGGCTAAAAGACAGTTTTCTGTACTAGTTGCTGAGACTAAACACTATAGCAGTTTCTGAATTAGAATCTTTAAAAAGAGCAGACAAATTTTGTTCTTTCTGCCACAAGGTACCTTTCCTCTACCAAGTCACATTACAGGCCTGACTTGACTTATCTGAGGTCAATATTTAATTCTCACTGGGGGAATCATTCATCCTCAGTCATCTCTCTATATGAGCATCGTCCAACAGAAATAGAATCAGTGTCACAAGTGACATTTTAAATTTTGTCATAGCTACAGAAAACGAAAACTAAAAAGAAACAGATGAATAAATTTTAACAATATATGTAATTTAACCCAATATATCAAAAATGATAACATTATAACATGTAACAATATACAAAACTTGTTGATGGGATATTTTAAGTTTTTATATCAAATCTTTGAAATTCGGTGTCCATTTTATACTTCTAGCACATCTCAATTCAGATGCTAAATTTTCAGTGGTTTAACCAAAAATGTAACAGAAAAATATTTAGACTACTTCATTTTTTAATTTACATTTAATTTAATTTAAATACACAATAAAAAAATAAGCTTCTCAGTCTTACTAGTCTGATAGTCATTTCAAGTTCCTGAAAGCTACATATGGGTAAGTGACTACGATGAAAACCAGCACAATTCTATATATTTAACAACAGCATGGATTCCATTTCTTTTCCCAGGAGACCTTGGGAAGGCCTATCGACAGGTGATTATATTAGGGAAATTCTTGAGCTTCCAAAATAGCCCCTAAGTCCTACTGGATATGGCAGAGGGAGAACTGCACAGCTCAAAGAGGCGCAAACTCAGTGATGTGATGTCACCAAGCCAGAATAGCAACGACATCATCATTACTGAAAAAGCCTTTTGGTCAAATAATTAAAGCATTGCTGAAAGCAGAACATTCCTGGATCCGTAACAATTATTATTCTATTGCACTTATTATTCTTAATTTCCCAAAGATTTCTATTTTGAGAACTAAACAGTATTCTAATCCTTATATGAATAATTTTTACAATTCAATCCATTGTGAAATAGTGAATTCATTTACAAATAAAATTATTTATTCTAATCTTTTTTACAGATTTCTTCTGAAGGAATAACTGAATTACTTAAAAATGTACTTCAAATTCTGATCAATTCCCAAAAATGAGAAATTTATTTCGATTAAACTAATTTTAGAAATGTCCAAAAGGAAGAGTAGGAATTTAAAAATAATTCTAGAATAGTTTCTGTTGATAAACTAATATGTTTCAATAAACTTAAGGCATTTTTACTGACTTACTTCTGTGAGATATTTTCATTATAACGGATTTAACTCTTCATTCAGATGGTTATCATCCTTGTTTTACAGACGAGGAAAGTAACACAAAGTGTATACTTTTCTCAAGGTCACATAGCTAGTAAATGACTTCTTCTGACTGTGGAGAAGACTGTGCTCTTTCTACTGTAAAATTCTGGTACCATGAAATAATATAGAATTATTATATTTGCGAAGACCATTATTCATAGGCCAATAATCTGAGAACAAACATTATTGATATATGTTTCATTCTAATCAGAGAACCATGTCTGGAACCTTAGGGACTGAAGAGAACAATGTGACCTTGGTATATAATTCACAGAGCAATATTTAGAGCAATAAAGGAACAAAGAAATTTAATAGAACTTGGTTAGGCTGAAGCTCCATTCAAATCACTGTCCAAAACACAAGGGTGCTCTCTTCCCTTGTGTTTCCTTGTCTTCATTACTTAGTTACAGAACCTATGGGCAATGACACATTTGGCAACATGCCAAGATGTCTCCACTCATCTCCAAAAAATCAAAAAATTTTTCTCCAAAAACATTTTAAAATCTATTTCTGTGAATATGAGAATGTGAATACCTAAATTCCCAGACATGAAATTTTCTAATCTCACTGCCTCAAAGAATTATGCAGATTTATAAAATCATTCTAAATTAACTCTAAGTTTAGGTACATCAGTTTTAGGTATAATAGCTTGTCTGTCCATACATCATCTTCAATATAGGGGTTTTTGGATGAAGATAATAAAATGTTATTTAAAACTCACAATTTTTTGAGTCCTTACTACATGCTCTGTTCTTTAATACCAGAAAATAGTAGATGTCTTTGAACTGTAACTGACACGAATTGTTACTGTGGTTTACAGATTTCCTTATCTCAGTAATTCATGATAGTGAGTATGCAATTACTAATAGCTGTCATTACTGTTAATAAAAAAAAATGATATGGGGCACCTCGGTGGCTCAGTTAGTTGGGCGTCAACATCGGCTCAGGTCATGATCTCATGGTTCATGGGTTTGAGCCCCACATTGGTCTCTGTGCAGATTCTGGGGCCTGCTTTGGATTCTGTGTGTGTGTGTGTGTGTGTGTGTGTGTGTGTGTATGTGTGTGTGTGTATGCCCTTGCCCTCCCCTGCTTGTGCTCTGTCTCTCTCTCTCTCTCAAAAATAAATTAAAAATTTAAAAAAAATTTTAATGATCTGGCCGTCTAGTCCTCAAATTCTACTAGTCAGTGTTACAATTTGCATTGTGCTTTATGGCATTTGTTAAAGTCACCGAAGGAAGAAATATTAGCAGTCTGAGACAATATAAGTTGTCCTAATAAAGCAATGATACTTTGTATTCCAGTAGGCATTCACACAACTGTAAACACTAGATATTTGATTGGAATTTGAGGCTTCAGTAAAACAGTTTACAGTTGTGGAAATAAAAAGTATTACTTTTTAGTGAAGCCAAAGCCATAAAAAATGATAATTACTAACTAGGTTAACTCTTAAAACAAACTACAAATATTACCTAAACTAGCTTGTATAATAATATCTTTAATGTTTTTAAACACAAGATTATATATTAATCAAATTATAGGACATCAAGTTTCTGAAAATAAGGTTTATGGTTTATTTTCATTTATAAACCTGAAGTTGACAAAGAAGACATAAAGTGGAAAACCAATTTATAAATCATTTATATATTGTGGACTTTGAAACCATTTACTAATTATATTTTTTGCATTCATTCATCCATTATTTTTCTCTCCCTTTCCCCTTCCTTCCATCCTTCCATTCTTCCTTCCTTCCTTCCATCCTTCCACCCTTCTTTCCTTCCTTCCTTCCTTCTTTCCTTCCTTCCTTCCTTTCTTCCTATAAACTTTATTTTTTTGAAAGTTAATTTTTTAAAGTTATTTTGAGAGAGAGACAGAGCATGAGTGGGGGAGGGGCAGAAAGAGACGGGGAGAGAGAAAATAGCAAGCAGGTTCTGTGGAGACTGATGCAGAACTCGAACCTATGAACCATGAGATCATGACCTGAGCCAAAACCAAGAGTCCAATGCCCAACTGATGTAGCCACCCAAGCAGCCTAGACTTTATTTTTTAAGCAATTTTAGGTTCATAATAAAATGGACAGAAGATACAGAAATTTCCCTTATGCCCCCACAAATGCATAGTCCCCCTCCCGTTATCAACATCTCCCACCAAAGTGGTACATTTGTTATAATTGATAAACCAAAATTGATACATCTTTATCACCCAGAGTCCATAGTTTATATTAGGTTTCACTCTTAGTGCTGTATACTTTATGGGTTTGGACAAATGTATAATGACATCTATCCATTATTATAGTATCACACAGAGTATTTTCACTGCTTTAAAAATCTTCTGTGCCCTGCTTATTCATCCTTCCTTCCCCTTAACCACCAGCAACCATTATCTTTCTATTGTCTCTATGTATAGTTTTGTCCTTTCCAGAATGTCATATAGTTGGAATCATACAAGTATGTAGCCTTCTCAGATTGGTTTCTTTCACTTAGTAATATGCACTTATGAAGTTTCCTTCACGTCTTCTCAAGGCTTGATAGCTCATTTCTTTTTAACACTGAATAATATTCCATTGTTTTGATGAACACAACTTATTTATCCATTTACCTACAGAAAGACATCTGGTTTGCTTCCAATTTTTGGTAATTATGAATAAAGCTGCTATAAATATCCTTGTGCAGGTTTTCTGCAGACATAAGTTTTCAGCTCCTTTGGGCAAATACGAAGGAGTATTATTGCTGGATCATATGTAACAGTGTATTTAATTTTGTAAGAAGCTGCCAAACTGTCTTCCAAAGTGGTTGAACCATTTTGCTTTCCTACCAGCATATGAATGAAAGTTCTTTTTGTTTCACGTACTCGCCATCATTTAGTGTTATCAATGTTCCAGAATTTGGCCATTCTAATAGGTCTATTGTAAGATCTAGTTGTTACTTTAATTTGCATTTCCCTTATTTGCCATCTGGATATCTTATTTGGAAAGGTATCTGTTAACTCCTTTGGCTTATTTTTAACTGAGCTGTTTATGTCCTTACTCTTGAGTTTTAAGAGTTCTTTGTATGTGTTGGAAAAGCACCCCTTAACAGATATGTTTTTTTGCAAATACTTTCTCCCAGTCTGCGAACTGTATCTTCATTCTCTTGAATGTTTCTTTTGCAAAATAGAAATTTTTAATTTTAATGAAGACTAGCTTATCAAAATATTTTTATTGGATTGTGATTTTGGTGTTGCATACGAAAAACCAATACCAACCCTCAAGTCATTTAAATTTTCTCCTATAATATCTTCAAGGAGTTTTACAATTCCTCATTTCACATTTAGGCTGAGATTCAATTTCAGCCTTTTGAAATTGCTCCTTTGTCAAAAACAAAGACAAAGACAATGTGTGCATATATATACACATATACACGTGTATATATATATATACATGTGTGTATGTATGTATATGTACATGTGTATATTATGTGTATATGTGTATATGTGTGTGTGTGTGTGTGTGTGTATATATATATATCTGTTCCATTGATCTATGTGTTTATTCATTTGCCCATACTACAGTGTCTTGATCATAGTAGCTTTATAGCAGGTCATGAAGATGGACAGTGTCAGTCCTTCAACTTTGTTCTTCAATATTGTGTTAGCTATCCTGCTTTGTTTTCTCTTTCTTTTTTTTTACTCTCCATATAAACTTTATTTTTTTATTTTTTAAAGCTTATCTATTTATTTTGAGAGAGAGGGAGAGAGAGAGAGAGAGAATGCATGGGGAAGGGGCAGAGAGAGAGAACCCCAAGCAGGCTGCACACTTTCAGCACAGAGCCTAACGCAGGGCTCAAACTCACAAACTGTGAGATCATGATCTGAGCTAAAATCAAGAGTCAGACACTTAACTACTGAGCCATCCAGGCACCCCATCTCCATATAAACTTTAGATCAGTTTGTTATATTCACAAATAACTCACTGGGACTTTGAGATTACATTAAATATATAGATCAAGTTTGGGAGAACTGACATCTTGACAATATCGATTGAGTCTCTCTATCCATGAACATGGAATATTTCTCCATTTTTTTTTAGTTCTTCTAAGGCCTAATATGTGTTAACCATTGTGTAAGACTCTGGATCTTGGGTGATAGTTTTTACCCCATAAAGCCTTTAGTATGGAAGGAATTCAGAAAGAGTTGAATCAGAAAGAATTCAATTAATCTCTGAGAAGTAGGGCTGGGTTTTAAAGGGACATAAGAATAACTCTTACTTTTTTCTCTACATTATATAGTCCATTTGGACCTTTCTTAAATTAAATTTTTATGATTTTTTAAAAATTATTTTTTTTAATTTAGAAACTGCCAATTCCCATATGAAGAGCAGGTCAAGAAGAATTATAACAACAGAGTATAAATTTTAAAAGATTTTGAAAATGAGGCCCAATATCTTATAATCTATTTCTTCAGTTTACTTCAATTTTGAAATGTGCCAAACACACACATGCATGCACACATATGTACATGCATGCATGTGTGTATTTATATGTGTGAATGTATATACATACATACATACACACATATGTGCATACATATAAAATACAGAATCTGAATTGCATTTTTCTTAACATAATTTGGGAATTAGTTTCCCATCCGTAAGGACAAGCAGCTGTACACTAGAAGATAACAGGTAGAAATGTTCCAGGTGGTGAAGTAAAGGAGACTGCTGGTTGAATTTTTCCTGAGATAAGTTATCATGCTAGTCCTAACTTGGGTAGTCTAGTGTTTGTTCTGCAAGAGTCTGTACTTAGAGAGTGAGGGCTGTCTTGTACATATCAGTGGAATCTCCTGATAGATTTTCTAATCCACTAACAGTTGAATTTTACAGACAAATCTAAGTGAAGATTTAGGTAGAATTATTTTTGAGATCCATCAACTGAGAATTATCAACTGAGACCTTAAAGATGATTAACATCCTTCACTCACTACACAGCGATACAAAACTAAATCATTATTAAGTCTAATGTTATAAAAGAGAGAAAGTTCAAAGAAAAAAGAATGAGACATTTGGCAACTATCTGCACTCTTTTCTTGAGGCAATCTGAATAAAAAGTTAAAAAAATTTATATCAGCTTAACTCATAGGTCCTTTGACATTCTTTAGCTTCTTGTTTCTTGTGATACGAATTTACTAAGAACCAGATCTTTCAGAAGATGCTATTCCTTTAACTTGCAACACTGAGAGATACTAGAATGACATTTTTGAAATTTTTTTCTCCTTCTTTCTAGAATAAAGTCAAAGCTTTATTTAAATGCAACTTAACCTCATTGAAGCTAAAGCATTACTCAGGACTTACGGTAATTATTAAGACAACAGTTCAAGCTGATGTTACTAAGAAACAAGTATCACACTTGTATATCAGAAGCATGTTTTGTTGGAAATATTTTGGGGAACATGATAAGTTTAGTGGATTGTGTAAGAATTAAAGAGTTATAATAGTATTTATTATAGTATGTATTTTCTTAAGGGATACATAAGATGACCCAGGTCTAAGGCTTTCATTTGATGTAAACATTGTTAGATATCCTTAGCGTAGTAAATATATAAGCAAAAGATAATTTTTAAATTTTCCATATTAATTGAGAGGGGCAGAGGCAATATGGACTACAATAACATTAATTTATTTGATTCTACAAAAATTTTTACAATCTTCTGATTGATAGAGATGCACAGATTTCAAAAGTCTTTTGTAATGATGCATTCTCACCTCTTCTTAATATAATATACATCTGTAACTCAATAGCATCTATAATATATCTATACTATGATATTCATATTATAGTTGAATATACTGAACCCGACAGAGGTTGTGCTTCTAAAAGCCTGATGATACAAAATAAGTTTATTATGCCGGGAACACATCTCTGAAATGGGAGAAATGTGGGCAAGAAAATCAAGACATGAAGTGGGTGCCAACAGAAAGTCTGTCAGAAGTTTGTCATCAGATCAGAGGTCACGTATTTACCACACATAACAAAAACCAAATGAATGAGGAAAAAGCAATGTTTTATACTAAATTTTGTTTGAGGTAGAGGTAAACTAACATTGACAGGAAAGTCCTATCTAGACTCATGGGTCTTTAGCCTTTATATCTGCTATTAGTCTCTGTTACCTAATGCCGTCTAACTGATGCTAGATAATGTATGCCAGTAAGTTCCACTCTTGGGAGATTGGTGAGTAAAAAACTACTTTTTAAATTTAAAACACTTAACAGACATGATTTTATGTGTGTCACTTTTCTTTTAATCTGCATATATCATAGCACAGAAAGTTGAAAATGAATTTAAATTTAGTTCTAAAATCTGATGCAATATGTGCCTCTAAAACTTAGTGTCCTAGTTTATCTTAAAATACAAAACCTTCCTTTCACAAATTAAAAAAATAGCATCTCATAATTTGTCAAATAACTAGTTATGCTAAAGGCCAAGCCAACACCCGCCCTTCCAAAATGAAGAATTAGCTCAAAATATTTCTTTTTTTCATTTCAGAAGCTTTTTAAATTTTTAAGTAAGACATTTAAAAGCAATTTAATTTGGTATAATGAATCTTCAGAGTTGGTGGAAACAAATCTTACAATGAGGCTCTTCTACAAAGAAAATATAATATAGAAGCTGGTTTTATCTCTTTGTTCTCTAGAACATCAGAGAGTCGTGTATTGATTACTACAAGGGGTGACAAGAATTTGAAGGCATGCATAATCTCCCATTTATTGTTTGTTAGACTTTGTCTGAAGAAGTATAAAATTTAGAAAAATGTGTCTGGTAGGTAATCAGCATGATCAGAAAAGTGCAACAAGGAAGACTGGAGAAAAGACTGCACTTGAAAATATTATTAACAAATAGAAAAAAAAGCTAGAAAAGTGATGAAATGGTTATGTGCTAGGACAGTGTATTTAACAACAAATATTCGGTGGGCGAATGGTATATGCCAGGAGCTCTTCCAAGTATTCTCATTTCATCCTTTTCACGATTTTGTGAGGCAGGTTCTAGTGTTCCCCCTGTTTTACACTTGAAAAGAGATATTAAGGATTTTGCCCAAGATCACATACGTTATAAATAGTAGAGCTAAGATTGGAACCTAACCCTCAGAAACCCAGTTCTTTTCATGTCATCAAATAAATCCAGCAGTTTGAAGAATAGGTTAATTGCAAACTTATTGTTTTATAAATTTAAAAAAAGAACTTAGTAGCTTTGTTTTGACCACTTAAAGTAAGTATTATAGGCTACATAATGTTATTTTTAATGAGTTTACAGGCTAGATAATATCGGAAAGATAAAATTTGCCATTATAAAACCATTATAAAATCAACAGAGGATTATGGGTCATCTTGTATAGGACAGTTTTGAAATGCCCTTTAAAGGAACTGGGGATTTTCAAGAGCTCTAGCTGGCAGACATGTCTTCATAATTAGAAAATACTTGGACTGGTAAAACATGAATGAAAACTCAGAAACCTGAGTGCTTGTGTTTGTAGGGCAGGGATAGACTCTTCTGGAGAGAGTAGAGGGGACAGAGTGTGAAGAGGTGAAAGATCAGAGAAGCTAGACCATTTCAAACTGCAGGATCATGACAGGAAGTCAAGTGAGGGCCTCATAAACTTCATATTTTAAAGGAAACACAACAGGAAAATGAAAGTGAATTGTACATAGTATGTGTAAAGGTCGTTTCAGGAAACTTTCAAATATGTAAGTGGATAGCACAGTGTGTGTGTGTGTGTGTGTGTGTGTGTGTGTGTGAGTGTGTGCACGCGCATGCACACATGCACATGCCAGCTTACAACATAAAATACTTTTTCCCATCATTGTTTAAAAAGTTTGAAAAACATCAGGCTGCAGAATGGACTTAAGTTTATGAGAGACCTTGAAAGTTAACATATCAACAGAGACTTTATGGGAAGCAGAAAGAAATGAGAGGTCCTCCAATATTTTCTTTAAAGTAACACAAACTGAGATCAGATTAGCATTGAAATATAAGATAATTGAATTTAAGTTAAAATGAGCAATAGGCAGGGGTGCCTAGGTGGTTCAGTCGGTTAAGCATCAGACTTTGGCTCAGGTCATGATCTCACGGTTCGTGGGTTTGAGCCCCGCATCTGGCTCTGTGCTGACAGCTCAGAGCCTGGAGCCTGCTTCAGATTCTGTGTCTCCCTCTCTCTCTGCCCCTCTCCCACTCATGCTTTGTTTCTCTGTCTCAATAATAAATAAACATTAAAATTTTTTTTTAAAAATGAGCATTAGGCATTAAGAAATGGTACCCGACTAAGGTAAAATAATGGTTTTACAGGTAAGAATGGAGAAGTCAAAGTACAGATGAAAAATCAACAATAACAATAAATAATTAAGATCCAAAGACAACAGAAGATGAGAATCAAACAATCAGAGAGGGAGAACACTGCAATATCAAGAAAGATGAGAAAGGAGAGTTTCCTGGTGTATATTCTGAAGAAGGGCAGGGTGACCTTGCAGTGAAAATATCTTTAATGACCTCTGAGAGTGCAGTTTCACTAGAATGTCTGGGATTCAAAGATTTCTGGAACTCAAAGTTGGAGAGAGTGGTAAGGAAATGCAGAAAGAGGGTAGGCAGAAAAAAAATCTAAGAACTCTTATGTGAGAAAAAAGAGACAGAAAACAGAGAATAACCAATGAGAAAATAACAGATGTCTTCTCTACTCTCTCTCTGAAACTTAGACAATATCTTTGCATGTTCAAAGTCAGAAAGGACAAAGACTATGGAGACAGGGATTGGAAATATTGAAGGTGAGAAGGTAAGTCAGAAAATATGGCAATCTGTATAGTTAACATTAGATTGCTTTTTTTCCCAGAATCCAAACAGGACCAGGGATAACTGGCACACACTAACCTTCAATTCAAAGAAAGCTAAGATAATCACACGTAAAAATTAAAGCCAAATTTGCACTCTTCTGCTCTGCCAGAGGTCTTCCTCATCAACTGCATCCATCTCCTCTGTATACACAATAGTATCTCTGAACAGTAAGGAAGAAAATTTTATTAGAGGGGCTGAAAAATATCAGGCTTCCGTCAGGGGTGATTGGTGAGGCTCATTAAAACTTGGGGTGAAACTTTGAAAACCTTTAGATCAGCACTTTATGTCCATCATTCACTCTCTCCCACTTGTTGCTGGGAAAAGCCATAAAGGCACTAAGAGACTTAATTATTTCCTATCTACCACGAATCACTGCTCACACAGCTTTCTAAATTTAACAATTCATCCATTTTCTCTTAAGTCTGTCATAAAAATTTGATTTTCATATTTGAGTTCTCTCTTACATTTTATATACCAAATATGACAAAGTATTTAATAAACCATGCCCTAGCAGTATTTAGAACTTTGGAAGAAATCAGAGTTGTAGTGAATTGTCTGATCATTAATATCTCTTTCAAGACTGCTCTAATAACTTCTACATTCCATTAACCAAGAAACCTCTAAGCAGACATGCTCATATGGTTTACAAAAAGTCCTAGGCTCTTTTTGATTGAATAGCTGATATGGAGACAAATTCATATGTGTGGCAATAATTTAGCTACAGTAAAAAAAAGTGAATCATCCCATCAATACATATTTGATTAAAAAAATTCATAGTACAACAACCTATTATTTCAGGTATGGGTGATATAGTTTTTTACATTTCCTCTTAATAAGTAACTCTCCTCACCCACATAACTATTCTAATACATTCTCTATAGGAGTAGACAAAGAAATTTACCACACCAAGCTTTGCTAATGGAGGCCTACATTCAAGAAAGAAAATCACTAAATACTATGCAACCACTAGTTACCAGAATGTCAAGAAATTTTGAAAATTCCGGTATAAAACCAGAATTCTAATGAATAGTAGGAAATAATGTTAAACCTAGGTAATAAGTAGTAGTTTCCCGTCATTCTGACTTAAACCTATTACAAACCCTAGTTATACAATGTTCGTACTGAGAAAAAAATCCATGAGTAATAAATAGTATAAAACAATGCATAATGTGGTATTTATAATATATATTAGATATATATGATGAATATATATGATAAATATATTACCTAATATATACATATATTAGATAAAATGATTTTCAACTTGGTCATTTTGGCTTACACCCAGTATAGCCATCCCTGTTAATAAAATACCAAAATATTTCAGCATACATTAGTAAACAGCCATTAATCCTGGCTCTCTGTATGCTGCCTGCCTTACCTTGCCTGCACCAGACCCCATAGACTACCATAGGATCCAGCTACTATGAGATTATTCCTGACACATGAGCAGCCTCCACGATCCTGCTCCAGCATATGCTAGGTTGGCTCCCCACTTTTCTGGGAAGTGGTCTTTTCTGGCTGGTGGTATGTTTGATCTAAGTCCATGTCTTACAGATCAATTAATATTTCTTCTCTCTTCTCATATAAGTAAAAGAAAAACAAAAAAACAAAAAAACAAACAAACAAACAAAAAACCCCAGCCAAATCATTGTCATGATTCCCAACCTTAGAATCCTTTATCTTTAAAGTACTATACATGCATTTCAGTAGCAGTTATACTGAGTTTTAATTAGTCTCTAATCGAAATAAGTAATAAGATTTGTATTGGAAGCTACTTCAATAATGAACCCTTCTATGTTTAGATTTCTCAAACACCTCGTACTATAAGGTAATACTTAATGAGAAAGAAACTGTATTATTGAAATATTATATTATAAAAATTTCCTCCCCTATCATTTAGGAATTAAAGGAAAAAATGATTTAGAACAAAAAACAAGCTGCAGACACCTAAATCTTCAGATAAAATAGATAGCATGACTCTCGATACCATTATTTTTTTAAGTGAGGGAGAAATACTTCAACAGAACAAATACACAATTAAAAAGTTCAAGTAACTAAGAAAAGATGAAGCTAGCAGCAAATGGAATAGTGTATCTTC
Source organism: Cryptoprocta ferox (assembly GCA_028646485.1). Classification (NCBI taxonomy): domain Eukaryota; kingdom Metazoa; phylum Chordata; class Mammalia; order Carnivora; family Eupleridae; genus Cryptoprocta; species Cryptoprocta ferox. Next base: position 41,191,888 of record CM053578.1, read on the forward strand.
AAAACTCTGAGCACTTACCCTCTCAAGAGATGGGAGTTTAAAAAAAATGAATATTTCATTATTTTCCACGATTGGGTAAATTAAGAGTAAAATTAGCAGGGCAGATCATGCAGGAAGAAAATATCATTAACTGTGGTTTCTTTAATTGTTCCACCATCAGTGTCCTCTTAGGCACAACTGGGAGCCAAAAGGGCATAGGATGATAATAGTTTGCGCCATGGTGGTGTTTCGGATAGGGCGTAATCTCTAAAGACTGTACTCAATTTCTGAAACTGTAGTCAGAAAAATACACAAACTCAAAAGTCTAGCTGTAACTAGAATGCACTGTCCTCAGTTAATTTTTTTTTCTCCACAGTGAACATGAATTGTCTTCATGGCACAGCTAAGCCAGAATGATGTTAACATTTCATATAGACACAAATACAAACATTCTCTATAACTACCTGCAACAGCTCATTACCCAAAACTACCTGCAAGGGCTCATAAAGCAAAATAAGTCAGACTCACCACCTTAAATGGATTTGTATTTTGTTTCATTTCTAATGTCCCTGTAGATGCTCTGTGAGATGTGAGTTCCTTTCTTAGACTATTGCAGTGTTATTTTATGGCAAATGGTGATGCCTTACTATTTTCATATACAGTACAAATAGCACCATTCCTTCTCAAGGGCTTAAATCAATTTATAGATTCATACACTTCAGTATTATATTGGAAAAAGAAGGTGTCACGAAAGGTTGTTTAAAAAGCACCAAAAGAGCAAATGAAATGCTGAGTAAGGAAATACAAAGCTACATGATTGTTCAAACTCAGTGAGAAATGGCGATTTGAAATTCAGGCCCCGTGTTCCTAATCTTCAAGGAAGAAAAAACTGACTCTATGGATACTTGTAAGAGTATTGCTTGGTTGAGTGCATGAGCAAGAAGACAAAGGGGAATTAGCCTTATTTTAGAAAATGGAAGATATGGACCCTGGTCTTGATTTCAAGTGTGCTTGGACAAGTTGCTTGGCCTTGCCTCCTTTGTAAAATAAAGGTTGTTGAAAGAAAGAAGGAAGGGAAGGGAAAAGGAATGGAGAAAAAAGGGGAGGAAAAGAGCAGGCTGGAAGGAAGCCGGTTAGTCAGTTTGCATTGGGAGAACTGCTCCTCTGGGCCAGGAACCATTTGTACACTTCCTAGAATGTATAATGTGAGATCCAAGTTCCTCACCATCCTAAAATTCTGTGATTCTTCAGCATTTCATCTTTACATAATATTGCTTTAAATCGATTCAAGGGGGGAAAAGCCATTATCATTATTATCTTGTTTTCCAAGGCTTAATGTAGTTACTTCACCAAAGAGATGAGGTGTGGAAGGCAGAATCAGCCCCAATTATTAGCTTCTCCTTTTGAAAAAGTAAATCTTTTGTTTGGAACAAAGACCTGTTATCTATAGAGGGTAAGTTCTTTCATCTGTGTATCTGTCAATATATGGTCTCACACAATAAGGTATAATGAATTCCAGTGCTGCCGCCTTTGTTACAGAGACAATTAAGGTGTCCTGTTATCCATTATTCATCACTCTTGCCTTAGCTCCAAATAGAACAGCAAACAGATCTAAGGAATAAATATTCTTCACACTGAAGAATTCATCCTTCTAGGATCATGGTGTCTAGTCTCAGATAACCCTCTTGAACTTGTGCTTGTCAGAGATTTCATTGGCATGTTTTCTTTTGAGAGGATGAAGCAGGAGTCTGTCCCTTTTTTTTTTTTTTTTTACATATTCTTCTATCATTCCCTCATTGCCTTGAAGCAGTTTTCCTACCCTTCTCATTTTCCACTGAGGCCCATGTACGGGTTTTTTTTGTACTTCACAGCTTTGTTTTCCTACATATTTTCCCCCATTCTCCATCTCTATTTCTGGTTTTTGCCTCTTCTAGTAACTGAGAAACAAATATAAAGTTTGTCTTTTATATTCTGAAAATTATATTTTTACAGGACGTAATCTCTCCAAATATTTCAAATTTAAAGACCTGTGATCCTAATCTAATATTTACTACAATTAAAGGAGACAATATGTCTTATCTTTTAACTTACTCTAAACATGCTGGTTGAGTTGAGAATAAAAGGAACAGAATTACCAAAGTAAAGCCTCTGTTTAAACAAGTAAAGTTTTAAGATTCCAAACCAAAAACAGTAATCAAAATGATAATATTAAAAAATGAGAGGGGTGACTGGATAGCTCAGTTGGTTAAGCATCTGACTCTTGATTTCAGCTCAGGTGTAATCTCAGGGTTAGGAGATCAAGCCCTGTGTTGGGCTCTGCACTGGGCACGGAGCCTGCTTAAGACTCTCTCTCCTTATCTCTCTGCCCCTCCCCTGCACTCTTTCTGTCTCTCTCTCTCTCTCAAAAAAAAAAAAAAAAAAAAAACCAAAAGAAAAAAAAACAAGAAATAAAAAAACAAAGAGACATATGAGGGGCACCTGGATGGCTCAGTTGTTTGAGCACTTGACTTTTGGTTTCCGCTCAGGTCTTGGTTCCAGGGTCTTAGGATCAAGCCCTGAGTTGTGCTCTGCACCGAGTGTGGAAACTGCTTAAGATTCTCTCCCCCCACCCCCGCCACCCCCACCGTCCCCCCCCAGTTTGTGTGTGTTCTCTCTATAAATAAATAAATAAGACACATGATATGTTTTCCAAAGATATAAACATGCAATCATAATCTTTAGTGATCTATCACATGACAAAATAATTAGGATATAGTTTAACTCTCATTATGATACATGTGAGCAAACACTCCGTCATTAGAAAAACCTTGTGAAGTAATGCAGTTGTGTATGCATTAGGTTTTAGGTGTGGTTGGAACCGATATTACTCTATTAAACATAAAGGGGAATAAAAGAAAGTAAGGAACACAACAATTGGGCCAGAATGCCCTGTTGGATTATGCATACTGGAAACCAAAGGGGCACCAAGGGACAGCCACTGAGGAAATCTGGCTGTCCTTTGTGTCAGTCTCAAATGAGTCAATAAAATGTTAAGTTTAAATCTCAAACATGTCTGTCTCAGCTCTAGCAACCACAAATAAACTTTCCTTTTTTTAAAATGTTTATTTTTTTGAGAGACAGAGAGGGTGTGTGAGGACAAGTTGGGAAGGGGCAGAGAGAGAGAGAGAGAGAGAAAGAGAGAGAGAAACACAGATTCTGACGCAGGCTCCAGGCTCTGAGCTGTTAGGGGTAGAGCCCAATGCCGGAACTGTGAGATCATAACCTGAGCCAAAGTTGGATGCTTAACCAACTGAGCCACCCAGGCGTCCCATAAAGGTATATTTGTCAATTTAATCAACACCATATCTTGGGGGCAGCTATATTAATCTCAGTATAGCTATACATTTAAGCACGCTTTCTTTCAATCTTCGAAGAAAGCTGGGTCATTTTAGATTTCAGTATTTCGGTGAAGAAGAGATGTATCCAACCACATGAGTAGCATGTATGTATCTTCTGGATTTTATACAATTTCCTATAACATATTCTCTAGATTAAAAATTCTAGTTAGAAATCTGCCTTACTAAAGAAACCTTTTCTACCATTGCATTTTCCTCTTTACTGGGACATTTGTCTTATTTTAGTAGAACTCTTTGGATCTGCATTTAACAACAACAACAAAAACAAAAAATGACCCTCATTAAAGCTGCCATTTCTGCCATACCCATAATAGAATATTGAAAACTAAAAGCAGAAATCAATAGAGAGTACCCACCCTGAAGGACTCAGACATTATTGAAGATCTGTTTGCTACTTAAAAATAAAAATAATGTCCTTAAACAAAAGTGAGATACCACTTACTAATGTGGGAAAGAACTAAATACAATTGGTTTAGATATAGTCTTCAGAGGATGAAATATAAAATTTCAAGTTATGAATTACCACTGTTGCCAAGGGTAAAATTCGATAGAAAATAGGCCAACATGTAGTAAAGCAATAGATTTAGTGCCTTTAAGGCATTGCTAAAATCTGACAGGCCCCTGGGGAAAATAAACACAACATTTCCTAGTGGCTAATTAAATCTGTAACTCTTATTTCCAAGTAATGTTTATTATTTGGAATGATTTTGAAATACCTGGTTGGTATTTCAAGATATTTCTAATATCTTTCATCTTTGAAAAAGAAGAAAATGAGTTATTGGTTGTGATTTTTACTGCCATGATGAAAATCCAATCTGTAGACTATTACATATAATGTTAATTCCCCTATACATGAAAATGTAAGTGCCCTGGATTTAAAGAATGCATTTCCTTTGATGCATTTATTTAAGTCATACTTACATCTGTGTAATGACTGTATGGTTATAGAAAAAACTATCTGACTCTGAATGTAAATAGTGATTTTATTACATTCAGAGAAAATGTATATACAGTGAAATGGAAATTTAAGTATACAGTCTGTTAAATTTGAACTAATAGAGACTCATATAATCAACACATCAATCAAGATCCAAAATGTGTCCATCATTCCCAAAGGTTTCTTCATGCTCCCCTTCAGGCAATTCCTACTCCCCCCACCCCACAGACAACTACAGTTTTGATTTCTATCACCATAGATTAGCTCATTTTTCCTAATCTTGAGCTTTATATAAATAGAATTATGCAGTCTTTATTCTTTTATCTATGGCTTTTTTGCTCAACATATTTATGAGAATCATGTATAATGTTGCTTTTTCATATGAATAGTTTGTTATTCCTTATTGTTGACTGGTATACCATTGATAGTTCTACCACAATTTATTTAACTATTTGCCTGTAGATGGACACTTGGGTTGTTTGCATATTTGAGCTATTATAAATGAAGCTACTACAAACATTTTATACAAACCATTTCGCAGACATATATTTTCATTTGTCTTGGATAAAGACCTACCTAGAAGAGGAATTGCTGGATCATAAGGTAGATGCATGTTTAATTTTATAATGAAACACTAAATAGTTTTCCAAAGTGTTTATACCATTTTGCAATCCCACTGGCAATGTATAAGAGTCTCAGTTTTGCCACATCCTCACCAACATTTGATGTTGTCAGTCTTTTAATTTTATGTATTCTGGTGATTGTTAAATAGCATCTTCCTTTGGTTTTAAATTGCATTTCCTTTTTCATGTGTTTATTGGCCATTCTTTTTCTTTTGTGAAGTATCAATATGAATTTTTTGTCCATAATTTGTATTTGGGCTCTTTACCTTTTCATTACTGATTTGTAGACATATACATATATTTGTTATATTTTATATTATATAGTATATATGCACATCTGTTTAAAATATAATTCCATAGTCAAATAAATGAATTGATGATATCTTCTTCAGTCTATGTCAATTTTCATTGAGGTATATAAGTTATCAATTTTGATGATGTCCAATTCATCATTTTTCATTCTAATGGATGCCTTTTTTTGTATTTAGAAATCTTTCCCCACTCAAAATTACAAACATTTTTGTTGTTTATTTCTAGAAACTTCATAAGTTTGGCCTTTACATTTAGTCTATAAACCATATTAAATTCATTTTTCTGCATAATATAATGTAAGGATCAAGATCTACTTTTTCTCACATATTTTTCTAGTTAATCTAGCTCATTTGTTGAAAAGATTGGTGTTTCTCCCCATTGAATTACTTTGGTGCCTTTATCAAAAACCAATTAACTATAGGGGCACCTGGGTGGCTCAATCGGTTAGGCGCCCGACTTTGCTCAGGTCATGAACTCATGGTTCGTGGGTTCCAGTCCCGCATCAGGCTCTGTGCTGACAGCTTGGAGCCTGGAGCCTGCTTTGGAATCTGTGTCTCCCTCTCTCTGTTCCTCCGCCATTCACACACATACACACACACACACACACACACACACACACACAACTCTCTCTCTCTCTCTCTCTCTCAAATAAGTAAAGACTAAAAAAACTTTTTTAAAAATCAAGTAACTATATATGTAAGGATCTATTTATGGACTATTCTGTTCCACTGATCTATTTATTTATTTATTTATTTATTATTATAGTTTATTGTCAAGTTGGTTTCCGTGTAACACCCAGTGCTCATCCCAACAACTGCCCTCCTCCATGACCATCACCCATTTTCCCCTCTCCACTGATCTATTTAACTATACTATATGCCAATACTCTACAATCATGATTACTGGAGCTTTACAATAATTCTTAAAATCAGGTGGTTAGAGTTCTCCAACTTTGTTCTTTTCTTAATTGTTTTGGCTATTACATATCCTTGGCATTCTCCTATACGTTTTTGAGTCAACTTGTTACTTTATATAAAAAAATCAGCTATAATTTTGCTTAAGATTGTAGATTGATTTGGGAAGACTAAACATCTTTGCAATATTGAGACCTCCAATTCATGAACATGTAGTATCTCTTTATTTACTTATTTGCTCCTTAACTTCTCTTAATAATATTTATAATTATTTTAGTGTACATGTTTTGCATGTTTTTGTTAAATTTATTATATTGATGCTGATTTTAAGAGTCTTTTTAAGTTTTATTTTCTAATTGTTTAGTCAAACCATGTAAAAACATAGCAAGACAAGTGATGAAAGTCACGTCACCAATAATGGGACAAACTGACATTAGGCGCTTCTGGTGACGTTCTGAATAGGATACATCACTTATATTTTATATATAACAAAAATCCACAATTTGAATTACATTATGACAATTTGCCAAAGAAATCAAACTGAACATTCTATAAAACAGTGAGCCCATATCCTTAAAGAATGTCAATGACAGGAAAGACAAGAAAAGCTGAGGAAGTCACTCAGTCATCCATTTAAAGATGACTAAAGAGACATGACAACAAACTGCAATGAATGATATTGGTTTAAATTCACAATTATTAAAAATAATTAGCTAAAAAGCAATAGAAGGATAATTGTCAAAATTTGAAGGGTATATTAAATGACAGTATCGTATCAATGTAAAATTTCCTGAATTTGATAATTAAGCTGTACTTATATGAATGAATTTTCTCATTACTAGTAGAAAAAATATTGAAGTATTTAAGGATGGAGGGTCATGATCTGTGCAAATAATTTTTTACATTTATTTTTTTATTTTGAAGGAGCTTATGAGTGGGGGAGGGGCAAAGAGAGAGGGACACAGAGAATCCAAAGCAGGATCCACACTGACAGCACAGAACCCGATGTGGGGTTTGAACTCACAAATCGTGAAATCATGACCTGAGCCAAAACCAAGAATCAGACACTTAACTGACTGAGCCACCCAGGTGACTCTGTGCAAGCAATTTTCAAGTGGCTCAAGCAAAATAAGTAAATAGACATAAAAGAGTAATGTGTATATGTTAAGCAGAAAATGTAGAGAGAGATAAAGCCAATGTGGCAACTTGTAAAAAAAAACCAGCTGAATCTGTATATCATGGTAACATGAGAGTTCACTGTAATATTTTTGCAACTCTTCTGTAGGCCTGATTATTTTTGAAGACAAAAATTTTAATTAAAGTGATCACAGCAGAATTGGACATATGGATCTTTCCCATAATTTTTTTTATTTTTTAATTTTTGTTTATTTTTGAGAAAGACAGAGACATAGACAGAAACAGAGACAGAGTATGAGCAGTGGAGGGTCAGAGACAGAATCTGAAGCAGTTCCAGACTCTGAGCTGTCAGCACAGAGCCCAACACAGGGCTTGAACCCACAAGCTGTGAGATCATGACCTGAGCCGAAGTCAGATATTTAACCGACTGAGCCACCCAGGTGCCCCCCATAATTTTAAAAGAATAATGTTGATCTGGGTACCATTTGAAAGATAGTAATACATCTTTCCAATTGCCAAAACTTTTTGCCATGGCCAGTTCATTATGCTTTGTATGGATGCAGGATACTGTTCCCTTTGAATAAAGAGTTGAGAAAGAATGCAGGCTAAGGGACAGGAAAAAAATTGCTCTTAAACCATGCTACTCTTTTCCATGACTACCTTTTCATTAAGGCTAAATTGAAAATAGTGTTGATTTGAAAGCCTGTGTGTATTTTTTCCATCCCAGTTCATTAATAGGGGAAGACTTCAGACAAAAAATATGACCCCCCCCCCACCAAAATGCAACTTCCATTTCCACATATAAATTCTTCAGTTTATTTATTTAGGTGTTTCTTTATTCCATGAACTTTTATTTAGGAAATATAAAGTGAATGAGACTACATAGATAGACAGGAAAATAGAGCAGTGTGGAGGCTGTAATTCCCCATATCTCCATTTATTTTGCCTACATTCTTCTGGTAATGTTTCATCACAGAAAATGACCTCAACAACCAACAACATTTTTTAAAAAGACAGTTAGTAGAATCTGGAAGGAAAGAAGGACTTTATCATTAGTGTTATTTATAGCTGGTTTTTGTTGTTAGTGTTTCCTTTCTGGATTGTAGCACTACAAAACCTAAATTTGTTTACAAAGCTAATATTCCCATTCAAAGATGACTTCCTTTATGTTTGTGTATCTGGAAAAATGCAAACAATATGAGAATAGCAGTTGTATTACTTTCGCTTAACTTTCCTCTGCAACTCTGTAACTTTCCTCTTACTCCTTAATGTTGATTTTTGGATAATTACATCTTTCTTTTTAAATTTGGAAATACCAATTTCCATTTAAACTCATGAGAACTAATAAGTGTAGTGTGTACTGCAAATATGAATGATTTAATTATTTTTAAATTGTTTTTATTAGAATGTTAATAACTTTCTGCTTTAATGCTATCTGTCCCAACTTCTCTGGGGTTGTTCCTCCCACTTAATACATATCCTTTATACAACAAATTGTAGACACAAAGGAAAGCTAATTTTATCACTGGAGTACAAATAGACTAACACACATGACTAAGGCCTGACAGAGAATCTGGAAAAAAGATGGTTGGTCACACAGCCTATGCACACCCATGCTTTAACAGATTCCAAGATAAAGATCCTTTTTAGGACCTCCGAGAGTCAGAGGTATCTTATAAAGGACTGTTGGCATTCAACAATGAGCTCAGTCTCTTCGCTTTTAGTCCATTCGCTCTCGTGACTCACTGTGGTTCACAAAGTGGCTGATGTGAAGTCCTTTACTAAGAACCTTCAACATGGTATTTATAGAAAGATTCATTTGTAGTCTTACTTCAAAGAGGTCAGCAGGTGCAATATATTCTTTGGAGGAATTCTGACTCATTTCTCCAGATTGCAAGATACTGTCTTTGTCTACACAGTAAGCATTTTAGGCATCACAAGAATGAGTAGCTACACTTTTAAACTCACTACTTTCAGAAACCTACAAAATGTTCATAAAAAGTCTGTACTATAGAATGGTTTGCATCTTGAAAACCTGATACACAGTGCCAGATATAGGTTATATTTAGAGTGTTTATATGTCCAGTTTGTCTGGACAGTTCTGGATTTTTCATGTTCTATTGGTGTAATTATTAATAACTTCCCCTTCTACTTTAAAAAGAATTCTACTTTGGATAATAATTTATATGGTCATCTTAGCTATATTTAGGTATTCATATCTCTGTATTTTCTTCCAATCAATGGGTTTCAATTAATTTCACATCTTGGCTCTAAATAAGATATTTCTTACTTCCCACTAAATCCTAGGCGGGGAGGAAGGGTGGACTGAACTTACACCTCACTGTGACTTGAACTTTTGCTTTTGAAACACACAGGTTTCTGGAATGCCATTACTAGAATTGGTTGCAGTGTAACTGAAAGACAAATGTGTACAGAGCCCAAACTACCCAGACTGCTGACATTTTCAGGGAAACCACACCTAAAACAAGTTTCAGCATTTCAAAGTAGGTCTAAGAATAAATTATAGGTCTTAGAATAAATTATACAGAACTTGACTGAGGCCATAGTCTCCCAAGATAAAATCTCTGGGATTTCACATTTAAAATTTTTAAGAAACACTGCTGATTTCTTCTTTTACCTACTGACATCAAAATTTGGTTCACATTTTTTATTCAGTCACACATGCAGCTCTAAATTTCTTTTTGAGCACAACACTCAGTTAGGATATCGACTTAATATGCATTTTAACCCAATTCCTTTTCACACATTTTTTTTCCTGTTCATGTCATTTTATCTAACACTTATACACTACACTTACTAGGTACCAGGAGCTATTTTTTAAGTGCTTTTACAAATACAAACACATTTAGTCCTTGCAAAACCTACAAGATACGTTCTATTATTACCATAGTCACCATTCACTGATGATGAATCTGAGGACAGGGTAGTTAACTAACTTGTAGAAGACCATACAATGAATCATTCATATTGAATGAATATATTCAATATTTAGACCCAGGCACCCTAACTCTAGAGTCCATGACCTTAGCCACTATGCTCTGCTCCCTCTATAGCATCCTTTCCAAATAAGCAAGGGATGACTTCCACTTTATTGAAGTAGTAATTGACAGATCAAATGGTTAAGAGAGTTTGCCTCATGTTTTAACTAATTCATTTATTTAAAGAGATTATTGGTTGCGTAGTTACTTTTTTCAAGGCACTGAATCAGGAGGTAGGGAAAGAGTTGAATTCATTTCTAAACAACCAGAGGAATGTGTTTGTCTAGTTGCATTTAAGAAAAGATCAGAAGCTTCCAGATTTAAAACACTTACATGCTTAAAATTAAGAAACAATTCACACTTTTCTGTCAAGATGGAACTTGAGTCTACAGATGTGTACAGTGTGTGTGTTAGGGCTAACACATGGACAGGAGGTGTGCTCAGTGGTGTTCTGGTGTTAAGTCCATAGGCCCTGAAGGAAGACAACCTGCACTTCAATTGTGGCTATGTATACACTACTTGTGTAGTTTTGGGAAATTTACTGACTTCATCTTTCCAATCTGTACAATGGGAACACTTACCTCATAGGCAGCTATGAGGGAAAAAAAAGATTTTAGAAGACTACTAGCACATTGTATGTACTCAATAAATCATAGTTAATATTATTTAAAATGATCAAACCACACTTTATTATTTAATCCAGCTCAATTATAAAATAAGATATAAATTGCCACAGACAGATAATTTAACAAGCCCAGTCTTAACTCACTAGCAAGATACCAGTATGCACGGATGTAAATAGACTAAAATCAACAAATAGAACACCAATCCAGGATCTTATTTTTCACTTACATTATGCTTACACTAGTTGTAGAGATGGCAAAGGGATTATTTATTTCAATTCTGGAACAGTGGGACTAGTAGCAAGGAGGCCCTGCCTGGTTATATTCTAATGTCATTACTTATAACACTTTTTTTCTAATTGTTTTAGTCTAGATTTCTTGGATTCTTTAACATAAGTTAGCATATATGACTTCTGCTGGAATGAAAATGACATACCTGGAATTTCTTTTGTTTGTCTCTTCCAGGTAAACCAACATGCAGCTAAAGTAGTTAAAAGTTTCATCTTCATTCTTTATATTTTAATTTTTAAATTCTATAACCTCAGATATTCTAAATAAAATCTCTAAGCCTTCTCTTCTGGAAAAGAAATGTTTTTAAATGTTATCAGCAATGTATCAAATGCCATAGAAGTATTTATGAAAATCCACTTGCCTATTCTTTTACACTCGAGATTAATTTTCTTTTCTGTAGCTGAGCTGCAGCTCAACCAAATATTTATCTTTATTTTCTATGACTGAAGACAAATCAAGAATGACATTCTGAAACTTACAGTAAAGATTTAGAAAACATAATCAGTATCCATTACATTTTCAAAAAATTTAGATTAATGACAAAAAATTTAGATTAATAACAAAAAGTACTAACAGAACTTTTTATATGAACTGGAGGGAAATTCATCACTGAAGTTATCGGCATCCTCAAAGGAGCAAATAATTAAAACAAAATGTTGTGCAACCCACACTATACTCACGTTGCTGTGAATATATTTAAAATAATGAATGTTGGTGGGTATGAAATTTCAGTAGGGCTCACTACTGCCTCTGCTCACTCTAGAAACATGAACTGCAAAGAAACAAGTCCTGCCATTTTAGAGTGAGAACTGAGTAGAAGCCAGCTAATAGGACAGTTGAGGCTGTGGATCATCAGTGGCATTTTTGTGTAGTCCTTCATTCAGGGAGCAAATTCAGAGAGGAGCAATCTGGGAATCCATAAATCCTACTGAGCCTTGGTTAAGTGACATTCATTATAAAGAACACCTGGAGGGAAGACCCGAGAATTGAGTCACAGCTAGAAAGATCAGATTACCTGAGCACTGCATGTCTCGGTTAAGTAAGGCAGCCTAGGAAGAGAATGATCTTTCTCTGCAGTCATTTCGGTAGTGTTATATTGGAGAAAGTTACAGGTTTATCTAATACTATGTGTAGTTTCTTTTGCTTGTATATTTCCCACATATTATTGTTTACTTTGAGCATTTGATGCCATTTACAGTTTACAAGTACATTTTCTATCTGTTACATGGTATTTCAGCTGAACATTTATCATGAGTTTTACTAACTTTTGTGTCTATCACTTCAAATCTAACCAAAACTATAAATATTTAAATGTGTATATATATATATATATATATATATATGTACATATATTCAGATGCAAACTACCAAATAAAAACTCTTTCCACTAATCAAGATTTTCATTATAGTTTACATAGATAATACAAAATACTGAAAATAACTTCAAATCCAATTTATTCCAAATAGGAGAAAATGCTCACAGAATGCTGCTGAGAAGCCAATAATTACTATTAGTTTCTGAATCTGAGGCTTGGAAAACTGTCAGCAAGTTACTGGAAGGAAAATGTGAATGCGAATGTGAAGAACAGGTTTTGGAAAAGTGACCCTGGTGAGGGATGAGGCATCCAGTCTGCACAATCAGCTACTCAGGAAACTTCCATTGCTCCCTAGGTTGCCAATACTGAGCACTAGCTTCTTTAAGTAAGAAAATAAATTGCCTCAATGGTTTCTACATGTGTTTTTCAATAAAGATTGCAGGTTAAATTCAGTGATGAAACAATAAGATTTTTTGTATTCGGTCAAAAATTTTTAAAAGAACGCCCAGCTTTACACAGTAAGTGTGCAATTAAGTGTACTATCTTTGAAGTATAATTTGACAAGAGGTATGAAAGGTTTTTTTTTTATAATTTTTTAATGTTTATTTTTGAGAGAGAGAGAGAGAGACAGAGCATGAGCATGAGTGGGGGAGGGCAGAGAGAGAGGGAGACACAGAATCCAAAACGGGCTCCAGGCTCTGAGCTGTCAGCACAGAGCCCAACATGGGGCTCGAACTCAAAAACCATGAAGTCATGACCTAAGCTGAAGTCGGACACTCAATGGACTAAGCTACCCAGGCGCCCCGAGGTACCAAAAGTTTTTAAGATACACATACCGTTTTACACAACAAGTATAGCTCTAGGAGTGTGCACTAAGGAAAAAAATAGGACAAGTGTGCAGGAGAGGCAGACTCTTTGTATGTGTTTACAATTGTGAAAAGTTGATAAAGTATTGTTGGTAATATTTTATTCCTTTTAATGTAATACTGTGTGAATATTAAAATAATTTATGGACTGTACAAGTGTTAAATGTTATATATTCATTAATTTCTCAATGAGGAAAACAGCCTATAGCTGGATATACATATTGCTATCCTGGCCTTGTAAAAGAAAACAACTAAACAGTGTGTGTACATGTGTGTGTGTGTGTGTAGAAAATGCACTTATCCTTTAGATTCGAGATTATAGGACTTTTTTTTCTATTTGTTCTCTGTATTTTCTAATTTTTTGACAAGGGAGTTAAGTCACTGTAAGAGATAGTGGAGATATGAAGTCCTTGTCGAGTGGTGAAATCCTGTATCAGGATGTGACTGATGAAGTGTCTGCTGATACCAAACAGGCCTTGCAATCTCAACTTACGACTCTGGGTTTGGGAAAAAGAATGAAATGTGTTGGGAAACCAATGTAAATATGAGGCTGTTTTCAGTGTTTACAAAAAGACTACAGAAACAGAAATCAGAATAATGGCAAGGATTTATTAAGTATTTTATTATAAGTATTCAACTAAGGAAATTCAGGTAGGGCTGGGATTGCTTGTAATGTGCATATATTATTATAAGAACATGTAGACATATTCTTTCTCTCACTGATGTGAAGATGCCCCATCAGAATCAGCTACGTAGGCATTAAATATCAACCTAGACTGTCCTGACCCTTCACCCCTCTCTTTCTAGACCAACTAGAAGAAGGGTGATTAGTTGTTATGTATTTTTAGGAAGAGATAAGTATTAGAATACTTATCTCTAAAGTTAGTTAAGTATTAGAATAAATTGCTTCATGATGTAGAAACCATATGGTAGCCAAATTTATTAATTAATAAACAAAATGGGTTTTCAATTTTTATAATTCTCATATCTAGCAAAATGACTGAAACAGAATGTTGAATGAATGAGACTTTTCTAAACTTCTCTAAATACCACCTAACATTTTCATTGGCAAAAAAATGTATCCCTGGATTCTTTCAAATTTATTTTTCTCTCTCCCTCCATTTCCTCCTTTTAAAATAAGAGTCCTAACAAATCCCTTCAAGGAGTTCAACACTGAGTGGAAGAGACAGACATAGAAACAAATTATTACAAGATAATTTCATAAGTGTTCTAACAGAGATAAGAAAAAAATGTTAGAAAATGTGGACAAGGTTGCCTGAGGAATTTAGAGAAAACCATGAACAGGAAAGGATGGTGGCCTCTGGGGAAGGAGTTCAGAAGCACAAGATAACTGGGTGTGTAGCAGAAACTAACACTGACATTTGGAACCAGTATGAAGAAAACTGGAGTTGTTTTAAATAAACCAGAGATTCCCCACCCCAGTAAGTTTGTGATTTCCCTTTTATTTTTTATTTAAATTTTTTAAAATGTTTGTTTATTTTTGAAAGAGAGAGAGAGCACAAGTGGCGGTGGGGGGGGGGGGGAGAGAGAGAAAGGGAGACACAGAATTCAAAGCAGGCTCCAGGCTCTGAGCTGTCAGCGCAAAGCCTGACACAGGACTCGAACCCACAAAGTGTGAGATCATGACCGAGCTGAAGTCAGACACTTAACCAACTGAGCCACCCGGGCTCCCCTATGATTTCCCTTTTAAATACTAGTGGTGAATCTTGTCAAATCACATAATTTTGCCAGGAGACAAAACTTTTTTGTGAGAAGAAGAGGATAAGACACAACAGAGCTCCTGCAATGGAATCGCAATGCCATAAGAATTTTCTTCCAAACTTTTCAGATAAGGACCAAAGAGTATTTGAGGTACCCTTAACTAAAATGTCCCCCAAAACTAAGTTGACTACATAATTTATAGTCCCCAACAGGGACTTTTTAAATTTTTTAATGTTTATTTATTTTTGAGAGAGAGAAAGAGAGAGAGAGAGAGAGAGAGAGAGAGAGAGAGAGAATGTGAGTGGGGGAGGGGCAGAGAGCGAGGGAGACACAGAATGCAAAGCAAGCTCCAGGCTCTGAGCTGTCAGCACAGAGCCTGACGTGGGGCTCGAACTCACAAACCACGAGATCATGACCTGAGCCGAAGTCAGACACTTAAACGACTGAGCCACCCAGGCACCCCGGGACATTTTTACGAGGAAAAATGAGTGCCATTAACAATTATGCAAAGATTATAGGCATATACTAGCTATCCTCATTCTACTGAAATTGAACATCCTACCAGATAGAGATCTATTTTGAATGATACGGTTTTGTTTAAAATACAAAATAACTAGGATAAAGCTTGCTTCATTCACCTTCTGGTGCAAACTAAGTCAAGCAGATTCACATCTCAGGTAATCAATAAGAAACTATAATTAAGAACTACAATTAGGACACCTTATCATGAAGTCGGGTGAGGTTTGAAAAGTGTACTATTTGGAAGCAATAAAGTTTGCAAGCATAGACAAATTTAGATTTTAAATTCAACTCCACTTTGTTCTGTGATCATCAGTACTTTACATAACTTCTCTGAATGTCAATTTAACCTGTAAAAAGTTATAATATCTACTCCCAAAGCTGTCATGAAAATCTAATAAAGTAATATATATAAAGAGCCACTCATAAGATTGGAACTCAATTAACATTAGTCTTTTGGGAGAAGAATAATAAGGTGGAGGGCTACGGTCTATAAACTGCAACCACAAGACTTAAAACCCGGAGAGCACATCCATATGTATACAAGACCTAAATAAATATATAGTTATTTAACACTAATATATTAAAGAAAACTATTAAAGAACACTATTAAAGAAAATGGATAATGTAATAAGAATTTGGTAGTAAAATCAGAAGAAATTCTCACTAATTTAGGTAAGAGAAGTAATGGGAACCTGAATGAAAAATTATTCATACAACATATGATGTCACGTAGCTCTAACATTTATTTTATTGAATTGATGTGATCTTAGTATATTAAAAAAGCCAAGGATTGTGATTTCAATATGTGATCTTTTCTAGCACAGATGGATTTTTATTTTTTAATATAAATATCTTAGTTTGTCCTCAATCTTTTTAAAGTTTATTTATTTATTTATTTGAGAGAGGATGAGAGAGAGAGGGGGAGAGAGAGAGAGAGAGAGAGAGCATGAGCAGGAGAGGGGCATAGATAATGGGAAAGAGAGAGAATCATCCCAAGCAGTCTCCACACTGACATCATGGAGCCCCATGCAGGGCTTGAACTCGTGAACCACTAGATCATGACCTGAGCCAAAACCAAGAGTTGGATGCTTAACCAACTGAATCACTCATGCTCAGTTTGTCCTAGATCTTCTTCTTTACTTAATCTTTGAGAAATTGGTTATGAAAGCACCATGAATTTTATACTTTTTAATATCATACCAATCATTCTGGGTCATTAGTACAGACTTCACTAAATATAATTAAGGGTGTTTTGAACACAGAGGTCATTACAGAGGTCAAACATCAGTATCAGAAGCAACAACCATTCTAAGTTATCTCCAACCCATGTAGTTATTACATGTTTCTCAAAACCATTTATTTCAAACAACTTGAAATCCATTCTTAGGAAAACAAAATCTGACAAATAGAAACACTCCCAATGGGGGTGCCTGGGTGGCTCAGTCAGTTAAGCGTCTGGCTCTTGGTTTTGGCTCAGGTCATGAGATCAGTTCATGAGATCGAGCCCTTTGAAGGGTTCTGCACTGACAAAGTGTAGCCTACTTGGGATTCTCTCTTCCTCCCTCCCTCTCTCTCTCTCTCTCTCCTTCCCCCACTCACACTCTCTTTTCTCTCTCAAATTAAATAAACATTAAAAAAGGATTCATTATTAAAAAAAAAAAAAGAAAAGAAAACACTCCCAATGATCATCAAGAAAGAAACAAAAATGAAATGGAACAGAAAGAAAAAATCCCAATAAAACCAACAATGGTGAGAGTCCACCTGCTGTCACAATGTCATCTGACAGCCCACCCAGAGGAAAAAGCAGGTAAGCAAGAGCAGCAGCGTGGCTATGGCAACCTTGCCACACCCCACCTGGCACAGTCTAGTTTAGATGAGTTGGCAAAACGGAGCCGACTAAGGGCGAAATTCACCCACAGCCCTCTCTCCTTCCTCTCCAGTTCTCACCCACCGAGCACCAGCCAGGCTGTCTTATCCATTTTTGAAATAAAAAGTAGTGTGAGACAATTCTACAAAACAGTGAAAACCACAAAAAGGAGAGTTTGTACACACGCAGACCTACTTTAACTGAGGAAAAGGCACAGGGGGTCGTCTCAGCCACCATTTGAACTTCCCACAGAAAGACCACTTAAGTTTTCTTAATTAGATATTTCATATAAATTAAAGGACTAAAAGAAAGATATGGAATGTTCTGTCATAGCAACAGGAGCCTAGCACTTGGATTTCTCTTAACCCACCTGTGACTAGTGGCAATTTCACCTTAACTGTTCAGTAATAGGACACATTTCCTCAGTAATAGGACACATTTCCTCCCGATGGTGATGAATGTCTTACTGCTGCCTGATTCTGCTGTTTCTCAGTAGTTCAGCACTTTTGCTATGCAGATAGCACAGTGAAGAGACAGAAAATGTTCACTTGACAATCACAATTAATAACAATTAATTATTATTATTAGTTATTATTAATAACAACTTTTATTATTGTTAATAAACTATCTTTATTATTTTAGATTTAACACTCTCGTTACTGAGTGGCCCTGAGAGCAAAGTTCACAGTCAATTACAAATTTTCAAGAAAACATCAAGAAATAAAGTGTTATACTAGATATAAAATGCCAAAACTGTGTAACTTGTGTAGTCAACACAGTATGTCAAACACAGCAATAAATTCAAGACGGAAAAGAACAGGAGAGAATTTTGGGTTTGGCTATTACAGAGAGATTGTTGGACCTCTCGTGAGAGCCATTTCGATGTGGTGCTGAGTGAGTGACACACGGGTAACTGGTTAAAAATTTTTGGTTAAGAGCTTCTAACATTTTACCAAGTATTTCTAGCTATTTGCATAGTTGCCAGCTATGACGATGATTTATACCTTAGCTTATAAGAAAGGAAATATAGTTATTGATAAAATTCAGGTGATAAAATTCAGGTGAAAATTCTTAACATTTTAGAAAGTAAGAAAAATCAAAGTGTCACATAGTCTCTATAGCTCACTTTTCTCAATATCTCCTGATCTCAATCTGTTTCTTGCTTCCTCAGCATTATGGTACCATTTCTCATCCTCTCTTCAGTCTTCGTGTGAATGCTAACTGAGCATGTACTTCATACCATGCACTCTTCCACATATTCCAGACATGGAAATTAGTAAGATTCAATACTTTCTCCTAATGAACTTTAAAAAAACAGATGGTTAACTACAATAATATGTAATGATATATAGCGCATTCTAGGTGCTACACTGGAGTTTAGATCAAGCGTTGTGAAGACACAGAGAAATGTTAAGTTAGTATTCGGGAGCAGGCAATAGGGTCATCAGAAAAGACTTCACAGACAAGTCTTTTGATCTGTCTTTGGAAGGATGGTAACGGTTTCTTTAGAGTGAGAAGCTGAGGGAAAGGCAATCTATTCAATGAGGTTTTGCACTGTTTACTACAGATGAAAGAAAACTTCTGAAGGGTGAGCAAAGCCTCAGTGACATAAAAGTGCACAGCTTGTTTGAGAAACTCTGAGCAGTCAAATATTATTGAAACATAAGATTTGGAACAGAAAAGGACTTGGCAAGATATACAACTAACTGATATTTATTAAGTATATATTATGGGCAAGAGACCAAACTGGAAATAATGCTATGTATTTTATTGTATACAACACCTCCCATTAGCCCATTCTCTGAGTGTGTATCAGAAGAGTAACTGAGGCGCAAGTAAGGTAAACTCGGTCAGACCTGTGAATCCAGCTGGTTCCTCTAAATATATGCTACATAACACCCCAAGTGAATTCAATTCTGAAAGGGACCAAGCATCCTATTAAAAGGTCTATAACTTTACCTGAGAGTCTTAAGGAGTTAAGATAGGTTTTATAAGTCAAGCTATATCATAAGTACATTTAACAGCAAATATGGCAAAGTTGTTAAGGGATCAGGCATCACCACTATAAATTGTGTGTGATTTGGCAAATTAATCTCTCAGGGTCTCAATATTTTTTCTTACAAAATGGGGATAATGAGAGTATATATTTTATGAGACTGTTGTACTCATTATTTAATAAGTGAACTTTATTTAGAGTGATGCTTGGCTTCAATAAGTCATCAGTGTATGGGATTCTTGTTTCAGAAATAGCTCTCTGATAGCATTGTAGGGAAAGGATGGCAGAGGCAGGAAAACTTCAATCCTAATATTCCTGAAGAAAAATAAAGAGGGTTTCAACTACGGCATTTGGCAGTGATAGAAAAAGTAAAGGTAACATTGGGAGATATTTCAGATGTAAATATTGAAAAAAATTCATGACCAACTGGTTTAGGGAGGAGAGGGAGGAAAACGCAAAACAGAAAATGACCCAGAGGTTTCTAGTTTATATGGCCAGATGAATGTGGATGTCTTAACATTTCATAGTCCAACTGCTACTTCCCTGTGAATTAATTACCCTAGGACTCTCTTGGCTGCCGACTGCCCATAATTGATTTAGTGACTATTTATAGTGAAAAAATAAAAATAAAAACAATGTTGAAAGCCAATAGAAGCCAGAGAAGCCAGTTCCTCCCACTAAGGCTAGCCTATCCCTATCGCCCTAAATTGACCCTGTTCTCAAGTCTCTTGGGTGTGAAAATAACTAAGCAGTTATCTCTGAAGCTGGCAGACAACAGAGCTTCTAATTTTTGGCACCAGAGCTGCACAGAGGTACAATGCTGGTAGGTGGTAAAAAGGGGACTGATGAACACAGCCCAACTACAGTTTGGGGACATTTTGTTTTCACCTGGGGCAATAGTGTGAGGAGGAATGTTTCTAGAGAATTCTTAGTTTCTCAATAAATACACTGATCGTATTTAAGTTCTGTACAATATCCAGAGTCCATGAGATGCTACAAAGTTTAGGTATATGAAAGAAAATACATTTTAAGATTACTGTTGGGTGAGACATGAGAATGTACAAACAGAAAGTTAAAATGAACACCAAAATAAATTCTAGGCAAGATACTCTCTGAATTTTTTTTTTATTACTTGAATTACACACACATAGAATGTATTTCAATTCTTCTCTAAAAACTACCATCTGTATCTCTACTACACAATTTGGGAATTATGAAAGCTGAATATTTTACATGCCATATAACATATAAAACTAAGATAAAATTTATTTTTGAGCTATTAAGGTTTTAAATGAACTACATGGCTTTTTTAATAATTTAGTATTGCATATAAATGACAAAAAGAGACAGGAAATACACAAAAACAAGTTTATTTTACAGTGGGGGGATAGAGGAAGAGTGGTAATTAACCCTAAATTCTGTTTTCCATTTTTATGAAAGCTTCTTCTTTTCATAGTCTAGGTATTTTTTTTCTTTCAAAACAATTTCATGAAAACATCTTGGGGTTTAGAAGATAGAAGTGAATGTTAGTCACTCCATAATACAAATATCCTGAAAGCAGAAGTGAGTTTGTGTCCTCTTCTGCATCTCCTCTTAGTATTCCTCTAGTGCCTAACACATTACCTTCAAACAGCACACATCTTCACCTTTACTCCCAACAATGCAACACTTTTTATAAGGTCTTTCCAAATAACTCTTAGAGATGGTAGATTTAATGTTATCAAACCAAAACCTCTTTTGAGTCTAGCCAAATCAAACACTGCCTCTGGAACTTTGTCCCAACATGACTGGTGCCCTGTCTGGATCTGGTCCCTGTCTGGATCAAGAAAGGACTTCCCTCAGCCTCTTCTCATCCTTTAGTTCTTTGAAAGCAAGGCACAGACAGACACATTTCTGATTTGTTAATGAAACTACCATTGTACCATATCTGAGAGTATAATGGCAAAAATATAGGAATGCTCCAACCTCTAAAAATAAAACATTGTATGCCATTTCCCTACTGAGTGAAGACCTTTATTTACTTATTTATTTTGGAGAAACTTTGATTTTCCAAATATTTAGAAGTTGCTTTATAATTTAAGGTAAAAATCACATCTGCATATGCCTGAAGAGGATAAGCACTTCAACTGCCAGTTCTATTCCAAGACACACTCCAAATCTGATGAGCAACAAATTAAAAGAAGACCAACTTTTCTGTTTCCTTGCTATTAACATCACGTCCAAACTACGATCTAGTTGATAACTTAAGCATTTGTTATTCCTCAATCTAAGCGTAAAAATTGTTTATATTTTCTAAGTAAGCTCTACATCCAATGTGGAGCTTGAACTCAAGGCCCCAAAACCAAGAGCCACATGCTCTACTGACTGAGCCAGCCAGGAGCCCGTAAAAAGTTGTTTTTAAAGTGAATGTATTACGCTATTAAAATACATGCCCATCCTTGCATAAGCCTCCATGTAATTATAGTTTTGTATAATTAGAGCTTTATGTCAAAAGATTTACAGCTTTATCACCTCAAGCAATATTTCACAGCTGCCAAGAATGATTTATGCAATAATGACTTAAACTGTAAAATAGAATCCTCAAAGGAAGGGCTGTCAAATATTCCTATTGCAAATAACTAGGTTTTAAAAAATTGATATTCTGGTAAACAGCAAGTTCAATTGTACCTGGTAAAATCCATAAAGTAGCATGGAAGGAAGTGTGGCTGCATGACGGGGATCATGCAGCTGATCTCTCACTGCATGTATGTGAACTCATTGCATAGATCATGGGTTTAAACTGCTTAGAACCCCTCTGGCCAGTTTGGAAAACAAGCTTTCAGAAGTAATACCATGCTCATGTTTTTGCTGCTCCAGTATGAGTGAATGGAAAAAGTGGAAACTGAGGATCTCAACTTTTTGTTACTTTGCTCATTGTGCTTATTACATTCCTATCTATATTTCTGTAAAGTGCTAAATAGAGAGTAAGTAAAGGAAGCATTTACTGCATATACTTAAGAAACTAAGAAACTCCCCAAAGTAAATGACCTCAATAACAAAGAAGGAAACTTTTAAAAACAAACCAATACAAAATGTTGGTGATTTTATCCGTTCCTGATTTTATAAATGTAGAGTGCCTGGCAAGCATTCTAAGGGCAAGGCTTTCAAAGCATTTGATCTTCACAAGCTCTGACTGAATTTGCAGTTGCCATGTGAATAAAACCAATGCACTTTGAAGATTCTATTCAAGGTATCTGAACTAGTCTCAAAAACACAGGTTGATTACATTCAGAGCAAATAAGGCTGTGTCTTCACAATCCAAAAAGATCATAAAATTAATCTTTTTCTTTGGAAAAGGAAAAAAAAAGCTTGGCCCATCATCTCACGTATCCCATATCAATAAAAGTGAAATAGGCAGCATTTGTCATTAGCTCTAAAGATTACCAAGTCTTTGTAGACTGACTCAAATCTGAAAATGAAGCCAACAGAATCGAAATCATCACCAAAGGTTGATATTTATATACTTAAACAAGCTTCCAAGTAAAAATTCCTTTTTTAAAATGAGAAGGTTTTAATTCATATAACCAAGTGCATCACTCAGATAGAAAGATTTTGCATTACAGAAGCATTTTCACTGTAGAAACTTTTACATTCATGTTTGTGATTCCACCTTAACTTGTCTTTATTAGATGTTTTGAGATAACTTCACGCACTCACATTGTACAAGTTACACAAGGTTTTGAAAGATCACCATTCTACTTGCCATATATAAATAACAACTTTCATTTCAAAATATTGTTTGAAAAAAAAAAAGTGAGTACCTAAGTTAAGTGATCCTGACAGTCCAGATGCATTTTATACTTAAATTGTATAAGTTTAAACAGAATAATGAAATGTCCAGAAAACATAATGACCAAAGGTGACCAGCATGCCCTGCATAACCACAATACACAGTATGTCAATATCATGATAAATATTCAGATGGGGGAAATGTCAGACAATTAAATTATTCCAAAAGCCCAAATTGTTGGCATCAGACACACACACAAAAAAGATGAGTTGCATTTGGGTAGTGAGAGCCTTAGTCCAAGAAATGCTTTCAAGACAACAGAGCAATTAGGCTATTTCTAGCATGCCAACACTACTGATTGAAAAGTTGGGGGGGGGGGATGAGAACTTTAAAAGAAATCTCTATGTTGGCTGATAATCATATAATTGTTTTCTAATATACAAACCTGTTTTTCTAATCATATTCTGTCACATCTACTCACAGAAGTTGATGTTAAGGAAAATCCAGTAATTAAGAATTACATTTTCTATCATAAAATATTTAATTGTAAGAAAATAAAAGGAAAAGTTAATCCTTTTCCCTGATAGAATTTCTGCTGTGTATTTTATCAAATGATGAATCATTATATGATACAGGTTATAACACATCACTCATTTTCTCATTTGTAAAACTTAAGAGTTACCTAAAAATCTGCCTAGGGATCCCTCTGCCTTAATGATTTCTGCCAATGGAAAAAAAATGGTAATGCAATATCAACAAAACCAACTACCACGTACATTTGTAAGTGATTTGCATTTAAGTACTAAATTGTCAAATATCACTAAGTGTGTACATTTGAGAATGTATATTCTTTTAAATGGGTATATGTGAATATTCATACATGTGAGTTCATATGCTATATATGGTATATTTAATGAATGTATGTCCATTAAATGGGTTTTTGTGGGGAACTATTACAAGTCTATTATATATATACTCCCATAGCAAGCCTGAAAGAAGGAGGAATGCCCTTGAAGTTGAGGTATGACCTTAAGTTTGAGATGCCAGTTTCATTGCAGCTGTAAAAATGAGTACTGATAACTCCACATTATCATAGCTCCTTCTGCCCATTTCTTATTTCAGGACAAATCTTTAACAGCCTTTATTATTTGAATATGCATAGGTTTATTAGACCAGTTCTTCAAGTTCCTACCTATCACCCTTAATGTTGCATGAAAAGGAGCAAAAGAAACAAGAGGTGTTGCCTATCAAATAAAGCTGAAGAGCCAAGAAACATTTATAACTGCAGTAGTTTTACTCAGAGATACACAGTTTTCAACAAGATGTTGCTTTGTGAAATATTTTCAAGTTCAAGCAAATAAAACTCTGTACGTGTCTCCTAAGAAACACATATTAATGCAGTCAGTAAATTACTGGCCTTTATATTATTCCCTAGAAAGTGGAGAGAGTAAGACTGATTTGTGGCACTTTGTCCTAGTGATAGTAAGCCACTGCACTTTTGAAGAGTACAGGGACCCTTACTCAAAGAAGAAATTGTTCTTACTAGTCCACTAATGAAAGCATCCAGATTTCCTGAATCCTAAAATACTGGAAGCAAAAAATACCTACAACTGAATATTTGGAGCTTCTCTGCATATGAACTTTCAATACTCACTTGTCAAAATTTCATTTCACTGCAATCAAGTAAAAAGAATTCTAAATAGATGAACTTTACCATTTTTGTGATAGTAGGTGACCTCCACTTTCCTCTCTTCTGACCCCAGCAATGCCTGGGCAATTTGGGCAATATCATGTCTCTTGGTCTCAGGCCCATGGAGAAAGTCGCAGGTGCATGGCTTTTGCATGACATCTGGCCTGGAGAAACCAGTCATCTCGCAGAACCCATCGTTGCAGTAGATGATGGCACAGTTTTGCACTCTGGCGTTTGCAATGATAAATTTTTTATCTGTAATAAGAAGGTAGTAAGGCATCTTTTAAAAAGCTTCCACAAGATTTCCATAAACACCGGAGCAAATTGTTGCATAATAGGAGATCTGAAAAGCAGGTGCTTCCCAAATTGCTAACTGCCCAAGGCTTTAAAAGGAAAAAAAAATCCTAAATGTGAAATTAATGGTCCCAAGTAGTTTTAACAAAAAGTATTAAGGAACTACTCTTCAAATTTCAAGAATGTAATTTCTCAAATAATCTAGTTCTCAAGCCTTGTAACTCCCAGGGGTCCTAATGCACACTCAAACAAGCAGCTGGCCCATTGATATTTCCAGAATACCATTTAATTGTAAGATAAATATTTTCAAAGCCCAAACAATGCAACACCTTGTAGCTGTCAGATTTCTCACCTCAGCCTTGGCCCTAAAGAGTACAACTTTCTCAAAGTAGTTATTATTTTTGGATTTCGCTTTTCTCTACCCCTCTAAGGCATGCTACACACTCATGTTAAAAAACAAAACAAAACACGAAACTATCAGCAATAAAACTATTGTTAATAGTTTAATAAGTCAAAGATTCACCTTTCATAATATATATTTTCTAGAAGATAAAAAATTTACACATATACAGTAAATGTCATGTTAACACCTTTTCACTTTTACTTGGGAAGAACCTTGAATTTTTGTGCAGTAGTAGGGATTCAATACAAAGGGCTTATTAAATTTTGATCATAAATTATATTTACTATTTCCAGATAGAATGTGAACAGGATATACTAGTATATTTTGTACACAAGGTACTATATTCTCATGTCACTAAATGCAGTGCCAAAATAACCATAAAATGTACAACATAATTGTGTGTTAATGTAGTTTTAAGGAAATGTTGAATATAAATTAACAAGCATAGGATTTAAAATTAATATATTTATATAACAATAATTCATTCCTTATAGTTAGTCCACAGGAGAATGTTAAATGTCTCCGCATTCAGTTGTGGGATTTACTTTTTACATTTCAATTTTCAAATTTCTTGATGGAAATTTAAGGAAATGATAAAGGGGCATAAATGTTGTTTTGAATAAATGAACCGTTTGCATGGGAACTAGCATGGATCAGATACTGCTTTTTCCAAATTATCCTTCTTGGGATATATTTGCATTGATTCAATGCAAAGTTTAGCTTCTATAAACTAAACACAAGCAAGCATCCCTGTCATACCACAGCTTAACAATTTAACCAAGGTAAAATATAGTTTGCATGGCTGTTTACATCGCTGCTACCATTTACATTCTCTTGTTCCAGTGGTATGCTCTGCTCTGCTCCTGACTTTCAAAAAGTCTACAATTTAATAGCCTCAAAATATAAATCCATGTTATACTAGTACGTTCCCTTTAAGATAGTAGAAGAGCAGGACATTAAGTAGCAAGGCAGATAATGGAGCAGTGGGAGAGGAGGATCAAATTGCCTCCTACAATGGAGACCATAATCTAAAATGTAAATCAGAATTAATATCTGGGGGAGAACACTCCCGCTGCCATTCGAACCTCCTGGCTCGGTTTCACAGCCCGTTAACTTGAAAGAGCCGGGAGTTACCGGCTCCTCAGCCTGAACGCGGCGAACGCCAAGTGCACCGTCAAAGCAGAAAGCGAGGGAGAGATAAGAGAACAAATGAACTTACTTTGCCCTTCAAATTTCCGTATGATGGTCCCCAAAAATGTGTTTTGTGGAGCCACATGCCCCCTGCGAACAGGCATGTTGACCCCGGTCCTCCGAGGAGCGCTCCCCCCGAGCTCTGGAGTTCTCCCGGGATCTCTCCTCGGCTAGAGCCCAGGCCAGCTCGCGAG
>CM053578.1:41219027-41276982 GCA_028646485.1 Cryptoprocta ferox
AAGTCACAAGGGCAATCGATCTGTTTCTCTTCTCCCAAACAGCGCCAATTTCCCAGTGCAAATGGGCTTAACCTGGCGTTTGCCCAGAGCTGTGAGGATGGCGGGGGGAGGGGGGGGGATGAAAGACTCGTGCGGCTTTTGCAGGAAGACGAAAAAGAAAAGGAGGCTGGGGGGTTGGGGGGAGTTGACGTTTCTATCCCCGCCCCTTCCCTACACACACACACACACACACACACACACACACACCCTTTATCCCGCGAGCTTGGGCTCCGCCACAGCTCGGATTACTCAAGCGTGCTTCAGCGGAAGCCAGCCAAGAAATCTCCAAAACTCAGTGACAAACAGCTACTCTGGGAAGGTGATCTCCACGGCCACTAGCCACAGGGCTCCATCCCTGAGCTCCTCACGCCGCAGTAGCTAAAAAACACCCTTAGCTGCAAAGAAAAGACAGGTGGGAAAACAGTCCCTCAGTGAGGACTATTTCTAAGCTCTGGCGGTGTTCAGGAGTTTGGAGACTGAGGATGAGCCACTTAAGGGTTCAGGTTTAATTCGGACCCTCAAGACTCTCCGGAGGTGGACGCTGAAGCCCTAGCTGAAATGGCACTCCTGTCTCTGCCTGGAGCTGAGCCGAGTCTCCCCAAGACTAAAGGCTGCCGGTACCGCCGCTGAGCATGCCCGGTTTCACTGCTTGAACCCCTGATGTTGGGGGTTAATAGGGTCTCTAGGTGCTGGAGGCTGGAAGAAAGATGGGAAGGCCAAAGACTGTTCAAGCAACTGGTACAAAACAAGGAAAGTGAAGTGGGCGAGGCTGGACTCCAGGGGGAAGGAACAAAAGGTGGGTGGGGCAAAGAGTTACCAGCCTTGGTGTGACCTCCAATGCCACTCATCTCCTGAACACACTGGGGATACCATTCTACTCTCTTCCACTATTTCTAAGAAATTATCTCGTTTAGGATGGGCAAGGGTTCAGGAAGCAGAATAGAGTCCTCTTCGTTCTTGCTTCTCAGAGCCTGCCAAGGCGGGAATCTCATGGTATACATACACGTCTTTCTAAAGAGACCTCCTGGAGACTTAGGAAATCAAATGTGACAAGTCATGCCAGAAGACAGTGTTTTCTAAGTTGTTTTTCTAGTTTTTCTCGTTTCTTTTCCCTCCATTTATGTTATCTCCTCCTTTAACCTAACAGTCAGCCTTTCTCCACGCCCCTTTCTCTAAATGGAATTTGCCAAGCTAGAACCTACAAAACTACCAGAACAAGGACGGACAAACCTCTTGTTTCCAGCTGGTGATAAAAGTCCTAAGTCTTCTATTGAAACATGTAGCTGTATGCTAGTGTTGGGGGGTTCTTACAACTCATTAGCCTGCTTTGCCAGTACCTTGAATCAGTAGGGTTCATATTTTCTCAGTAACAAACTCAAATCTCAAGTAAAAAAAAAATAAGAATGGAATGGAGAAGGGCCAAGAGGGAGGTTTAGATTAGGAAAGTGAAGCAAGTGGATTGCAACAAATAACGAGGAAATAAACATAAGGACTTTATGTTGCAGAAAATACAAGCCAAGAAAAAAGAAACCCTCCAAAAACAAACTAAAAAAAAAAAAAAACCCAACAACCTAAGCAATTCTTCCTCTTTCATGTCAGAGTAATGAAAATGAATTAGAAACGCAAGACACTGCCAGGGAATGTTGAATTTTCAGGTTAATTAGCTTTACTTAAAAAAAGAAACAATCTATGACAACCCTTAGGCTCTTATGGTAGCTTGAGCTTTCCTGAATCTGTACAGTTTCCTCTCTCAGAACATAAAAAGACACGCTTCTCCAATGTACAGCTTTATTTTCTCCCCTTCTGCAGTATAAGTAGATCACTCTATCATTCTATTCCCTAGCTGCAGCTGGGCTTGTGAAACGTCGGAGTTCCTCTCCCAGGTGTTAAACGTGTGGAGCTATCCGTGGTGCTGACTCTGACTCTGCCTTCAGTAACTGTTCTCCGCCTACATCCAGCCACAGACAATAGAACTGCAAACTCGGCAAGTGGCCCGATATATTCACATACACTACTTGTCCTCATCAGATACCCACAGAAACAGCGCTATTTGCACCCCATCTTCTTTTTCTACTTATCTTGTTAACTAAATCCAAGTTCAAATGCATTCCTCCCAAAATGGATCAAGAACTCCAGAGAAAACAGAACAAACAATATTGTGCAGACTGTAATTAAGTTTTATGTACACTATAAAGGCGTAACAGTAGGTTATGGCAAAGCAAGGTCATACGGCAAATTATTTCTTTTTCAAATCACAAGTGAAGTCAGTGAGTGAATATTGCTGTAAAGGGAAATAGGCATTTCCAAATGCAGTTTGAAACAGATTTATCTGCCATATGACAAGATGTATTGACATGCAAAAGGTAACAGTGCAAACTGTTTCTAGTATGAGTTTGATACTTTCACATATTAAATCTCAAAATCCTTGAATTCCTCTTTAAGGGTGGAAGAGTGGCTTCTTCAAGAGAAAAAGTGGTTTTTTGCTCCCTGATATATTATTTCTTTCTCTATAAATTTCAGAGTGGTCTCTGTTTGATAGTTCTGAGTAATTAAACACATGATGGTTGAAGTTCCATTGTCTGTGTTCATATTACCAATCTCTGTGGGCTTCACATTTTTCCCAACCTCATTTAGCTCTAAGATTAGTTCTATTAAGGATTCAGTGTAAGATCATAGGACATTCTATAACCTATGTATTGTAATTGATTGATCTGAGCAGAAGATTAAAGGCATCCTGTTTCTAAATTACCCCAGTAATCGTGTTCATGCATTATACATTGGTACAGTGGAGACAAGTACATCAATCTATATTCAGCCAATAATAGAATCAAACCAGAGGATGATAATCATGGCTGCTTGCTGGCTGGAAAATTACCCCTCCCTTCATCCCCACAATCTACAAAAGCACACTTTAGATATTGTGTTGAGGAAAGATTTTATAAGTTTTTTCGTATTTGGGGACTTTTTTTGGAAGTACAAATATTGAACAAAGTACATAAATTTAATGTTGAAATCCTATCAAGTATACAGTTTAATACTCAACATAATCTACTTATGGGCAAAGATACAGTTTATTTATTTATTTTGAGAAAGACAGAGCAAGTGGGGGTGGCGAAGACAAAGCAAGAGAGAGAGAATCCCAAGCACAGAGCCTGAAACAGGGCTTGACCCCACAAACTGTGAAATCATGACCTGAGCTAAAATCAAGAGTCAGATGCTTGACCAACTAGGTGCCCCAGATTCAGATATATTCTTAAAACTACTTAATTGGCCCTGTTACTTCAAAATTAAGTAGTTTAGTATTCATAGTGTGCTAGAACTTTTAAACAATGTTTACCACATAGTAAGTGCTCCATAAATTTCATACACACAGAATTCTGTATACAGGCCCACAGAATTAATGGAGCCCTGCTTAAAAATCCTACATTTGAAATTATTTAAATATCATACATTAATGCTTGAATCTTTAAGGAAATAGTAGCAGCCATTGTGGGCTATTTAAGTGGTATTCTTATATTGACAAAGAATAAAAATTTTTGAGATCAGATAAGCAATGTAATTTGTTTCATTTTTTGGACTTATGTAGAATATAAATCAATGAAATTAAAGTGAAGTCTTCTCAATTTGGTAAAACTAAATTGAGTTTATAATAATAAATATAAATATTTAGTTTTTAATAATGTCATGGCCACAATATAGCATTACAGAGGTTATTTTAATGTGGCCTTCTATGGGGTAGTGGATATTATCCTAGTAACTGGGTCACATTTAACCTAAGAAACTTCTGACTTTACAGTTACACGTTAGGCAAATTTTGGCTTGTATTATTATACATAGCTCTAGAATATCATAAGAGGCAGAAATTTTGAAGTCATTAAAACAGTATTTCTGTGCAGCATGGGGTAGTGTAAAGGGCAGGAAAAAAACTGGATTCTTACTTGAAATTGCCATTACAGCAAAAACCAGTGAAAATAGTTAAGCTCTCTTGTTTATAGCTTCCTTTCTAAAATCAGTATAACAATCCTTAACTTTCCTTTTTGTTTTTATTTGTGCATAATAATTAGGAGAGTGGATATAAAGTGCTTAGTGCAAACTCTAGCAGTTAGTGAACATTTAAATAACAGCTGTCCTACAATCTAACACCATGTTTTTTTAATTAGTAAATTAATAATATTAACATTAACATATAGGATTTAACTACATTAGACTAAGATAGTACTAGTGGTGTGTGTTGGGGGC
The DNA here is from genome assembly GCA_028646485.1 of Cryptoprocta ferox. Classification (NCBI taxonomy): domain Eukaryota; kingdom Metazoa; phylum Chordata; class Mammalia; order Carnivora; family Eupleridae; genus Cryptoprocta; species Cryptoprocta ferox. The sequence continues at coordinate 41,223,306 of CM053578.1, forward strand.
ATGAAAATTAAGGTAGAGGAAGGAGTGGTTAAATCATACCTGTACTCATTAGTTTGAGTGATCTGGACTAATAATAGTGACTGTTTCTAATACATTAACATAAGCATGTCTAGTTAGACTGAACATTCCTATAGAAAATTTAGATGCATTCTTGATAATATACTTTATATGTTAGTTTTAATCTAAATGGTTCTTAATTTACCTGGGGTACTTTCATAATAACATATTATTATTATGTTATTATATATATATATATTATGTATTATTAAAACATTACAGATTTTATGCAAATGGTTAATATTTGCCTCATCTCATTGAGTATATGTAGATCTTACGGGAAGAATAAGGCCTTCTCTATGAAGCATAAAGTTTTAGCAGACACTTTCTTAAACTATGTCATCTATTCCTGCAGAAGATAATCTGTTCATATGTGTATTGTTAATACATTCATCAGTAATTGGCATATGAAAATAATGCCTTAACAGCTCTAAGAACTTATGAAATCTAAGTTCATTTTAAAAAAATTATATAGACATTCCAGGTGAAGATTTGATTAAGTGCATTTATAAGATTGTTTTAGAAGATAATTTCTTGGGCATCTGGGTAGCTCAGTCAGTTAAGCATCCGACTTTTGATTTCAGCTCAGGTCATGATGTTGTGGTTTGTGAGTTCAAGTCCCACGTCAGGCTCCATGCCGACAGTGCGGAGCTTGCTTGGGATTCTCTCTCTCCCTGTTTCTCTGCCCCTCCCCCCTCTCAAAAATAAATGGATAAACTTAAAAAAAGACGATAATTTCTTTTCTCAATTTATATGTAATTTATCACATAGGGCCAAAAATGAATCAGTTGTTACAAATTACAGCTTTCCTGAAGACTAAGGTAGTGAATGAAATTTATTTTATATCAGTAGATCTTAAAATTGTTCCTTAGTTAACAAATGCACTCTTATCATTATCCAGATTAATTACGTGTTGTATTCATTAAATCTAAATGACTGGTCTTTGCATTTTGTAAAAATACATAGTTTTCCCTAGAATTACACTAAATTGCATTGCTTCTTTTCTGGAAGAAATTCTCTTTAGTTATTTAAAAAAAAGTCTTTATATATTTGAGCAGAGTTATTGCATTATAAAAGTTCTAGAGTTTTAACTAATCTGTACACCAGGAGCCAGCTTTGTCCTAAACAAATAATTTGGAAGCTACCATCTGAGCTTCCAGATCTCTTCATAACGGAGTAATGAGATCAGAAATTAACTTCTTACTTTTAACAGCTATATAATTGGATAGAAAACAACAGTGTTCAGATATTGGACAACAAGGATCACAAGAGACTGTATCCTGAACGAATGACAAAAGTGAGGTAGGCCCTATGATTGCCCCAGCTTACCAGCTAAATAGAATTTCCAGACCATTGTATGCAGAGTGGGAAACCACACAGAGCTCAATGGACTGAATGAGGAGACAACATTTGGAGTTCAGAGAGGTCAAGGCAGCTTGAATTTACAGAAAAGAATCATGGAGAGAAGGAAAAAAAACAGAAAGGGAGGTCCAGATATCTTCATAGGTGTCAACTCAAGTCTTGTCTGATTCACATAATTGTATGAGAAAACTACCGAAGACCAGTGGGTAAAACTAAGGAAAACAATTGGCTTAATAATTACCAAAGCTTACACAAGACTGGAAATAGTTGCTTATGCCATCATCTGTATGTTTGGAACGCTGGTGAGACTCTTCAGAAAGTTGCTGTGTTGATAGGTAAAATGAAATCATAAGTAGAAATTGATCTACCAAGCTCAAAAGCAAGTCTCAAAATATTTATAGTGATATGCTAATTATGTTTCAGAACAAAGGCCAGCTATATTTAAAGGAATAAAACAAAATCTAGCACATAAGACACAAAATTAATAATGTCCAGCATCCAATCAAACATTATCAAGCAAACTAAAAAAAAAGAAAAGAAAAGAAAAAGAAAAAAGGAGAAGAAAGAAAGAAAATCAATCAAGAGAAACAACCAGAAGGATATGGATTACTCAATCAGCAACAACATTATACAGTTATTATAAATCTACTACCTGTATCCAAACTCTGGAAGAAAATGAAGCTGATGAAGAAAGAAATGGAAGATATAAAAAAAGATCCAATTCAAACTATAGACATGTAAATATGACATCTAAAATTAAATATATATAAATATTGGACAACATTAAGAAGTTGTAAGAAATGCCTAGCAAGCTGTCATAGTCACAGAAGCCAATTCCTTTCCTTGCAGGAAATTATATATATTTTATATATTATTTACATATTATACATATAATTTATGTATATATGTATTTGTATATATTATATATGTGTGTATATGTATATATTTTTTTTATGTATCTGTCTACCTATCTATCATCTGTTTTCTTTGTAGAACCCCTGGCTGATTACAGTCGAGAAGAAATTACAAGTAAAATTAGAAGGCAATTTTAATTGTTTGAAAAAAATTACATGTCAAAATTTGTGAGATGCAACTAAGGCAAGACTGGAAGGGACATTCACAGTATCAAATCAATAAACTAAGTCTCCACTTAGAAAACTAAAACTAAACAAACAAAAACACACCAAAACTAAAAACCTACAAATTGTGTATAAGGAGGAAAATAATAAAGATAAGAGCAGAAAAACAAAATAGAAAGCAGAAAACTGTAGATAAAATAAATGAAAACAATAATTGGTTCATTGAAAACCTCAAGAATATTGATAAACTTCTAGCCAGATGGATTAGGAAAGAAAAAGAAAGGAAACACAAACTATCAGTATCAGGAATAAAAAAGGAATGAATGCTTCAAATCCTATAGACATATAAAAATAATTTTCAAAATTATGAATAATGGTACACCTACACATTTCTCAAATTATATGAAATACACATAAATTTGAATGCTATAAATTAAGAAAACCCACTCAAAAAGAAATTGATAACCTGAATAGTTCAATAAGTATTTTTTAAATTAAAGTTGCAGTTAAAACTTTCCTAAAAAGAAAATTCCAGTTCCAGTGGCTTCATTGGTGAATGCTACCAAATATTTATGGGAAGCATAATACCAATACAAAAGAAACTTTTACAGAAAGGAGAAGAGGATAAATTCCCGAATCATGAGGAGAGAAATCGTACACTGCAACCACATAAAGAAATGTGAACCTTATGAACACAGATGTGAACCTTCCTCACCTGAATTTTAGAAAACAGAAGCAGTTTCTCTGAAGAATTGAAGTTGGTTTGATATTTAAAGATCAGTGTGATTCACAATGGTGACATAAAAAGAAAAAAGTGATCTTGTAACAGATGTAGAAAAAAGAAACTGACAATGATAAATTTCAACTTATTAAAAAAAACTTTCTAATTACATTAGGAATACCAGACAATTTCCTTACATGATTAAAGTCATCTCTAAAAGCCTCTTTCACGGGTGCCTGGGTGGCTCTGTCACTTCAGCGACTGACTCTTGATTTCTGCTCAGCTCATGATCCCAGGGTCATGAGATAGAGACCCAAGTTGGGCTCCCCTCCCCTGCTTGTGCTCTCATAAATAAATAAATAAATAAATAAATAACTCTTTCAAATATCATACATAATGGTGACAAACTAAATCATTTTCCTTCTAAGATCAGTAACATGAAATAATGTTCACTCACATCTTGTATTCAACATTTCATTAAAGATTGTGACCACTGCAAAAAGGCATAAAAAATAAATAAAAAGTGTACAAACTGAAAAAGAAGACGTAAAATGATCTTTATTCACAGACTAAATGATTATTTCAGCTGAAAATCCTAAGTAACTCACAATAAGCTTTAGAAGTAATAATTGGGTTTATCAAGTTTACAATATACATGAAGAAATTTAAAAATCAATTGCATGCTTTATATACCAGCATTGAATATTTGGATATTCAAATTAAAATGCAAGACAATTTAAAGTAGCCTAGAGATTATAGTATACACATAAGGATATATTCAAAAATTATAAATAAAACTTATACACCAAAATTACTCAACATTGTTGAAAAAAATTAAAGAAGGCATAAATAAATGGAAAGATACACAATGTTCATAGATCAAAATACTTGATATTAATATTAATACTTAATATTAATACTTAATATTGTTTAAATGCCAATTCTTCTTAAATTGAGCTATAGATTCAATAAAATCATAATAAAAATTTCAAGAGCTTTATCAAAATTAACAAGCCAATTCTAAAATTTATATGAAGCCCCTAGCACCTACAATAGCCAAAATAATTTTTAAAGTGAAGAACTAAGTGGGAGGACTTACATATATGATTTCAATGCTCACCTTAATGCTACATTAATAAAGACAATGTGGTATTGTATAAAAATAGATACATAGATCAATGGAACCAAAAGGAGAGTTCAGAAATAGACCCAAATATATATGACTATTAGATTTTCAAAAAATGAGTCTAGATAATTCAATAGAGAAAGGGTAGTCTTTTCAATAATTGGTAGTAGAACAAATAAAAGCCATATGAAAAAAAACAACCCATATGTCCCACTATATACACAAATTAACTAAAAATAGATCTTATATCTATATATGCAATTTACTTCTATAAAACTTCTAAAAGAAAACAGTAAAATAATCTTAATGATTTTGACTTAGGTGATTTCTTAAAGAGAACACACAGAAAAAAGCTCACAGCATAAAGGAAAAAAATTGGTAAGCTGGAATTCAATGAAATTAAAACACTTGTTCTTTTAAGAAAATAAAAAGCAAATCAAAGATTGGGGAAAAGTATAATGCATACTTCCAATAAAGTATCTGTATCTGGTATATATAAAGCTTTCTTGAAGTGAAATAATAAAAAGACAAACATCAGTAAATATGGGTAGTGTATTTGAGCAAACACCATGCTAAAGAAGATATAATGATGAGATGAGCACTTTAAAATATGTCCAATATTATTAATCATTAGCAAAACAAAGATTAAAACCAAAATTAATTTCCACTTCATCCAAGTTTTGATGAAGGTGTGAACAGATGAAACTCTCATACATTGCTGGTAGCAATAAAGCATGATATAGCCACTATTGAAGTAAGTTTCCTATAAAAGTTATAAAGTTTCTTATAAAGATTTTCATATAAAATTAAGCATATATTTACAATATGATCCAACCTAAGTCCAAACGGAGTCTTGTATATAAGTGTTCATAGCAGTTTTATTCATAACAGCCCCAAATGTCCAAAAAATAGTGAATAGATGAAAGAACTGTGGTTTATTCATACAAGTGAATACCTCCCAGGAATAAAGTGAAAGAATCTGCACTGATACATTCAAGAACATGCATGAATCTCTACAGCATTAAGCTAAATGAAAGAAGCCAATCATAAAAGTATACCAACTATGTTATTCCATTTAAATAAAATTCCTCTTAAAAAAGCAAAACTATACTAATAGAGAAGTGGTTGTCAATGCATAGAGTGAAGGAGAGGATTGAATATAGAAAGCCCAGAGGGAAATCTGGGGATGAGGGCAGCATGTTTTATCAGGATTGTGGTGTTTTATATTTAACTAGTTGTAGAAATGAAAATGAAAATAGGAGACATTCAGCTTCACAATCATAAATTGTCTTATAAATAAAATATCATACGTTAACCACACCTAATATAGTGTGTAGTATATAGACCCAGTTACATGCTGAATGAATGATTAGTCTGAAGATTGTATAGCAAATTTAGCAAGTAATTCACAGGGTACATTTGATATATTGTTACTAACAATGAGTCATTCATTCATTTGCTGAGAAGAGAACAGCAAATTCCCATTGAAAAGAAATTATAATAGTTACAGACTCTTAATCAACCACTAAATCAACATATAGTCTCTTTAATAAAGGAAAAAAAGCACCAGACTTAATTATTACCATTTAATAATGTATTAGGTCAAAGAGACACATTGATCAATGGAACAGAATAGAGAGCTCAGAAATAAACTCACACTTATGGTCAATTAATCTATGACAAAGAAGGTAAGAATATACAAATGAGGAAAAGACAGTCTCTTCAATAAATGGTGCTGGGAAAACTGGAGAGCTACATGCAAATAAATGACACTGGACCACTTTCTAATACCACATACAAAAATAAACTCAAAACAGGTTAAAGACCTAAATCATAAAAATTCTAGAAGAAAACATAGGCAGTAATTTCTTTGACATTGTCCATAGAAATATTTTTGTAGATATACTTCCTCAGGCAAGGAAAACAAAAACAAAATTAAACTATTGGGACTACACCAAAATAAAAAAGTTTTGCAGTGAAGGAAATCATCAACAAAACAACTAGGCAATTTATTTAATAGGAGAAGATATTTGCAAATGATGTATCCAATAAGGGGTTAATATCCAAAATATATAAAGAGCTTATAAAACTCAACACCCAAAAGGAAATAGTCTGATTTAAAATGGGCAGAGGACCCGAACAGTTTTCTAAAGAAGACATACAAATGGCCAACAAACACATGAAAAGATGCTCAACATCACTAATCATCAGGAAACACAAATCAAAACCACAATGATATATCACCTCACACCCGTCAGAATGGCTAAAATGAAAAGACAAGAAATAACAAGTGTTGGTGAGGATGTGGAGAAAATGGAACCCTTGTGCCCTGTTGGTGCAGCAACTGTGAAAAACACGATGGAGTTTCATCAAAAAATTAAAAATAGAATTACCATATGATATAGTAATTCCACTCCTGGATATTTACCCAAAGAAAACAAAAACATTAATTTGGAAAGATATATGCATGCTTATGTTTACTGCAGCATTACAATGGCCAAGTTAAGGAAGTCACCCAAATGGCCATTGATAGATGAGTGGATAAAGAAGATGTGGTACATATATGCACTGAATATTACTCAGCTATAAAAAGAATGAGATCTTGCCATTTGTGAAACATAAATGAACCTAGAGTGTATAATGCTAAGTGAAATAAGTCAGAGTGAGAAAAACAAATACCATATGATTTCCATCATACACAGAATTTAAGAAACAAAATAAATAAAGAAAAAAGAAACAAAGAAACAAACAAAAAACCCAGACTCTTAAATACAGAGAACAAACTGATGGTTGCCAGAGGGGAGGTGGGGGGGGGGGCGGAAATGAGTGAAATAGAAAAAAAAAGAGAGATCAAGAGTACACTTACCGTGATGAGCACTGGGTAATGTATAAAACTGTTGAACCATTATATTGTACACCTGAAACTAATATAACACTGTATGTTAACCATACTTTGATAAAAATAATGTTTTTAGGTGACATTATTAAGTTACTGTAACAGTTTAGTTTAATTTCTTTCATTCTATTTCTTGGGTCCAAATTTCAAGATTTCAGACTTTTATCACTTCATATCTGGGTCATCAAAGTAGTCCCCTATATCTTTTCTGTATATTCAGACTGTGTAACTCTAAACCATCCTACTGATTACGATCACATTCATATTCTTTGAAACACCAACTTTTTATTGTGTCCAATTAGAAATTTTTAATAGCATTTTATTACTTCTTGGATAAAAATCTAAGCTTTATTATGAAAAGCTCTCTATAATTGTACTCTTTCTTCATCTATATATCATCTCCCACCATAGCCCTGTATATTCACTGTCACTTCTAGCCCAATGCCAAACATCCTCCCTTGTTATTAGTGTTTTATATTCCTCTACCTCCATCTACTTTCTCTACAGGTTACTCAAATTCCATCATCTTTAAAATTCCCTGACTCATCATTGTTTTTGCTCCTTTTCTGAAGCCCATGGTGTATACAGTCTTTTCCACCCACTAGGCCACTTTCTTCATACTGTTATATGACAGTTTGAAACTCATTTAATTCTCATAACTTATAAGGTAAATATTCTTATTTTCACTATTCTATCTATATTGGAGAAAAGTAAAGTTCAAAGAAGAAAGGTAACGAAGATCACACAGCTAACAAGCAGCAAAGCTACAATAATGTCCCTGAAGGTATGAATCATGTTTTATATAGTTTAAAAACTTCTCCAATTTCTAGTAAAACATTAGCATTAAATAAACACTTAGTTAACATATTTTGAGTTGATTTAGTAGGGCCATTAAATTTGTCTTTACTTTGAAGAAGGAATTCCAGTTTGTGTCTAACTGGTTTTACAGTGTGTTTGAGTACTTCTCGCAGAAAGATGAGGTTGCCCTATAAATGCCTATTTGTGGCACGGATTGAGGAGCCTCTGGAGAAAACCTTAAACCTAAGTAGAAATGCATGAAAAGCTGATTTACTAATAAAAACCAACATCAAGGGAATGCATAAATGTTTCTGGCTACTCTTTGAAGGGCAATGAACAGGATCTTATAATAAAGCAATTTGAAACTTTTTTCAATCACTGTAACTAGTAGTAGTGGCATGTTCTCCAAGTTCTTAGAATATTTGAGTCAGAATCCAGAAATTTTAAAATCAACGTTGGGGGGGGGTAACTGACATAAAATAAAATGCACCAATTTTAAGGATACAGCTCAAAGAGTTGTATAAACAAAGTTTTATTTTGAGATCTTGAGCTGTATTTTATTGTACATGCAGATCCAAATGTGGTTGTAAGAAACACAACTCTTGTGATCCCATATACTTTCACCTAACTGCTCTCAATGATAGTATACTGCATAACTATAGTATTATGTGTGGTGTACAGAAAGTGTAGTAAATGGAGCAGGTATCTCTTGGCGTCTTATTAAGAGTCCCCAAGACCACCCTCAGCCTCTGTGATTTACTAGGACTCATAGGACTCATAAAGTTGTTATTATACCCATTCTTATAGCTTATTACAGTGAAACGATATAAATTAAAATCAACTAAGGGAAAAGACACATGAGTGAAGCCCAGGAGAACCAAATGCAAGCTTCCATGTGTCCTCTCCCAGTAGAGCCACATACAGACAGGCTTAATTTTCCCCAAAACAACATGTGACCACACATGTGGAGTGCTGCCAAACAAGCAAGCTCACCTGAGACTTGGTGTCCAAGGTTTCTATTGTAAATCAGTCACATTAGGCATGCAGTGCTCATCTAACTGACCTCAGCTCTTCATTCTCCAGGCCCCTAAGATGTCAAATTGATATAGAATGGCCCAAGGCCTCAGGAAAACAAAAACATTCTTATCAGGCAGGTTACTGTAAGGATTCAGGCCAATTCCCAGGAGCTGAACCAAGGGCCAGGCATGAAGACAGGTCTTTCGTGAGTATGTTCAAGGTTTGAGAAGCCCAAGTAGGTTTCTGGCGCTTGACTAATTCAAGGCCTCTCCAGAATGAACTTTCTTAGGACAATAGGATGGGCTATTGAAATAAAAAACTGAAATTTGCACAGAGCAATTTTTAAAAGTTGTGATACAGTGTATTACAGTAGGGGGGTGCTTATTTTCTGCACCAGATATCTATAAGTGGTCTCTGAAAGCAGAAATGGAGGATAGAAATGGAACATTGTGCACAATCCTCATTTTTCAACCCATACCTCTTTCTCTCTATGATTTTACTACTAAGTTTGATATGTTTCTTTCCTCCTTGTATACATTTAGTTCCTTGGTGATCATGTGTTATTTATTTCAGTGTTCCTAATATTAGGCATGCCATCTTGCATGTAGTAAGTATGCAATAAATATTTGTTATAAGAAAGAAGAAAGGACAGCATGGAAGATAAATATATGAATATACAGATGGAAAGGAGGCAGGACCCATGTAAGGAAGAAAGAGAAGCAAGTAGGATGGATGGTCAGAATTGACTCAGGAAGTAAGAAAGAAAAAGAAGAGTTGGAAGGAAATCGGGATAAAAAGAAGAGAAGATAAAAAGTTGACAGGAGAGAAGAAAGAGAAGGAAGGGATGGAGGAAGGCAGGTAGGGACAGATAAAAGGAGCAAGAGAAGGAGAAAGGAAAAACATAGGAAGGGAGTAAGGAAAGAAGGAGGGGTGGAAAGAAAAGAAGGAAGAGTAGAAAGAAGGGAAGGGGGAAGTAGAGGAAGAAAGGTAAAAATGAGTTCACCATTACCTTTCAGGAAAATGGCCATCCCAACTACAACACAATTCAATAGTCATTTAAAAAGTATCACCAAAATTCACACCACCCCACATAGAGTGAAAGAAATATCTTATTTCTAAGTATTGATATGATTCTACTTCTAAATAAACATAGACATGTTTTACTCAGGTTGCTATACAGTTATATCATATTCTTGGTACTATAAAGGTATCTAGAAATAATTTACTACAAATTGCCATCTATTTTAATGACATTATAAAGAAGAATAAGCATGTGCATAAGTAAAATACTCACTGACGATATAAAATCAATTCTACTTTGAAACCGCCAAATGAAAATACGTATTTGCATTTAAATAGCTGTGCTTGACTATAAATCAAAGATAATCATGGTTGCAAGCAGCTATTACTGTAACAGTAAAATCTGGGGCTTATACATACAACCGCATGTGCATTAATGTTTGTTTTTAGTGCCTTTTTCTCTTCAACCTTCTCTGTACTAACTTTCAAGGGAACTTCCTGCCCATAAAGTGAGGCAGGTTAAAGAGACAAGGGCTACTGATTTCTATCAGCACAATTTTACAGCAAAGGAAAATCAAGATGGAGAGAGGATATGCTTTAGGTCGCAAAATGAGTTCAGTTCAGTTTATTTCCCAGCCTTGTAACTAATACATGAATTCCATGCCCTTACTAACTGCTAAAACAGACTCCCTCTTCCAAATCTGTTAAATTTCTAAATTTGATAACTAATTTGAATGTTTCTTTTTAACCAACACTGCATATGTAAGCCATACTGCATATTCAAGCACATTTTGGTAATGTTTTACAGCACTCTGGATTTTGAAATTCTTTGAGATGCTTTTACCCAATGTGGACATATTTAATCTTTCAAAGACAAATTTCCATTTCTCTTGCTCTAATTTGTCCTGACGGAATTTTCTGTCTCTTGTTGGACAAAATATAATTATGAAACTCTTCATGCTAATATTTTATTTCAAGTCTTCCACATTAAATTCTTTTGCTGAATACTGTTAATATATTTTATACAGAAAGTTAATCTAAATAATAAAACTGTAGCTCCATTAAATTAGTCATTAACATTGTTAGTCCTGGATAGAATTAAGTATTAGAAATAATTCTCATCTACTAAATACATTTTTATTACTTTATTTTTAGTGATTTAATTTCTTACCCTTTTGAATGTAAATTATTATTATTTCATAGCATAATGCTACATTGCAGCAAAAATTCTGTATCTTTTTCCCCAGACAGATCATTTTTCACTGTCATTTCTCATTATGCTGTCAACCATAATCTAAAGAATAAATTCAGGTCAAGAAATTCCTCTTTCCATTCTTTTTTACTTTTGTTTCATGATATTTTGTCATATACCATTATGGGCCAAAATAGGGTTTTTTCTACCTATTCTGGCAGACATTACATTTTGAAACCTGCTAAAAATAAACCTAGGAGAAAAAAGACATACAGATGGGAATTCTTTGCTCTAAATGATTGTTTAAATACTCCATGAAAAAAAAAAACACACCTTGGGCATTATTTTGTTCAGGAGTGGCATTATTTATTATTATTTTATTATTTATTTTCCATAATAATCATTCAGGATGGTTTTAGGATCCTTCGACTTTATAAAAACTTCCTAACACTGGTGTCAGTATTAAGCAATGTGACATTGGCATTCTCCTGGGTTATCCAATTGGCTTTGGCATTGCAACAAGATTAGTAAGTGACACAGGAGGCAGTTCCCTGCATGGTGAGATTGAAAGTGTATCTGTTAGAGTTTCACTTGGCTACAAGCAACAGAAAACTCTGTATTAATGTGCTTGACTTGGATAGAAGTCTATTAGTCTCAAGACATAAAAGGTTGTTTAGGACAGATCAAGCATACACCATTAGAGACACATAGAGTTATCCCATCTTATGCTTTAATATTTTTCTCATGTTTATTTCTTCATGACTGCAACATAGCCTCTAATCAGTATTCCAGGCAAGACAAGTTAGAGGAAGAAAAAAAAAGATACCAAAAAAAAAATGCATAAAGGGGTTTACCATCTGGATCTGCCCTCCCTCTCTTTCTCTGTTTTCTAATTTAAAAAACCTTCAGAGTCTCAGAAATCCCACCTACCAAATAATTTGATTCCTTGAGCAGAACTATGTACCATCGCTACCTTCAACCAGTTCTTTGTCAAATGCAAAGACCCCAAGAAAATACATGCCTGTTCAAGTTACACAAACCCTCATTCTATAATCTTTCTCACAAAATTCCCCAAAGAAAACATTCTGCCAAACACATTTTTATAAGATGTTTAGTGACCCAATATATTTCAGAAGCACTTAGATGTCCAATATTTAAATCAAAAATATAATTGCTAATGGCAAAATGTAAGGGGTATAATAGGGAATTATTTGGAGAAAATTGCTTCAAATATCTATTTGAAATCCTATTACCCCACAGCTCAAACCATATTAACAGACTCACAAATACACACAGAGTACTACCTTTTACCTAGATTTTGATTTCCAAACAGTTTCACCTTCTTTTATTCTGTTATACCAGAGTAGAATAATGATTTCCTACTACTGTCACCAAAACTGAAAGTCAAAGTTAATCAGACAAGGTCAACCATAAGATCAGTAATTTTGTTGCCTTGTTGATTATGTCACAAATTGAATATGATTACATACAGTCTAGGATTTGCTAACCAGAAAACTATACCTTTGGAAATAGAGGATACAGTATCAGCAGCCACAAACATTTTGACCACGTGTACATGTACATAGACTTCTTTAGTTGTTAAGCTGTGTAGCTTTAAGAGCTATTATTTTTGCAGTGAGTAAAAATTCAATTAAAGTTATAAAACACATTTGCCAATTCCTCCAATGAGTTATTGGGTGAGATTAACTGGGCAGCATGTCACAGTCATTGTAGTTAAGTTACAATTTTATAAAGCTGTATGTTTTAAGAAATAGTTTTCTCTGTTCCCACCTCTTCATTTTTATATTTTATTTAGTAGAGTCATAACTCTTAACTACCTCTTAACTATATTACTTGAGAAAGAATAGTTCATAAATGTGCAGAAATTATTCATGGGAGACATTCTTGTACTAAGAACATATGACATGAACCAGTACTTTTCAAAATAAAAATAAAACTTTAAGCTACTTATTATTTATGTTTTTGCAAGTATAAAGAGAAACAAATACACTGATTATTTACCTTAGTGTAAATCCTATCACTGAGTATCAAAGTTAGTTTTATGTTTTTGAACACTTAAAGGGAAGACAAATGTGACCTGTTACATAATGTTTACTGTTTGATAGACAATTCAGTGTTTGAAAGTAAACCAATATTAACTGGGTGTAAATTTTAAAAGAATTTAAAATTTCTTTGTTACAGAAACACGGACAAATGGCTACAGAAACACAAAATAAGGAGAGGGACATTCTGGTCTGAAGATGGAGAAATAAGTCCTTAAAGGGTTAATAGAATTTCTGATAAATAGAAAGGGGAAAGGTTTTATAGTTGATTAAATAGCTAACGTTTCATAATTCATAAGACTTTTTATCTATTACATTTAATTGTTTCAAACTATTGATCTTGTAAACAATGATCTGGATCTGCTTTTAAGAAGAAGCAAGTGAATATAATTATTCTTGCTGCAAATAATATAAATACCTCCAGATGACACTGGAAAGAAAGTGGTCTTGGAAATTTTCCTCAAAATGTCTTCCTAACGGACAAAACCAAACAAATTTATTTGTCCAAACAAAAAATGTAGGTGACCAAAGGCCTCATACTTTATTTTTTGAGACAGAGAGTGGGGGGAGGGAGAGAGAGACAGAGACAGAGGCAGAGAGAGACAGAGAGAATCTTAAGCAGGTTCTATCCTCAGCAAAGAGCCGGATGTAGGGCTCATTCCCATAGACCCTGGGATCATGACCTGAGCCAAAATCAAGAGACAGATGAGATGCTCAGTGGACTGAGTCATCCAGGCACCACACATATTTTCTAATATCTGCTGTTCTGTTATGTCATTTTCTCTTCCTGAAATGCTATCTTCTCCCATAGTAGACAAAAACAAACAAAACCTCATTCTGCAGGAATCAGCTCATATATTTATTTCCCCTGAATGATTTCTTGTTTATGTACAGTTAGTAGCTTCTTAAATTTCAATGTATAGGCACCTCAGAATTACATTTTTCCTTGAGTTACAGTCAGCCTCTTCCCACCTATGCTTTCCTCGGAGTTTGTTTGTATCAGAGTACACTCACATTCACTTGAACTTTAGGGTTGAGGGCTGTAATCTACATACCAAATCTGTACATGTTCACCTAGCATTAACCAAACACAATGGGGAATTTATACACACAGTAACATTTTAAAACATAATTTACCGCAATTTTTTAGCATTAATTTTTAAAAAGTCTACATATATTTTAAAGAGATTCATCCATTATATATTTTGTCTCATAATTGACCTTTTAGAAATCAATAAAATATTCAGATGAAGGTTTTGATCATGAGGCTCTAGTTGAGTGCATCTCTGGCATGTAACAAAGTATTTTGTAGCTCCATCATATTCTTGCTACATGACTTATGCGATCTTTATGAAGCAGGTTTTTTTTTCTTCCTGTTGTGTTTACCACTATATCCTCAGGACTTGAAGTAGAGTGCTTATCGCATGGCAAGTATTGAATTAACATTTAATTAACATAGTCACATAGCTTCTTTTACTTTTATTACATTAAATACAAGTAACAAGTATTCATAAAGTGTTGGTTTATATAGCATTTCTGTAGTCCTGCCAGGACCTCTGAATGCTTTGAATGGTACCAAAGCCCTTATTCTATTGCCTCTAATAATCCATTCGCTAATGTTTTCCACCTTGCTCTTTTCCCCAGGAGGCAAACTAAGTTAATAGGACTCCCTTGCCTTATGATTTTTTTTTTCTGAGAGAGAGAGAGAACATGCGCACATGCATGCAAGTGGGAGAGGAGCAGAGGGAGATGGAGAAAGAGAGAATCCCAAGCAGGCTCCATGCTCAACACAGAGTCTGACAGGGGCCAGATCTCATGGCCATGAGATCATGACCTGAGCCAAAATCAAAAGTTAGAGGTTTGACATACTGAGTCACCCAGGCACCCCATGTCTTATGATTTTAACTGTCAATGAGAGACCAACGAAAGTAAGACAAAGGTATTTCTTTCTTTCCCAGGTTCCATGCAAGACTACCTGCTTCCTCAAACCAATAATGTCTCTCTTAGGTTCCAGGTTCTGGTATCTAGTCCTTTCCTCTTATGCCTTCTTGCTTAGGGACAGTATTAACTTACTGGTACCATATTCAGGTTATTCCACAATCCCTTATACCTCACCTACGCCCACATCTTTATACACAGTCCCTTTGTAAATCAATGCTCCTCATGTTATCCTACTTTGTGTGTGCCATTGCCATCTGTTTCTGCTTGGGACTTCAACTGATACAGCTTAAAACTTAATGTGAGAAGACAAGCTTAGCATATATTAATCAATATAAGACAAAAATATAAATGTGTTTGATTATGTGAGATAGATTATTAGTATTACAGAAAATTTGAGAAGGGGACATTTGGTAAGGACTAAAGTGACCAGAAAAAGCCTTTTTGGAAGGGATGGACTTGAATTATTATTGAACAATGCATAAAATTTGGACAGGGGAAACTATCCAAGCTCCAGGCAAAAGGACCAACAGGAGCAAAGATACAAGAAAGAATTTAAATCTATAATTATTTTCCATGGGACAATGAGGAAATTCACTATGCTAAAAGCAAGGCATTGGAAGGACTAATTTCCTTCTTGAAGTTCTGGAGAAGTATCTTGCCTTTCTTGCTTTGTCCAGCTTCCAGAGGCCACCCGCATTCCTTGACTCATGGTCTCATTCTTCTACCTCCAAAGCCATCACAGGCAAACAGATTCCTTCTCATATTGCCATCTCCCTGCTTATCTCTCTCCTGCTACATCTTTCACATTTAAGGATCTGGATAATGATAGTGGGCCCACCTGGATAATCCAGGATAATCTCTCCACCTCAAGGTTAGCTGAGTAGCAACCTTATTTCTATTTATAACCTTAATTCCTGTTTGCTATGTGTATTAATTCTCTAGGGCTGCTGTAACAAATTATCGCAAACAGAGTGGCTTAAAACCACGGAAGTTTATTTTCTTACAGTTTAGGAATCCAAAAGTCCAAAATCAAGGTGTCCATAAGGTTGAGTCCTTCTAGAACCTCTGAGGGGAAAAATCATTCCATGTTTTTCTCTTAGCTTCAGGTGGCTGCTGGCAATCCTTGGTATTTGGTTTGTAGATATGTTCCTACAATTACTGCCTTAATCTTTACATCACCTTCTTCTCTGGATCAATGTGTTTTCTTATAAGGACACTCTTCTTTTTCTTATAAAGACACTTGCATTGCATTTAGAGTCTACCGTAAGCCATTATTATCTCATTTGGATACTTACCTTAATTATATATGCAAGGATTTTATTTCCATATGAAGTCTTACTCTCATGTTCCTGGATATGAATATTTTAGGGGACACTATGCAACCCACTATACTACATAATCTAGCATAATCAGTTTCTGAAGATTGGGATGTGGATATCTTTGGGGGTCCATTATTCTGCCTCCCATGCCCATCATCTCTCTCCTGTTAGAGAGCATACAGTGAGCCAAGGAGAGGTTTAGGTGCAACAGTGGGATATGACACCAGGCCTAGATTGCCTGGCCTTGCAGTTCATACTGTCTCCCCTTCTGTCTGATTCAAAATGAACCACTCTGACTTGTGGATTGGTGCAGATTCTACCTGATTTTATGACTTGATGGGTCTGATGGAACTCAGCTACATGGTTGCTTGATGGCCCCCAGCCAGACCGCTAGTCAATCTCTACCAGGGCCCAGCATCATACCAGAAGATGTTTTACAACTGGTATACAATATTCTAAGCCTTCTCCCAAACCCCAGGATGATGTGTTGGGATTCTACTGGAGCTTGCCATAAACTCTACACAGCATGTTTTCTCATCACAGGTACCTCTTACATTAGAGAGTCTATTGGGTCAGGTGTCCAAAGTAGCAAAAGTTCATGTGTTGTATCACAGCTTCCAATGTATTTGTCTCTTTCTGTTCATTTGGTCTGATTACTGATGTCATTAGTATGGTGTAATGTGGAATTCATGTAAAATGTGCAAATGCTTCAGGTCCCTTTGGACTCTATTATGAAGGAGATTAAGGAAATTAACATGAACCCTTGTGCAAGATAATAAATATTTACTTAATCCATCTTGTGTGAATGCAAACTATTTCTAGCTCCTTTTTCCCACGGACATAAGAAAGAATGCATCTGTCAGATCACTGGCCATGTATCTGAGACTATGTTAATCTGGTCCAGCAAATCTATTATCTAGCTGAGATACTACATGAGGCACTACAGTTGTGAACAGATTATTAATTTCTCAAGTTTGGAGTAAATAACCTAATATATCACCCTAGATATGTCTGGTCCATGTAGGAATCAGTCTGGAAAATTGAATGGGTGTACAATGAGGATATTACCCGGGCATCCTTTAGATCTTTAAAGGTGATCGTAATCTCTGTTCATTATCTCTGGGAAGAGTATTGTTTTTATTATTTTGGCACAGAAGGGTGTTGGCAGTTTCAGTAGCTGCCACTTTGAATTCCCTACTTATGATAGCTCTTACCCCTCAGGCCAAGAGACCAGTGTTATGGTTCTGCTTACTCCCATTTGATGTGCCTTACAATTATATACTAAGGAACACAGAAATGATAACCAGTTGGTGGACTCAGCTGATCCACTATGAGTGGGGGCTGGGTCAGAACACTATTACCTGCCCCACATAAACCTCTACCCTGATGAGAAGACCATGATGATGCTTCAGGCCCCTTGGTATCAATATCAACTTGAAATCTGTGTCCAAAAGTCCTCAAAACATTTGGGCATGCCTTTTTTGCCAATGGAGGTAACCTGAGTAAATTTATATATGCTGCTCTGAGAAAAGACAAAGAGAATCATTACTGCATACATTTGCCATCATGTTAGTCTCTTCTGCCTCCTGAGGATCCAGCTTTCCCTCCAGTCAATGAATCTGGGGTCAAAGAACTAAGCCAGGGGAAAAAACCGGGTAAGGAATTGTGATTTCTTGTTGGTGGGTGACAAGAGTCTTTTCAGTCTCCTAGACATTCACCCTTGTATGAATTAATATTCTTATTTGCTGTCCATCTATCAATCATCTCCAGTTCTCTGAATGACAGGCTCTTTAACTATCACACCAACCTTTGTCAGATGCTCTAAAAGACATGTACAAGAATATTCACCATAGTCTTATCATATTTTCCAACTGAGTACAATCAAATGTAAATGAAGGGTAAATGAGTTTATTGTGGCATATTAACACAATGAAATCAGGTGTGGCAATAATTTAGTGAACTACAACCCCAGGAAATCACATGAATGAATCTTACCAGCATAACATAGATTGAAAAGGGACAGACCCAAAAAAACACATATTTTATAGTTTCAGTTATATAAAACTTACACACACATATATATAAATTATAAATATATATATAAATTTTATAAGTCAGACAGAACTAATTCTACTGTTTATGGATACATGCTTACTTAGTAAATCTATAAAGAAAAGTAAGGAAATATTTGGCATAAAATTCAGAGTGTTGATTGCCATTTGCAGGATGGAAGGATAGGGATTGAGAAATGACTGAAGGGTATTTACTCTAGGTGCTGACAAAGTCCTATCTTCTTGGCCTGTGAAAGTGTTAACATGGATGCTTCCTTGTTATAAATAACCTTGCTAATATATTTTTTATGAGAGTTTCCCCCCCAAAAGTTAAAAATGTATTTACAATCAAGATGAAAGGAATACCACTCTCGACCTTTTCAAATAAAAATGTTTGTGTTCAGTTTTCTTTTTAAAAAAAATTTTTTAATGTTTTATTTATTATTGAGAGAGAGAGAGACAGCATGAGCAGGGGAGGGTCAGAGAGAGAGGGAGACACAGAATCTGAAGACAGGCTCCAGGCTCTGAGCTGGCTGTCAGCACAGAGCCTGATGCGGGGCTCAAACCCACGAACTGTGAGATCATGACCTGAGCCAAAGCCGGACGCTCAACCAACTGAGCCACCCAGGCGCCCATGTGTTCGGTTTTCACATTCAATTTTCTATCATTAAAGTTGATCCACTTTAAAACCTGTTTGACATCAGCAGCTGGGTATATAACAATGCTTTCTTTTAAATCCTAGATCATAATATCCACTTAGTCCAAGCAATAATATGCTTTTTTTTGTATTTTAAAACCAACCTCCAGGCATAAAAGTTGGATTGTTACAAGCTATAATTTCTTAGCAAGTT
Organism: Cryptoprocta ferox; assembly: GCA_028646485.1. Taxonomy (NCBI): domain Eukaryota; kingdom Metazoa; phylum Chordata; class Mammalia; order Carnivora; family Eupleridae; genus Cryptoprocta; species Cryptoprocta ferox. The sequence goes on from CM053578.1 coordinate 41,242,799, forward strand.
GAGTTTTGAAAGGGGTGGAGCAATGGTTTGATAAATTATTTTTCATAGAAAATGGATATTAGAAAATATCAAATGCCTTTAAAAAACAGAGTACCACCCCCTCATTTTGTATTGCTTTATTTCATCTTGATATTTGTTATAAGACCGTTTCCAAGGTAAAAAAGAGGTGATTTGTTATTTTTTTCTTTGCTTCCCTAACTTGCCTTCGGTTTAGTGTGAAGAAACTGGTAACAGAGGGAAAAGTAAATACTAGAAGTAAGAAAAGCAATGCGTTGGAGTCAAAACAATTGTGGCTAAAACTGCCAGAGGAATACATTCTGATGCCAAACCATTCTGATGATCTCTCTTCAACTGTTACTCTAAGGGTTCATATATATAGTTGTTTTTTTTTAATTATCCCTTTCCTATTTTAGAATGGCCAATGATTGACAGGAAGATAAGGATATCAGAAGAGAAGAATATGATGAAAAAAAAGGAAATCTTGTAATTAGTTTGATTAGCACTCTGGAAACTGGAGAGCTAACATTTCTCACTCCTTTCAGGGTGCCAGGCTCTTGATCTCTGACAACTGTAGAAGTAGGAAAACTACCTGTCCTCACTATTGTATAAAATAGTGGTTTTCAAACTTTGCTAAGAATTTTAATCAACTGGAGAGCTATAAAGGCATTCCAGTGCTTAGGCTGAACCCAGTAATTAAATCCGAATCTCTAGAAATAGTACCCAGGCCTCTGTAAGTTTTAAAATACCATTGGTAATGCCAGATGTCAGATCTAGTGTTAAAAGAAATAACTGCACTTGAGTTTAAAAGACTAAATATCATAACATTTTGGTGTCCCCAAAACATTTTTTAATAGTTTATCGGCAAGCTGGTTTCCAACACCTAGTGCTCTTCCCCACAAGTGCCCTCCTCCATGACCATCACTTCCCTTCCCCTTTCCCCCTCCCCTTTCATCCCTCAGTTTCCCAAAACTTTTTAAAATATTAATTTCTATATTTAACATTATACTTATATATAACACAAAACAGTGAAGTCATATATGTAAGTTTTACTCACGCAGGTATCCTAGCTGCCCAAAAAGTGTCATTAAAGAAAGGGCTTACTTCTTTACTTTATACTGTAAAGACCAACAGAATCACTTACCAGATTATAGGAATTCTAAATGAAGGGATTCTTAGATCTAATGGTAATTACAATGGTTATAACTGTCCTCATGGTTGATTATAGCAACATATCTATCTATCACACAGAAAATGTGTTAGGTGATTTACCTCTGATCTGAAACAATCTCTCATAAGATATATATTATTATTGTCATATTATGAAAAAATGCTTGGACAATTTTTTTTAACTTTAAACTGAGTTATGCATGAACCAATATGGAAATGGTGCAGATTATCATCAAATAAACATTGAGAGAATTTCTTAGAATTGCAATGGGCTATTTGTTAACTACAAGTAGGCTGTATTCCATGTGGCAGGAAATCTGAAATAAGAATGATGTCAACAAGATAAAATTTTATTTTTCTCTCCTCATTTGAAGTTTCTAAGGGAGGCAGTCCTGAAATGATATGGCAGTTCCTCTGTTTTGGGTGCCCAGACTTCTTCTGATTTGTTTTTCCTCTATTTTTAGTGAATTGCCTCAGGATGGCTGCCAGAGACCCAACCATTACATTAAAATTCCAGGAGCAGAAAGCAAAGAAGTGAGCCCTTTGTTTAATGGCACTTTCTGAAAGTTTCACACAGCACTCCCATTCAGACCTCAATGGCCAACATCTATTTACATATTTTGATTGGCCACACTCAGCTAGGGAATGAAGTTTTTTGTCTGCATGGCAGCGTGCCCAAATAAATATCAGTGTTCTTATTAAGACAGAATAGCCAAAGGGATACTGGGAAGCAGCTCACACTTTTTGTCACAGACTAAAGGAAGAAAATTTTTAGAGCTAGACGGATGGAAGGTGACAAGACAAAAAAGGGTGCTGGCCATGTGCATTATTTTCTGAAAGGCATTTGTTATGTTGAAACATTTGTTATAGTGTGCTAATGTGTTTATTTTTATGAGACTGGATAGGAAAAACAGCCAAGGACAGTGGTTCTTACTGAGGGAGATTTTATCATTTCGCTCCCACCTCTTCCCTCACCCGCCCCATCCCAAATCTCTCCCCCTCCAGAATATCTGACAATATCCGGAGTCATTTTGGGCTGTCATAACATAAGAGTGTCTCTAGCATGTAGTGAGGAGAAGCTTGGGATGCCAATAAATATCTTACAAGGCACAGGAGTACCCATAAAACAAAGAATTTTCCACTACAAAATACCAATATCTAGGTGAATACCTGTATTTTTTTCCTTTCCTTTTCTTTTTTTTTTTTGTCAAGATCAAGCTGATATACTAAATGTAAACAACTACATCAAGAACAGCAGCAGCAGCAATACAAAATGGCATTTTTGATAGTTGTGTTAAAGAAAATACACAACTTGAAATAAAAATGAACATATTAATATACAAATACTAAGATATCACCAATTTAAAACCTTACAAAGACCTATTACATAATGCGAATAAGGGAAATCGGCTGAATGTAAGATGGCAGATGGCGTTAACACTTGGCCTTGATGACATAGGAACTGGAGGAGGCAACAGGGTCTATTCTTAACTCTTGGAACAGAAGATCATAAGCCCCATCTAAAGGAAGCAGCTTTTGTTCATTTTTTGCCCACTGTTACTGTATTAGTATCCTATGCTGCATAACAAAACACCATACATTGAGTGGCTTAAGACAATAGAAAATTCTTGTCTCCCAGTTCTGGAAGTTAGAAGTTCTCAATACAAGTGTTGGCAAAGCCAAGTGTTTCTTAGGGGAGGACCCTTCCTTGCCTCTTCACAGAGAGCTATCCTTAGTGTTTCTTAGCTGTAGATGCACCATTCCATTTTCTGCCACACAGTATTCTCCCTATATCTGTGCATATTCACTCAGAGTTCTCTTCTATCAATGTCTCTGTCCAAATTTCCCTCTGCTTAAAAAGGCACCAGGTGGCTCAACTGGTTGAGCATCCAACTCTTGGATATCCACTCAGATCATGGTCCCAGGGTCATGGGATTGAGCCCCATGTCAGGTTCTGTGCTGTACATCGAGCCTGTTTAAGATTCTCTCCTTCCCTCTGCCCCTTCCTGTGTTCACACATGCTCTCTCTCTCCCTCACTTAACTAACTAACTAACTAACTAACTAAATAAATAAATAAATAAATAAATACGTTTGCAGAGGAGAGGAGGAAATGAAGCCCAACAGGTAATGGGACAGAGTAGGGACTTGCTTAAAAACAAAAAACAAAAAATTTATTTAATTTTTATTAAATTAAGGCCCACCTTGATCCAGTTTTACCTCATATTACCTTGATTACATCTACAAAATCTCTTTTGTAGAGACTAAGGTCACATTCGTAAGTACTAGCAGTTAGGACTTTGATGTATCTTTTGTGGGGGGACAGAATTCAAGTCACAAAGGTTACCATAAAAGACTTTGGGCTTTAGGTTTGTTGGAACTTAGTTTCAAGATAAGCCAGAAATTTAACTTTTATGTTAAATCCTCAAATTGTTATAATTTGGTTTATGAAAAATACTTCTGTGGACTTGATACAGTTTTTGTCTTTGTCATCTTACTACTTCTGTGTTGGTAGGTAAAGAGTGTGAAGAGGTGGAATATGTCTTTATTTTCTCCAGGAGCTGATACCACAGAGAACTAAGAAAGGTAATGGTAGAATAAGAAGTTTGGAGATGGAAAGGACAAATAGAATTGCTGGGACATCTCAAAGGAAGGGTTGTACGACTGACAAAAAGAGTCAAAAATCATTGTTCTGCCATAAACACCAAAAGAACATCAACATATAGGATATGCATAAAGATATTCTAGGCAAAAGTTCAAGTAAGTTTTCACAAAAAGTATGGAAACTTGCATCCAAGGACTCATTTGCATGGATAAATGATTTTGTTCATCTCTGAAAGTAATGAGCTCATTCATAGATTAGACTTTTGGGATATAACACCTGCTGAATATTTAGTAGACAGCTTTGTTGATACATATGATAAAGGAGTACACAATTTCACTTCCAATATGACATATTTTTGGAAAACATACATTTTTTCTATGTCTGAAATATTTGAGCTTTCAAAGATTCCACATTCAGAATTGGCAGAAAAATTTATACTTGTATTTTCAAAATCCATATGTCCACCCTTGAAGCCAAGTGTGGAATTAACTCCACCTGAATCACACAAACTAAGAGTAGAAGAGGGTGGTTCCTATGGAATACTACTGGAAGGATGGATGAAGAGATGGATGAATTCTGGGCTTTGTTTTTTCCTCTCTCCTTCCTTCCTTCCTTCCTTCATTCTTCTAAGTACTGAATGACTACTGTCAAGCTCTATTCTAAATAGTAGGACTATATCAATGTAAAAAGCAGTCCACTACTAGGAAAAGATAAGTCAAGTGGCAGGATAGAGACCACTGCAAATCAATATAAGTGGCTACACAGGCATGCACAGAGTTCAACAAAAGCAATGAGGAGGGATACCTGGCTGTCTGCATATAGTGTCTAGGATGATTTTTCAGGGAGATAAGATTTGAAATATGTCATGAAATATGAGTAGCAGTTACGTGAAAAAGTAGACTAAAGGCCTTACTAGGAGATGGGATAAAACATTTAAGGTATGAGGAAGAGAATACAGTAGTTAGGTAACTTGCAAACAATCTGGTATGGCTTCATGTTTGTGAATGAGTGTTGGGCAAGTCTGGGAAGCAGTCCTCAGGACATATGCGAGACATGGTAAGAAGTCTGGGTTTTATCCTAATGACCATTGCAAAATTTTAGTAAGGCAGGGAGAAGAAATACATGTTGTTACAAAATGATAGGAGAGGCAGCAAGAAGAAAGAAGGATTGAAAGTTCAACAAACCAGTGGAAGGATACTAATCCAGAGGGTTTGTAAGTAACAGAGACAAAAAAATGATAATATCCTGCGCTAAGGTCATAAAGTTCAGATAAGAAAAGGGATGGGCTCCATGCAGTAAGAAGAGGAGACCAGAACCAGGAAAGGAAAGAAAGGAAAACCAGGAAAAGGTATTAACGAGGCAGTGGATGTGGCTAGACTTTAAAAAGAAAAAAAAAGTAGTAAAATGTTTCTGGGGCAGAAATTTAGAGTGTGAGGACTAAATCCTGTGCATTGAATTAGGGATGTCCCAGTTTAGTGGGATGCTGAGGATAACTGAGGAAAGCTGCAGTGAACTGAGGCACTAATGGGAAGTGAGCAGGTGGAGATTTTCAAAACTGTAAAGATGAAGGTAAGGAAAGAGATAATACAGTAGCAGAACAGGGGCTTGAGGTGACCTAATAACACTTTTTTTTTAAGATGAAAGTAATTATACCATGTAAATATACCTAGGGAAAACAAGCAATGTACTGGGAGAGGTTGAAGAACAATAGACCAAATAAATAGCAATAATGAAGAGGTAAGTCTTGATTTTAAAAGCACCTTCGCCATTTACACACTTCCTCTGTCTCCTTCCCTTTTTGTACTGTCAATTGTAGCCTTATAGTTAACAGAGAAATTTTCTGAGTCTTTTCAGTGCTATTAAGAAAAGTTATTGCTTCCCATTCTTTATCCACAGCACCAACTTTGGGTTCAGAAAGAGATATTTGTGATAAGACTTCCAACTTGCATGTGCTTTATTTTCTTTCTTTTCCTTTTTTTTGAAACAACAACAACAACAACAACAACACAGGTGCCTGGGTGGCTCATACAGTTAAGCGTCCAACTTCAGCTCAGGTCATGATCTCATGGTTCCTGAGTTCGAGCCCTGTGTTGGGCTCTGTGCTAACAGCTCAGACCTGGAGCCTGCTTTGGATTATGTCTCCTCTCTCTGCCTCTCCCCCTCTCGTACTCTGTCTCTCTCTCTCAAAAATAAACATTAAAAAATTAAACTACAACAGCAACAAGAAAACAGTCCCTTTTGCACTCCAGGATGAGGTAAAATGGCTCACTGAAACTGAACCGACACTGGCACCCTGTTCCTAAGGCAACTGGTAAGATGTTAACATAATATGTGAAGGTGGCATTACAGGCATACAGCCATATTTTAGCAGTAGAATCATCCACCTATAATTTAGTAGTAGAACAGGTCACAAGTACCCTTTCTCCTAACAGTCACTATGGCAAAGACAAATGTAAATAACACCAGGGAGCTGGATCTACATATGGCGTGTGATTCGATTTTTCTTTAATTTCTTTATGGGGAATGCAATTTGATAGCAACTGCTGCCACAAAGGTGCAGATGGTGAGTGTCAGGCAGATCTTATTACCTGCAACGACCAAGTCCAGCTTGCCTTCGACAGCTGTAATTGGCCTCCTCTGCCTCTTTGGAGTTGGCTGGAAACGTTAACTCAGAGTCCTTGGTGTTTTTGCAAGAAGAATGGAATGGTTTATTTTTCACTTATTACTTGTGACAGGAAACTCTAAGAGGAAGAGCTGGCCTGAATTCAAGAGAGACAGCAATTCTGGATGAAAGCCTCGCCTCCCAGGAGAACAAACAGCCATAAAGGTGTGCATAATTCAAAGATCATTTTGTACTTATGTCAAATGCTTGGCAGGAGTCAAATGATAAAATTCTTTTAATTGGTCAGTTAAATGTCCACACCAGCTGCAATTATTTCAAATGGTTCCATGAATATAGAGCAACTCTGCGTACACATGGCATTCCCAAAGCTTCTTTTCCCCCCAGTGCCTTCTTTCCTGGCATGGGGACTTAATTAAAATTGAATGCGCTGGCCGGTTCACTGTCCATTAAGGCTTGTGGCCAGTCCTTGCTATCAGATTTGAGAGTTCTGACAGCTTTTCACTGAGGATGCTATCTGCTCAAATAAGGTCTGCACAAGTAAAAATGGCTCAGATTATTTCTCCCCCTTCACACACCTTTCTATATAAAATCCCAAAGCCGTCATTTTTATGCAAACATAAAAGGTTAAGTTTCATTTTCAGGCTCCTTCCTCCACCTGGATTCTAGGAAAGAGCACATGAAAAATAGTGGTTCATGACAGGGAGATTATTCTATTTCAGTTTGTGTCTGGTTGGAGAGAATTCCTCTGTGAAAGCTTTTGACAGGACACAGAATTCAACATATAAATCCCAAGAGTTAGTGCATCTTTCTGTGGAGAAACATTTGTGTTCTTACATCAGAGACTTTACTACAACTTTTTGTCTCCCAAAGTTAACAGCTCTCATTGCCCAAAGTCTTTCCTGTAATTGTATACATAAACTTTAAAGTACAAAACGTCACCATCAAATGATGACTTTGCTTATTTTAATTTTCTGGAATCAGTTTAATGTTTAATTCCATTAATATCTGCTTAATATTTAATGAAGGACTCAGTAGGGTACACGGCACTTTTAGAAACCTCCCATCCCGGTGAATACAAATCACAAGAATAAATAGATCCCAGCAGAAGACAAAACAGATTTGTTATTTATCTAAATAAGGCCTTCTTCCATCAGGATACCTAGCACCAGTAACAGAGGTCTGGGAGTGAAAGGTTTAAGCCTGTGAGAGAAAAGGAAGCTTAAAATAATGAATCCCTTGGAAATGAGATTGACATTCAGTTTGGTTTACTTCAATTAGATATTATGTGCTAGGTAGGAAGTGTGCTAGGACAGTGGATATAAAAGTTAGCAGATATGAGCAAATGAGACAAGTGCCAAATACACCTCTTTGAAAGACTAATTTAACCCATTAAAACCCAATTTTGTATTAAGTACTAGTCAGCCAACAACCTACCAAAGCTTTAGAATTATAAGGTCAAAGCAAAGAATGTTGCATATGTACCAACTTAAAATTCCTTTGTATAGCTGCCGTAAAATTCCTATCTGAAGAGCTGCTAAAGAGAGATGGGAACATATACCGAGAGTCATAAGAACATCAGTGTTTACAGCTACATTTTAGACATAAGAGTGAGAATGTTCTAGGAATGAACTCCCCAAGAGCATGGGCCATGGGCAAGGCATGTCCATTTACCTATAGTATTTCCAAATTCTAATGCATAATAGGCAGTCAATACATAATTGGTGAATAGATGAATGCTTTCAAAAACAACTTTGTAGATATTATAATAAAAGTCAATTAAAAGTTCCTGAAGTTACATAATTCTTTTCTCCCTCCTTTCTAATCCCTACACTTTAGCAAGTTACTTTTAACCTCTCAAAGTAGCAATTTAGTTTTGTGATGGGGAACAAAATCATACCAACACCATAGTTTTGTGAGGACTAATGAGTAAATGTGAGTTAATCATATAACAGAGCATGTGGCAAATATAGACCAAATTAGTGTGAATTATTGTTGAGGTTGGTCACTGTTGGCTTTATTTTAAGGTTTATTTATTTATTTTGAAAAAGAAAGAGAGAGAGCAGGGAGGGGCAGAGAGAGAGAGAGGGAGAGAGAATCCCAAGCAGGCTCCACACACTCAGAGCATAGCCTGACATGGGGCTTAATCTCACGAACTGTTGAGATCATGACCTGAGCCAAGATCAAGAGTTGGACACTTAACCGACTAAGCCACCCAGGCACCCTGGTCACTGTTTGTTAAGAATGGCTGCACCATATCGTCATCTAGAGAATGTTTTAAAAATGTATAAATTCCACCTCCAGGTTGCATTTAATTACTTTAGAGTAAGGCACAAACATCTTTCTTTTTAAATACCTTCCCAGGTGATCCAGGTGCTATAATGCGAAGCCAGGGTAGAAAAATCATAGTTGTAGGGAAATAAACACCACACTCCCACTCCCACCCCACACACTTTCTTTGTAAAAAAATCAACCATTCATCAAAGCCAGATAACTGTTTTATGAGTTAATTTTTACTTGTACATCCTATCATTTTCTGGAGTGTATTTCTGGAGTGAGTTACAACTAGGTGTTCTTTTCTCTCAGAAATTTGTTCACTTCTTGTCCAAGTTTTTTGTTCGCCATAACTAGACTACAGAAATCACTTTCAATCTTCTGGAAGTTTATTTTTCTCTAAAAATCAATTCTGAGTAAGAACTGAGTACTCCTGTCTCTGTATTATGGAATCAGAGAAGAATCATAGTTCAACAATTTAACATTTGATGACTCATGTTCCTAAAGACTGGATCTTTTCATTTTTTTCCATTTTTCTATCAGCCTGAAGATATATTATATGCTCTTTATAGTAAGGCAATTTCCTTGTCTAACTTGTAGACCATCTATTATATTGCTGAATTTCTGTGATACTTAAAATCATGATCTTAGTGTGCAGCTATTTTATTATACTTCTTATGCCTGAGACTATGGTAGACCTTTTTCATTATATGCCATAACCACAGTTATTTGTAATTACCGTCTTTTAAAAATTAAATTTAGGGCACCTGGGTGGCTCAGTCAGTTTAACGCCCAACTCTGGCTCCGAACATGATCTCACGGTTCGTGAGTTCAAGCCCTGTGTTGGGCTCTGTGCTAACAGCTCAGAGCCTGGAGACTGCTTTGGGCTCTATGTCTCCCTCTCTCTGACCCTCCCCTGCTCACACTCTGTCTCTGTCTCTGTCTCTGTCTCTGTCTCTCTCCAAAAATAAAAACATTAAAAAATCAAAATAAATAAAAATTAAAATTAAAATTAAATGCACACGTGGAACTTATTTCATAAAGGAAATGCTCTGTGATTTATAAAGGAAACAATTATCTTCAACTTGATTTTTTTGTAATTTCTACATCATATCTTTGCTTAAAGATAATTATATCTGTTTATGAGAGTTAAAAATAAACGTATTGAGGGGCACCTGGCTGGCTCAGTAGGTGAAGCATGTGACTTTTGATCTTGGGGTCATAAGTTCAAGCCCCATGTTGGGTGTAGAGATTACTTAAAAAATAAAATCTTTAAAAAAATATACCAAAATGTGTACCATTTCAGTATCTGAATAGAAATATGAAGTTCATTTTCATTGTATCAACCATTTTCTGGACTTTCAAAACTAACTTCAGTCATTTATCAGATTATTTTATATCTATCTACATAAATGCTCCTTTTTGGCTCTGAATCCCTTCTTCTAAAACATTAGGCCCCAGTTTAGCATACCTTTTTCCCAGAGATCTTTTCTATTTTTGCACAAGGCACTGCTATCATGAGAGTATTTTGGCCTAAGGATGCTACTGTAAAGTGGTTACTTGGTGACACTTTCTGTGTTTTTCTCTAGACCATTTCTTGCCCTCTCTAACATTCTTTTCTTAGATACTGACTTGGTTAGAATCTCTTGGCACCTGGAAGTGTCTTCTCAGTTCTGAGTCCTGGCCAAAACCCACTCACTCACTTTTCTTGCCTACAAGCAATGTGTTACTTGGATTGATTTTGCTTATGTGATCAGGGCATTATGCTGTTTCATTAAAACATACACACATGGGAGCACCTGGGTGGCTTAGTCGGGTTAAGCGTCCGACTTCAGCTCAGGTCATGATATCACGGTCAGTGAGTTCGAGCCCTGCATTGGGTTCTGTGCTGACAGCTCAGAGCCTGGAGCCTGCTTCGGATTCTGTGTCTCCCTCTCTCTCTATTCCTCCCCCTCTCGTGCTCTGTCTCTCTCTCTCTCAAAAATGAATAAATGTTAAAAAAATTTAAAAAAAAATCATACACACATGCATGTACATCCATGGGCACATGCACAAACATACACACTATATCCAGGAATGATCATATAATTACAAGGATGAGTTTTTATTTATTCTACAATTTCTTCTCTCCTATGTTAGCTGTATATATTAAATTTGGTACAGCCCTGAGTTTTATTTGTTTGCTTATTAAAACTGTTTTGCACAATGCTAGGAATATGACAGGCTCTCATGTACTGGTTTGATGGAAACAAACTAATTATATGTGACTGTAGATAAGGGAACTAGAACTTGCAAACATTAATAACACATATATTTTTCCCAATCAGTGTTAATCTGGCAGCGATAAAGTCATTGCTACACACTGAAAGGAGATGGTGTAGCCTTGGAATTCAGCAGTAATATCTGGCAGTCCATTCCAGGTAATCCACTGTCGGTTCAGTTTATTTTTGAGGGTCTGTCTTCAGTGCAAGTGTGATGATCCACAAGGATCTTGTCAGCTTTATATTTTCTTCTTAATAATAGCTATTTGTAACACTTACTATATGCCAAGCATTGTTCCAGGGGCTTTGCATAAATTACCTTTAATCCTCTTTTGAAATGGGAAAGAATGTGTTATAATTCTAATTTTTCAACTGAGGCCAAATCATGTATCTTGTAAAAACTGAGGTGATGTTCTTTCACTCTTTCACAGTTCCTTGGGGGTGTTTTCAGGAACATATCAAATGCCCTTAGTGATGCTGGATGTTAGTGGACATTAAAAACAAGAAATAATTTATTGTGATGTATAGGAAAAAGTTTGGCATTGGAACAAGAATTCCTAGTTTCTACAAATCCTTCACCAATTTATGTTTTTGTTTTCTTATTTATGAAATAGATAATTAGCCCTATTCCCTCTTTCCACCTCTTTTTTTTGAGAATCAAATACAGTAGAACATATAAAGAAAATTGATGAAAAATATGGAAGTTGTTATGAGAGCAGAGCTTTAATGTTCTCACTATAACAACACCAGCAACAAAATGGTATTTATGTGAGGTGAAGAATGTGTTAACTAATCTTATATGGTAAACATTTTACAATACATATATATGTCAATCATTACACTGTATACCTTAAAAGTACATAATGTTATATGTTGATTACATCTAAATAAAGCTGGAAAAATATGAAGAACTAATTTCCTACTCAATTTACACACTGTGGACACAATTCTGATATAGAAATACTTTACAGTATATATGAATAACTCAAATAGAATATCTATGTTATATAGATACATACATACAATTGTGACAAATGTAGAAGCCTGAACTGAGAAATTCCTCAAAAAGGAAAAGGAGACCACATAAGTCAACACTGGTATTGCATGAGATTCATTCATTTAAAGCATAATGAACTAGAGGCACCTGGTTGGCTCAAATGATGGTCTGGCTCTTGGTTTTGGCTCAGGTCATGATCCACGTGGTGGGATCAAGCCCTGCATCAGGCTCCACGCTCAGTGTGGAGCCTGCTTAAGATTCTCTCTCTCTCTTTCTCTCTCCCTCTGCCCCTTTCCCCCACTTGTGCTCTCTCTGTCTAAAATAAAAAAATAAATTTAAAAAAAGCTTTAAAGCATAGTTAGAAAAATATGAACCACAAGAGCCAAAGTGATATTCAATATTATTTTCTAAATACATAGTTTCCAGATAATATAATGAAATTTCTAGACATTGAAAAGTACCAATCAACACCTGTCTCTATCCTAATATGAAGAAAAATATAGAGCAGCTAGTAATGACACCAGACACTTAAGCTAAAAGTGATGATTTTAGTCTTAGGGATTTTTTAAAAAATGACTTAAACCACAAAGGGAGGTCATGGGGGCCATATCTATCTGATTTAAAAATTTATATGTATTATGGTATATTTTCAAAAATTGGGGAGTTTGATTTCCTTTACTTACAAAGAATGAAGTCACACAAAATTAAAAACTTTTAAGAAAGTTTATCCTTGAAAGCTAAAAATTACTTAAAGAAAGCATTCTAAAGTTATACTTCAAAAAGTAGATTTTTAATACCTTACTATTTTCATATTTTCTTCAAAGAAAACATATTGATTAATCATTGAAAATTTCATTCCTTGTTGTTTCTCACGGTTTTCTGTGCAGTTTATTGAAAGAGCTCAACCAGAAATACAGAAATGATTCTGCTATGTCTCTTTGAAAAATGTCTGAGAACATGGGATTTTTATGGAACAGGCAATGACTCAACTGATCAGTCATCCATCCTTCTTTTGCTGCCTTGTCTATACTCTTGCCACCAGGTGGCAGTGAGACAACACATAAGGTTACCATGTAATTTCTCACATTTTAGTATGAAATGAGGTGGGGGGGAAAAGACTGAAGATACCACTGAATTAATCATCCTAAGAACCAAGTTGTTAATATAAGAATACTCAGAAAATACAGAAAATGTCAATAGGTTATACATACAATGACATACGCAGAAATGCATGGATGAACACATGCAGAAGTAGGACAGCATAGTTTACTCCTATTTAAATAGTAGAATCATTGTCAATAAACACATTTGCAATGATTACATACACAGTGTACAAAAGAATAAACTACTTTTGAAATTAAGAGGAAAAGGAACTAGACAGAAATTCATGGCTATCAAAACTACTGCAAAAGTACTCATAGCCAAAAAAGAGCCTTGAAGATCAAAGATCCGGTCTTATAAAGGTTGCCAGATGCTCAAAGAAGAGATGTAGATGTCCATGCGATTTATTGTCTAACCACGGACACTTTTGAGAATGAAAGCGGCAGTAATAATTGCATATCATGACTGTAACCAAGATTACCTTAAGCAAACTAGAACAACAATCAGTCTACAGACATGGACTAAGATAAGGTTTATTAATTGCCCAATGATGCTTCTATGTATACAGAACAAATAAGAATAATATGTGAAGATTTAAACTGCATAATCCTTCAAGCCATGGAACATTCATAGAAGAATATGCTCCTGGTGGAATATGCTTCCTTTCCCTTTTACCTATCTAATACTCTCCCTCTCTCTTTTCATATCTCAGTTCAATCACTATTCTTTTTAAAAGAAAGACTTTCCTGCTTTCTTAGATTAAGTCATATCTCCTCAATATAAGCCCTCATTACACTCCTTCAATATAATTCTTATTTTAATGAGCTTTTAATTAATATATATCTATCACTTCACTTTCATCTCCATGTGGCAGAAAAATATGTCTAGTTTGGTAAGTACTTATTGCCTAGCACATCTAATCCTCCATAGCCCCCCACACACACATATACATACAAACATGCATATGTATTTAACAAATGAGTGAACTTTCCATCACTGGGAATATAAATTATAATATTATGTCTTTGTAACAAATATGTTTACAAAATAGTAACTTGTCTTCCCAGTTCAAGGAGAAAAGCTTTAACTTACCTTCCATTTCTACTTGATAGAATTTTACAAAATTCCTTTGTAAAGGTAAAAATATCATTTGGACAGAAAACCAAATCCGTCTTTAGAAGTAAATTCTCCTCTATAATTTCTACAGAAAAGTACTTGGCTTCGGTCATGAAGACTTCATCGTAGCAGAGAAATTCACACCATGTGCAGCAACTGTCTCACTGCCATGTAGTGTTAACTTGAAGGTAGATTCCTAACCCAGAGTCTAAGGATAGATTTCAGTGCTTTGGTGCTCACTCTGAAATTTTAAGAAAATTGTGTGAATGTGTATGTGTACATGTGTATGTATGTGTATGCCTATTTTTATTAAAAGAGTGTATAATGTTCACTAAATTATTAAATAACTATCCTGTAGAAGCACATATTAGAATTATAATTAGGAGAGAAAATGTTACCACAACCCATATTTAATTCAACCACTCCAAAGCAACACTGCACTTTCTATGGACAGTATATGCCTGTACAGCTCATTCTGTTGTGATTTATTAATATTAAAAGTATCTATCTGATGAAAGATTGGAGACAACACAGGCAAAATAATATATTTCTTCAAATATCAAGGTAATTTGAGGTATTTTATGGCTGTCATAAAGCTTTTACACTTTGGCAAGATTCAACTGCGAATGGAAAAAATTATTTTAGTTTTAGAACCAAATGTAAAAATACATTTAGTCTCATTTTAATAACATTGAAACTTTGAAAATTTGATTAAAAACTCATTATATCAGTAATTTTTTTCTTCAAATATAGTTAAAGAGCATGATCTGTAATAATAAAGGATGTAAACAAACTAAGAGTCCATCAATAGAAGACTGGCTGTACTGTAATATGTCCAAAACAGAGTGTTATGCAACTATAAAATGGAATGAGAAATAACTTTACATACTATTATGGAGTGATCTCCAAGATACATTAAGTGAAAGATGCAAGAAAGGAAAACAAATGTCTAGTGTGCTATTTATTTAAGAATGGGAGGTTATAAAAATATTCATGCATTTGCCTGTATTTAAAAAAAGAACAGAAAAAATGTTTTAAAATATTTACCAAAGGAAAAGGAAGAGAATGAGTGAAGAAACATGGAGAAACATCCTTTTCATTAATTTCCACTCTAATCTTTATTATTTTCTTTTTTTCTGCTTGTTTACAACAGGTTTGCTTTCTCTCTTTCTAAAATAGTTTTAAGAAGTAGTATTTGGATATTATTTGAGACTTCTTTCTTTTTTCTAAGATAGGCTTTTACACCTATAAATTAGGTTTAACTAGGTATAAATCTACACCTGTAGAAAATGCTCAAAATATTTTAGCTACATCTTATATCTTTGCTATGTTGTTTTAATTTTTATTTATTTTAAATTATTTTCTAATGTCCCATGTGATTTCTTCTTAGATCCACCATTTATTTAGGTGTGTATGATTTAATTTCCACGTATTTGTAAATTTCCCAAATTTTTCTCTGCTATTGAGTTCTAATCTTATTCCACTGTGATCAGAATACATACTTTGTATGATTTTAATTATCTTATATATATTGAGGGATCTTTTGTCACCTAGCATATAATCTATTCCAAAGTACCATCCAAGTGTACTTGAGAAGAATGTGCATTTTGCTATTGTTAAGGGAAGTGTTCTTTAAATATGTTAGGTCTGTTGGTTTATAATGTTCTTAAAGTCTTCTATTTCCCTGTTTATCTTTTGCTTAGTTGTCCTATCCTTTCTTGAAACTGGAGTATTGAAATTGCCAACTATTATTATTGAACTATTTTTCTCATCAAGTCTATCAATTTTTTGTTTTATATATTTTGAGGCCCATATGTGAAATATATAAAGGTTTATATGTGTTAGACATTCCTAATGAATTGATCTTTTAATCTTTATCTTCTTTATCTCTAGTAACATCTTTTTTGTTTTAAAATCTATTTTGTCAAAAGAAGAAAAAAATATTAGATATTAGAATAGCCACTTCAACTATCTTACAGTTGCTGTTTGAATGATAAAACTTTTTGCATCTTTTTCTTTTCATCTATTTGTTTGACTCTAAAATGTTTCTTATATAAATCATAAAGCAGAATATTGTTTTTTAATTTAGTCTGGTGATCTTTACATTTTCACTGTATTGTTCAATCATTTTACATTTAATATTATTGTCCATACATTTGGGTTTATGTCTATTATTTTACTTCTTTATGTGTCTCATGTCTGTTCCTCTGTTCTTCCTTTATTGCTTCCTTTTGCATTAAGTAATTGCCAGTGTAATATTTTAATTGCTTTTTTATTTTGAGAGAGCGAGGATGCAGGTGAGCAAGGGACAGAGAGGGGGGAGAGAGAAGGAAAGAGTGACTCCCACGCACATTCTGCACTGTCAGCGTGGAGCTCCAAATGGGGCTCCAGCTCACCCAAAGCAGGGCTCGAGGTTACCCAGTGCAGGGCTACAACTCGGGAACCATGAGATCATGACCTGAGCCAAAGTCGTTTGCTTAAATGACTGAGCCACCCAGGCACCCCTAACATTTTAATTGATTTATTTTTTTTTCACTATATTTAGTTATTTTCTTAGGGCTTATCATACACATCTTAACTATGAGAATGTATTTCAGAATTAAAATATTTATAGTGAGATATAGAAATGTCACTCCTACGTAGCTCTACTCCCTCTCTCCCATTTGGTGCTATTATTGTCATACTTATTGCATATACACATAACAGTAATTGTTATAGTTATTACTTCATATAATTTTATATCTTTTAATGAAGTTGAGATAGAAAAAGAGACCAAGTATATCTTTTAAAATTTGTTATGGTTTACATTTTTATTTAACATCCTTAATTTACTTAGCTTGTTCCTATGGATTCAAGTTACTATCTTATGTCATTTTCTTACTCTAGTACAGCTTTGTGCCCCACCTCCTCCTTTGGGCATGTATGGTCAAATGTATTGCATTTCTATACATTATAGACACAACAATTTAATTACATGAATATTGTTTTATATTATTGTTTTTAAAATTAGTTAAGAAAATAAAGGAAAAGAAATACACATTTTTACTGTGCAGTCATCCTAGGATTAAAGTAGCTTTAGCTGGCTCTTTTTGAGGGTTTTTTGTTGTTGTTGTTGCTGCTGCTGCTGTTTTCTGATTTCTCTGTGAAGCTGTCTGCTTCTGCTGGTATCATACCAATTGTTAGGCTCTGCTAATTGCTAGATGATCGTCCTATTGTTTTCAATAATGCCCTGGGGCACAAACTGCTCCACAGTCTGAGCCAATTAAACCCAGGCCCCTTTGCAGGGGTAGCCTTTAAGGCCAGTCAATGATGTTTTTCTTGCCTTGGGAGGGCTCTTTGTAAAGGTCTTTCTTCCAGGTTCTCTCCGTAGAACTAGCTACCCTACAGTTTAGCTCTTATGGAGCTACTAGCCTCTTCTTAATTGCTTACCATCAATATTTTCATTGTTTTCAAGAGTGTCCTTAGACTTGAAATTTTTTCACACTCTGTTTCATATAAATTTGGTTTATTTGGGGAGAGCTTTGGAGCACTCTGCCCTTATGTCCTCCCTCTCCTCCTGGGCAAAATCTCTGTAGTGAATGGGGGGACAAGGTCTGTTTTTCTAGGAGTAACACCCTTGGTTTATAAGCAGTTGCTGAATTTGAGTGATAGTCTCTGGTTTTCTTGGCTTGCCTCCTGCAGCCTCCATCCTATGAGGAAGCTGAAGTAAGAGTGATTGGGACAATTTGTATCATCAGCCTGGCAAGCCATCCTTTGAGTGGATACTGACTGGAAGAAGAGAATCACCAACATTTTGATTACATTTACCATGATGTTAGATGATGTTAGTCTTTGCAAATCAAGGCTGACAGTGGGGGATGAGAAATGTAGGAGGTATCTCTCTCCTGGAGAGATATCCTGTCCCTGGCTAGGAGTGAGAAGAGAGGGCTACCCCCACACCATCTTCTTGGTCACATCCACACATAGTGGAATATCTGTCACACTGATATGGTAAGATTAGGAAAGGAGCAGGTGGTGGCTCAAGATCCAGACTCTCACTGTCCTCCCCAAGATTTAGTGGATTTTCTTGAATAAATGTTTTCATTTTCTGTATATCCTTAGGACAATTAGCAGAAACTTTAAATAATTAGTTTTTCAAAATAATACTTTTTATAGGGCGCCTGGGTGACTCAGTCGGTTAAGCATCCGAATTCGGCTCAGGTCACGCTCTCACGGTTCATGGGTTCGAGCCCCGCATTGGGCTCTGTGCTGACAGCTAGCTCAGAGCCTGAGGCCGTCTTCAGATTCTGTGTCTCCTCTCTCTCTGACCCTCCCCTGCTCGCACTGTCTCTCTCTCTCAAAAATAAATGAGAACATTAAAAAAATTAATTAAAGAAATAGAATTTTTTACTTATGATTGTTTAACTGGGAAGTAAGTCCATGGAGCCCCACAGCTGCCATTCCAGAGGTGGAACATCTTTCTATGAGTCTTTCCTTTTAAATAATTTTCATTAGTCTTACAGTTCACTGATTGTCTTTTTTTTTCCCTCTAGTATCCAATCTTCTGGTTAGTCCATCCACTGGATTCTTCTCCCACACTGTAGTTTTTAGCTGTAGAATTTCATTTTATATGTATATGTTATATATAATTATTATATAATTATATGGTCAAATAGTATATCTTCTAAAACTACTCATCTTTTCACTTTATCTAGTCTTTCCCTTCAGGCCATTGAACATTTTTAAAATAGTTGTTATCAAATTCTTACCTGAATTCTAACGTATGAGTCATCTCTCAATCTCTATTGACATTTTTCCCCTTGATTATGTGTCACAGTTTCTAGTTCCTTCACATTCTAGTAATTATTTAATTCAATGCTAGAAATTAAAGGTGATACATCATAGGTAATCTAAATGCTGTTGACTTCCTAGAAAAGGTGTGGTGTTTTGTTCTGGCATATGGATACATTATGGGAGGTGCTCTTGAATCTGTCAGGTTTCGGTTGTTTGGTCTGTTTTGCTTTATTTAGTTTTAGGGCTATTTCAGTTTTGTCTTTAAGTGCTAGCGTGTCATCTTTACTTGAGAGTGGGCCCTTAATCTTAAACTCTAGTAGTCTTTCTGTGGTCTCAGCTGAATGCCCAAGTACTCAGTGAGGACACTCCACTTGAGGTGAGCCAGAATTTCATCAGTCTTAGCCTTGTATGATTTCTGATACCTCCATTCAGGTTTCAGTTGCACAGTGTCTACTCTAGTAAGCCACGGTGAGTTTTGGCCTGCTTATGCACAACTGAACCCTCATCCAGGACCACAGAATAACCCTAAGCAGGCTTGTGCACCCATCTATGCTGTTCCCTTATTTCTCTTGCCCTGTTGGAATTTCAGACACTTCAGTGAGTCCAAACCCAGACCTCTAACTCCTTGACTTACTAGGATCTCCATTCTTTCTTTGAGCTCATCTTCTCAGTGCAGTGATCCAGAAAATTCTCCCAGGCAGGAAGTGGGAAAAACACAGAGCTCACTTTGAGTGGTTCTTCTTGCTAAAAAATCACAATACTGCACTGCTTGATATTCAATGCCTCAAACAACGACTCCTACATATTGTCCAGTTTTGTATTGTTAAGGGCAAAAGGGTAAGTCTGGTAACAATTACTCCATCATGGTGAGAAGCAGAAGTCTTAGCATATAAATTTTTTTTAAAAATTATGTTCAAGTTCTTAAAAGAGTGCCTGCATATAATAAACACTAAGTCATAGTTTTTGAATAATTGTCCTCTATTTTTATTACTTTTCATACTGGAGAAATAAGCCTAGAAAACAAACTGGGTGAGGTTTAAAATTAGAACAAATCTCAAATAGTAGCTCTGTGAGTTTAGACACATGTATTAGGCCCTCTAAGCTTTACTTTCTTTATCAGAAAAAATGATACTTTCTTTAAAGGGCTGCTATAATACTTCGGGGGGTGTGTATTGTGTGTGCATGTGTAAATAAGTAAAATCTGTTACATAATTGGTAGAATTTTAGGCATTTATAAGGAAGATATCAGGAAACAAAAATATTTAGTGTAGGGGTTAAGAATGTGAAATATGAAGAATTGCAAGCCTGTGTTTGATTACAGTTCCACCCTTGCTAGCTCTGTGAACTCAAGTTACTTAACCTCCATGAATGTCAGGGTTGCATAGAGCGAATTAGTTAAAGGTAGTATGTACCTCAGATAAAGAGCAGTTGTGAAACACTTAGTTCAGCACTTGGTATACAACAATATCTCAATAAATTATAATTTTTATTATAACTGTAATTTCTACTTCCTCTCAAAGAGCATAATTATAAATTACTTTTAAAATCTGTCTTGCCAGTTCAGTTTTCATCCTAATAATACCATGTCTAAAGTCAAGTCCAAGGGAAAAGAAACCTGCTAGTATACCACATTCTTAAGTCAGATAAATTTCACAGCGGCTGGAGGTAAAGAGTATGCATAACATATGGGCTACATACATATAGGCTCCAGTTGCCATATCGTCAGGGATGCTTAAAGTGATTAAGTTGAATTATGTGAAATTCACACGTGAATAAATGTTCTAAAGTTTCACCAAAGTGGTGGAGAAAGTGATAGAAGGGACTCCCACATTCCTTGAAGAATAAATATGATATTCAAATATCCCCAGACTACTTTTGGTCAATTTGTTTGAGATTCCATCTTCCTGATTGATTATTGTCAAGAGTCAATGTGGGCTATATTTTCCTCTCCAGTTTCCTCCATATAAAAAAATACCCTTGCCAACCAGCCAATTCTGTAAAACAATAACATGAGTCATTCTTGACTTTTTTTCCTTCACTGACTTCTTGCCTCCAACCCACTAGTTCATGCTACTAAATCTACCTCCAAATATGCCTTAAATTCATCTATGCTCTCCATATCTATTGCCATTTCCCAATACACCATCATCTTACTTAGTCTCACAGCAGATGAATACATTTCTTTAATTACATCATGTTATACTCTGATTTAAAGTCTTCTGGTGTCTGAATTTCATTTAGAGCAAATCCAAGCTCTCTACCAGAGCCAATAAAGACCTTGAATACTGTCCCTGTCTACCTCCTTGATTTTGTCTCTTATCACTCAATTCTCTTCAGTTATATTCAGCTTTTGTTTGTTTGTTCTTTGATTATCAAATACAGTAAACTCATTTCAACTATGAAACCTCTACATTTGCTGTCCCCTCTGCCTGGACTATTCTTCTCTCAAATTTATTTTCATTTTTTACAAAGTGAGATACTGTGAGCTGAATGTTTGCATCCTCCTCAAATTCAGATGTTGAAATCTAATCCTCAAAGTGATGATATTAACAAATGGATTTTCAGAGCTGCTTAGGCCATGAGGTGAAGCCCTCATGAATGGGATTGGTACTTGCATAAAAGAGATCCCACAGAGCTCGCTAGACACTTCCATCAAGTAAAGACACAGCAGGAAGTCAGAAGTTTGCAACCCAAAAGGGGGCCTTCACTCTACCGTGCTGGCACCTTGATTGTAGACTTCCAGGCTCCAGATTGTGATACATTTCTGTTGTATATAAGCTACCTAGTCTATGATATTTTGTTATAGAAACCCAAACAAAGAGACTAATTGGGTTTTCTATCATTGCCATAACAAATTACCACAGACTTGATGGCTTAAAATACCGTAAACTTACTATTGTACAGTTTTTTAAGTCCAAAGTCTGATATGTCTCACTGGAATAAAATCAAGGTATCAGCAGGCTGTGCTCCTTTTTGGAGATTCTAGGAGAGAATCTGTTTCTTGGTCATTCGTATTGTTGACAAAATTTAGTTCCTTACAGTTATATAAGCAAGGTTTTCACTTTCTTGCAACCTGTGAGCTGAGGGCCATCCTCAGCTTCTAAGGGTTGCTGCATTTCTTGGTCCCTGATCTTCTTCCTCCATCTTTGTTGTCAGCAACAACAGGCTGATTCCTTGTCCTGTCTCATTTCTCTGACCCACTCTTCTGCCTTCCTCTCTATTTTTAAGGACTCATATGTTTAGATTGGGCCCATCCAAATATTCAGGATAATCTCCCTATCTCAAAGTTCTTATGTATAATCACATCTGCAAAATCCCTTTTACCATGTATGGTAACATATTCACAGGTTTGGGGGATTGGGCCATAGACATTTGCAGGACAATTATTTTGCTTACCACACTACCTTATTCCCATTACTTGGATCTTAGCAAAATGTCACCCCCATAAAGAAATTATTTTACCCACATCATCAGTCATTCTCTGCTACATCTGTGTAGTGTAATTCTTTCAAATCCAACGTCATTCTCTAAAAGACCTTTTATCACTGGTGTGTTCATTTATTGTTATCTGACTTTACTGGATTATAATCTTTATGAAGACAGAAGTGTTTTCTGCTTGTTCACTTTCTTATCCCCAGAACCCAAAACAGTACTAGGTTCATAGAAAGTCTCAGTGAATCATTTTGAGATGAATTAATGAATGGATGATTTTAATTATTTGCCATTGCTTAAAATTCCTTAATTGCTTTGGTAGAAGCAATTCTATTAACTCTTGATGGGGTATACTATTAAATTTACTACCCGGTTATTTCCTGTTCTATCCAAAGACATTTTAAATTCTTTTTTACCTGGTACAACTGAGAATCTGTTGTAATTGACAGGATTTTACATTTCCCTTTTTTATTTTTACTCCTACTGCTCCCAACAGAACTGCGATATTTTATATTTTCAATTTGTTCACAGTGACAGTAAGATGTAATTCCTTTCTTACCAAACCATTTAAAACCTGCTCTTCTGGTCATAACTTACCATTAAGTTTCTGAAATGATTTTAAGTTCTTGGATATAAAAGTCACTACAGCCATGCAAAATATTATTTTTCACTTTTTTGCCTAGAAGTAGCCTCAAAATTGCTGTAACAGTTCATGTAAATGTAAAGGTATGTCAAATCTTTCTGGGAATAATCAGTTCATGTTTAGCATAAGGGTATTATTTTCTTTAATACCTTGAAAATGTGTTCTATCTTAGCATAAGAATAATTTTGTATCTTTTAACTTTTTATTTGAAAACATACTTTTTATGGGAATGAGGTAAAACGAGGACTCCTGGAGTTAAATGACCAGCTTATATTTACATGGCAAGTTACTGGCAGAGCCAGAACCATAACCCAGGAATGCCAGCTCCCAGCCCAGCGTTCATTCCACTATACTCCACTGTCTCAGTACAAATGGAAAGCCCACAATGAATTGCAAAGCATTGCTTATTAAAAATTTAAGATGAAAAGCAAAAAGAAAAAAAAAAGTCCAGATTTAATTTGTAAAGTGGCATGGTAGGATGCTTACTGAATGGCCTTGGTTCTTAGCATGTAATGAGTTGGGCCTTCTAAATATCACTCATTAAAAGAACAAAGCCCAGAAATTTCTAGGTTGTAATCACAATCCTAAAACTAGTTAGCAACTTCAGTTATAATTATAAGACCAACTCATGTCATGAATATAATTACGCTGGGCTGTGTTATTCTGACATGATCTGCAAGCACTCTGTGCTGCAGGCCACAGAGCAGGCTGAGACAGAGGGCCAGTTTGTTCATGCCTAGGTCTGGGTAGGTTATGTAGAGTTATTAAACAACAGTTGACACATTCACAACCACATACAAACACAACTGGCCTCATTATTTGCATTCTGACCACCTTATATTGAACAATCAAGGGAGCAAGCATGGTGATAGTAAGGGTAGAAATTTACTCATTTCAATGCTGAAAGAATATCTGCTTCAGATTATATGAGTGACATTCATTGCTATTTTTCTTGTAATTTAAATACATATTTATCTATTATCTGTATATGGTCTATTATCTATCAACTATTTTGAGTTTTAGGATTTCTTTTCCTGAAATAACTCAGTATGGTTGATTACTCTCCTTTTTGAAATTCTATTCTCCTTTAATTTACTATACCTGTCCCTAATTTTTCTCTAAAGATTCTGTCCACTCTAGTTCAGCTTCCTTTTCTATCTCCTCTTGCTCAGTAAAATCTTGTTGACCCATAGAATATTGAGAGCCTACATGGTTTTCTTAGGCAAGCACAGCTGATCGCACTGAAAATACTACCCATAAATTGTGTATTTCCCTAGCCCACCTTTTTTCTTTATAATCTGTTTTCATTAGTGGCCTTAATAGCATGCCAATGGTCTAAGATAGATATCTTAAACCTACCTTGAACTCTGTGTTATAAGTTGAATTATGTCTGCCTCTCCCACCCCCACCAGAAGATATGTTGAAGTCCTAGCTCCTATTACCTCAGAATGTGGCCTTATTTGGAAATCGGTTTTTGCAGACGTAATCAAGTTAAGATGAGGCCTTGGGCTGGGTTCTAATCTAATCTCCTTGGTGTTCTTATAAGAAGGAGGAAATTTGGATAGAGACACACAGCGGTAATGCCATGAAATGACAGAAGTAAAGACTGGAATGATGCAGTTGTAAGCCAAGGATGGCCAAGGATCAATGGCCACCACCAAACACTAGAAAGAAGCAAGGAAGGATTTTAGCCAGAGTCTATTAGAAGCCTTACTTTCAGACTTCTAGCCTCTAGAACTGTGAGAGAATAAATTTCTGTTGTTTTATGCCTCTCAGTTTGTGGTCATTTGTTATGACAATCTTAGGAAACTAATACACTCTCCTTCTCTCTCATCCCACAGCTTCTCTTTCCCGTATTTAATTGCTCACCAACTCTCAGGAAGCTTGCATTTATCTCATGGGGAAAAAAATCAAGAAACACTTTTCTGATTCTCCTATTCATTTCAAGCTAATGTTTTAAGACTTCAGATTTACCAACTACCACGCAACGGCAAAATAAGTATTTTATATGTAATCAAAGTAGAAGGGGGAAATTGGGACAGATTTTACATGTAGAATTAATCATAAAACTCTTCATTATTCATAAACAATTTTGCATAACATTTAAATACATACAGGGAAGCAACTGTATCATGGTAATATTTTGAAGTCACAACCCAAATCATCCGTGCAGGTTGGATTTGGCATTTAATAGTCCACAAGCAAGAGGCAAGAACTGCTAAATTCTTAGGAGACCCTGTCAGACCCAAATTCTGGAATTTTAGTTGTGAGTAAATTATCTTAAGCCTTAAAAGCAGTATAGTAGTTTATAAGTTTTAATCTTGCTACTTGCAAAGCTTCATAATACAGTAAGACAGTGAGGCTACCCACAGAAGTATGTAAATAGATAGTTCTGGATAAGTCAAAAAGATGAAACTCATGCCCAGGCTCTAGACTGATTATAGTAAATGCCATCAAAATGTGAAAATGTTTGCCAAAAATAGAAATAATAATAAGTAAATGAATTTAAACAAATGAAGCAAACCTGGACATGCTACTTTAAACCCCACTGTAGAATTCAGCAATGCATTAACTGACTCTTATCTAAAGAGGACTTTGATAAAGACTCTCTCCTTGGCCCAGCCTAAGTAGACTCAGGCTGCTTTGAACTTTTTTTCAACTAGGCCTTGACATTTAGATTCCTGTGTTCATCTTTGAATTGTCCAGTTTTAGCAAAAATCCTGCTAAGCCAGTTTAGCCATAATCCCTCATCCTCCATATCTGATCACCTTCAATATCTAATCAGGTTCCCCATCTTCTACTATCACCAAGGTGATGTCTGATCACCCTGGCCTGCCTCTAGCAAGAATCCTGTTAGGTCAGTTTAGCTAGAATCTCTCCTTACCTTTCATGTTTCTACTTAGTACCTTTCCATCCACTGCCCACTCACCCTTATAGCTCCTTGGCTATAAATTCCCACTTTTCCTTGTTCTGTCTGGAGTTGAGCCCAAGCTCTCTCCCCCCACTGCAAGACCCCACGGCAGTAAGCCATACCTGTTGTCTTAGTCCCCCCTTGAATAAAGTCTTCCTTATGCTCTTTAACAAGGGTCATGGGTCATGAATTTTTTTTTCTTTAACACCGTACGGAAATGAAGTTGCCTTTATCATCAAATTTGAGAAGGTGCTAGAAATGTGTTGAATAAGAAATAATTACTCTAACGACACGCTCAAATCAGTTGCAGTGAATGGATAAATTATTTATCCAAAAAATGTATTGATCTTATAGATATCAGAATGAAGATGAAATTATAAGCAAGACATTCAGTCCTGCTCTCTTGGAAATTATATTCTTATGAGAATTTAAGTTAAAAGACATGGGATGGTTTGGAAGAGCTTAGACGAGAAAAAGAAAAGAGGACATAATGAGGGGTTAAACTTAGATTGGGTAATCAGATATCTTTGAGGGATTCAGCAACTAGCATCTGAAGAGCTAGGAAAGATGCTGATAGGAAGGAGGAAAGTCCTACTTCCTATCAGTCAGGTAAATCTGACTCCTTCAAAATCATACTTTTCTCCATACAAATCATCTAATTTGTGCCTTCCTGCTAGTAGGATACCTGTGAGAATGATGTAAACAATGAATTAAATATAAGACATGATCCAGAAGGGCTTCACTAAACAACTCAACCGACAACAGACTTAAAATTGATAATGTGAATTTTTCCAAAAGCTAGATTTGGAGTTATACATTTGGATCAGTTGACCTACTGTCCTTTCTTTTTTTTTTTTATATTGTAAGACTCATTCAAATGAGTTTAATATTTGAATATGGAATTCAAAATGACATAGAAATCAGAGTAGTAATAGATTAGTATGTGGCGCTGCCTATGAAAAGCCATTACTGTCTTGCTACCATTGGCTAGTTGTGTGATTTTACTTGTTTTCCTAGTAGTCATCATATATTGAAGAGATGCACCCTTTCCCTGTCTTACATATTTTTGGAGATTGGTGTGGGTCAGTGGAGCTAGAGGCAGGCCAAGAATTAACCAGCCTCATTTATCTTCAAAGGAGTGACAAATTTTGACTATGTATCTTACATGCAACAGAATTTGGTTGTTTCATCAGAAACAACGGACTCAAACAAATGGATTTTTTATCCACATTTGAAATATATTTTGTTATGCCTACTTCAGCCATTAGAATGTGGAACCCTAGTTACACTCTATAGGTTTGGAGATGATGTACTGGTCATGCCTCAGGGATCTATGTTAAATAAAGGTTGTGCATATTTATGCAATACTTGTTCCCTAAACTGAGAGAACTTCTGAATTAAACATTTAAAAAATTCAACAAAATATATTCAAGAAATGTACCATTCAGTGTAGAGTGAACACCCTAGAAAAAAAGGAAAGAGAATTAACCAAAGTTATATTAATAAGTGGCTGTGAATACTTGGGTTTCTATTCATCTTGCTTATCAGTGGACTTATTTCTCCAATTAAGTTAAGGCAGTAAAATAACACTTTCAATTTATAACAGAGTATTTATAAAATTAGTGTCTCAAATTGAGACAAATTAAAGCTTCAGCAAAAGCACACCAATAATCCAGCAACTTGTTTCCGAAATCTATTCAGAATGCCATAATTCAAACACTTTCAGGTATTTTTTTATTGTTCACTTCTTTTGACTAACATTTCTTGCTCTTTACCGGCATTTTCCCATGGTTTCTTAGCTTGAATTGGTAAAATACATACATATATATATATATATATATATGGAATAAAGATAGCTTTCTGCTCCGCTTCCCCTACCTTGTCAAATATTCATTTGGGAAAGAACACTGCTGGAAAAATAAGCAAGAATGGTCTGAAAATTTGAAATCATTCTATAAATCTTCTGACATCTTGCATTATTCTTTTAGGAATTGCTTTTAATAGTTATGGGGTTAGTGGGAATATTTAGTTCTGACGCATGCCTTCTAAATTCAAAACCTGCCTGACTTGTTACTAAAATCCCTCTTGGACCATTTTTCCCTTTTTCTTTTCAGAAGAATGTTGATGGGGGTAATTCTTCTTAAGTGGGTCAGGGAAGAAGAGTGGGAAATCTACAAATTTCCAGGTCCAAAAAATCTAAATCTCCCAGCCAGGGTCCTTATGATACCTTTAAGATACCCCAAGGATAACTGAAAGACTCTGCCTAAATCCTGCCTCCTCTTCCTGAATGTTTCTTCTGCACCCCCCTGGAATGGCTCTGTGATCCGTTTGCAGTTCTTCATAATTGTGCTTCCCAGCCAACGCCTACATGTGACGTCATAACAGAACTGGTACTTCCCTCATCTCCCTCTCTGCCAATTGATCCTGTTAGAGTAAGTTTGAAAGATAAGTCTTTTTCTTTTTTTAAGTTTTCATTTGTTTTGAGAGAGAGAGAGAGACCAAGCATGGGAATGGCAGAGAGAGAGAGGAGAGTATCCCAGCAGGCTCCATAGCGTCCCAATTCAGGGCTCGAACCTACAAACTCTTGAGATGATGACCTGAGCCAAAACCAAGAGTTGGAGGCTCAACTGACTGAGCCACCCAGGTGCCCTGAAAGATAGATCTTATAACAAAATTACATGCCCCATATTCTTTTTCATATTTCATATCATTTATAGCTTTAAGTTATATTATTCAAGCGTTTAAACGTGCAAAAGAAATTCTGAAAAAGAAAGAAAGAATATTTAACTCTAAGAATCTTAAAACTGATTTGAAATAAGATAAATACCATTATGTTATGTAACTGATACATAAATAAAAAGAGCATTATGCATGCTTTTTACTTGGGTTAGGGCTGGTATCATACACTGATACATAAGATAAGGGCTAATCAACTTCTTTGATAAACCAAGCAGTTAACTGAAATATTCAAGATTCAACACATAGGACTCAATATACAGGTACATATAAATTTTATAAATGTGAACCTAAAAACCAGTATAAAATACACTTTCGTAACTAAATTCATTTTATGTGAGAAATTTGCTGTTTAAATTATTCCCAGGGTGAATAGTTTCATAAAAATAACAAACTTTAAAAAATCTGAATCACAATTTTAATGTATTAATTATGCATCAAGTCTATTTTAGTAAAAAACAAGTCTATTTTAAAATAACTCATTGTTAAGTTTTAAGTGTAGTTATTTATTTTGAGAGAGAGAGAATGAGCAGGGGAGGATCAGAGAGAGAGGGAGAGAGACAGAACCCCAAGCAGGTTCCGCACGGTCAGCAAGGAGCCTGATGAGGGGTTCAAACTCACAAACCCATAAGATCATGATTTGGGCCAAAATCAAGAGTTGGACACTTAGTCTACTGAACCACCTGGCACCCCTGAAATAACTTATTGTTGACACCAAACTTTTCATAGTTATCATGAGTGCTACTAAATTAAGCCCAATTTATTTTAAAGTTGTTTTTTCATTAGATTGCCTACAAACATTAGTAAAGAAAAATGTGCTTGACTAGAAATACTTGCCTAAAGCTAAATTACAAGACATACATTCCACCCCTGTACACCTTTTGTTATGATTGCTGATGCTGAGAGATTGTATCACAAAAAGCAAGTTGTCATTATTTTAAACCAAAGTTGAAGAAAGTAATTTCCCCCTATTTAAAAGTGCTTGCATTTATCTTTGCAGTATAAGATTTTCAACCGGGCAAGCCTGATCTAAATCAGTTTATAATTCTCTTCCTAGATGATGGAAAGATATTTCAGTCATTCTTCTTGGTCATTAAACTTGACTTGCAGAGATGGGTGTTCTACAATTTGTCAGACTTGGAAGTTCATGTGTAAATTCCTTTATGTTCCTTTATTTTTCCTAGAAACAGGATTTTAAAACTGATTTCCACAAGTGCTTCTACAAGTGCAGGCAAATGAAAGATGTCCAGTTCTAACCTTTGTTAGAACATGCTGTTTATTTTTTCATGGAACACTAAAACTTGGTTTTTATTTAAATTTTAAGTAAGATTCTCCTCTTCAAACTCAAATGCCAAATTGCCATACTGAAAATAGCATAAATAAAGGAATTAAAAACAAAACTTTATGTGAGAAAAAGGGAATTATCTCTGCCTTGAAGAGACTCAAAAATTGCTACTATATTTATGACATATAATGCATATTCATATATAAGAATCTATTATAACATCTATTAAATAATCATTTCTTAAAATCATAGAATTTCAGAACATTAAAAGACCTTAAAGCCATCTTGTATAACTCTCCACATACCCTAGACAAAACAGCAAAAGCCTACCTAAAAGCAAGATCCTGCCAGTATTGGATCCAGAACTCCTGATTCTGGTCAATTATTCTTTCAGGAGCGCACAAATTTGTGTCACATATGAACAATCAGTATTGGAGCTGGCATTCATTGAGTCAGTGCCATGTCAGTGACTAGACCAGGCACATGACATGCATATCCATTTATCAAGTGAGGTATTTATCTTATTTAAGCTTGTCCACCTCTTTCAGAATAATAAATGTCAGCTTTCATAAAAAATAGAAGTGAATTAAGTATTCTTTCTGTAGTCTCTTTGACATCCATCAACTCTTCCACTTTCTCTTCTTAACCTAGGCTGTTGAAGTCATACCTTGGTTTTATCTCCATGGTGTCTTAACTGAGATCCTGTTTACAGTGTATCTTCATTTCAGATAATCCTATATACCACAACCAAGTTAATGTTCTCAAAACTTGAAATGTGTCAATACTCTCCTTTGGCATAAATAAATATTCCCCATTGCTTTCAGAATAAAGTAAAATTCCCTAAGTCTGGCATTCAAAGCTCCCCACCACCTGACGCAACTTTTTCCAACTTCATTTCTTACTGTTCATCAGTCTGCACGTCATTCTATCTATCTGATCTCTTTAATATCTCTTTAAATATTTTTTGCTCTCGTATTGATCTCTAAGATTTAGTTTCTCTTACCTGAAACATATTATCCCCTATTCACTGATCTAAATTTCATTCATTTTCATGGATCTTCTCAGATTCTTCGCTCCTTGGATCTTTTTTCTCCTCCTGCCAACAATTATTGTAACCCCATTTTCAAGTGCCATTTTCACAAGCTCCTCTCAAACACAACTGTACATCAGTATTACTTTCAATGCTTGTAGAATGCACATCCCTAGGCTCCAACCTAGCAATTCTGATTCCATTAAACCTGAGGTGGGTTCCTAGCATCTCCATTTTTGACATAACTGTAGTTGATCCAGACTCTGATGGCTCTGCAACAGCACTTTTAGAAATACAACATAACAGTTATCTGGTTGATTTACTTGAACCTTAATCAGACTCTTTTACGGTTTGCACTTTTTCTACTTGCCTCTTTAATTGCCTCAGTAGGACTGTTAATTCATTAAGGTGTTAAAAAATAAACTGAGGCACATTAAAAATGGTGAGAGTTTTTAACCTCCACATTTTTGGAGGTTTTCCAGACTTTTTCCTGTGATTGATTTCAAGTTTCATAGCATTGTGATCTGAAAGTGTGCATGGTATGATCTCAATTCGTTTGTATTTATGGAGGGCTGTTTTATGATCCAGTATGTGATCTATCTGGAGAATGTGCCATGAGCACTCAAGAAGAAAGTGAATTCCCTGGCTTCAGGATGCAAAGTTCTAAATATATCTGTTAATTCCATCTGTTCCAATGTGCTGTTCAGGTCCATTGTTTCTTTAGTGATTTTCTGTTTGGTTGACCTATCCATTGCTGTAAGTGGAGTATTAAAATCCCCTGTGATAAGCACATTCTTATCAATAAGATTGTTTCTGTTTGTGATTAGTTGTTTTATGTATTTGGGTACTCCCGAATTTGGTGCATAGATGTTTATAATTGTTAGCTCCTCCTGATGGAGAGATCCTGTAATTATTATATAATGTCCTTCTTCATCTTTTGTTACTGCCTTTATTTTAAAGTCCAGTTTGTCCGATGTAAATATGGCTACTCCAGCTTTCTTTTGACTTCCAGTCACATGATAGATATTTCTCCATCCCCTTACTTTCAATGTGAAGGTGTCTTCAGGTCTAAGATGATATTTCTCCATCCCCTTACTTTCAATCTGAAGGTGTCTTCAGGTCTAAGATGAGCCTCTTGTAGACATGGATTTTTGTTTTTTATCCATTCTGCTACCCTGTGTCGTTTGATTGGAGCATTCAGTCCATTTACATTCATTGTTATTAATGAAAAATGTGGGTTGAGATTCATTGTGTTCTCTGTAGAGTTCATGTTTGTAGTGATGTCTCTGGTACCTTGCATTCCTTGCTACATTTCCCTCATAGAGTCCCTCTTAGGATTTCTTGTAGGGCTGGTTTGGTGGTGATGAATTCTCTCAATTTTTGTTTATTTGGGAACACCTTTATCTCTCCTTCTATTTTGAATGACAGCCTCACTGGATAAAGGATTCTTAGCTGCATATTTTTCCTGTTCATCACATTGAAGATTTCCTGCCATTCCTTTCTGGCCTGCCAAGTTTCAGTAGATAGGTCTGTAACCATTCTGATAGGTTTCCCTTTGTATGTTAGGGCCCCTTTATCCCTAGCTGCTTTCAGAATTCTCTATTTATCTTTATATTTTGCCAGTTTCCCTATGATATGTTGTGCCGAAGGTCAATTCAAGTTACGTCTTGGGGGAGTTCTGTGCGCCTCTTGAATTTCAGTGTCTTTTTCTTTCCCCAGATTGGGAAAGTTCTTGGCTATAATCTGATCAAGCACCCCTTGAGGACCTTTTTCTCTTTCTTCTTCTTCAGGAACTCCTATGATACAGATATTGTTGCGTTTGATTGTATCACTCAGGTCTCGAATTCTCCTTTCCTGCTCCTGTATCAATTTCTCTCTCTTTTTCTCGGCTTCCTCTTTTGCTGTAACTGTGTCTTCTAATTCACCTATTCTCCTCTCTATCTCTTCAATCCGTGCAATGGCTGCCTCCGTTTTATTATGCACTTCATTTATAGCCTTTTTTAACTTGTCACAGCTATTTTGAAGCTCCCTAGTCTTTGTATCAATAGCTTGTCTGATGACTTCCATGCTTTTTTCAATCACAGTGATTAATTTTATGATAATTGTTGGAAACAAATGAAAACAAAAATACAACAATCCAAACTATCTGGGACACAGCAAAGACAGTCCGAAGAGGAACGTATATTGCAATCCAGGCGTACTTCAACAAACTAGAAAAAGCACAAATTCAAAATCTAACAGAGCACCTAAAGAAACTAGAAAGGGAGCAGCAAGAGAACCCCAAACCCAGAAGGAGAAGAGAAATAATAAAGATCAGTGCAGATATAAACAATATAGAATCCAAAAAAAAATTGAACAGATCAATGAAACCAATAGTTGGTTTTTTTGAAAAAATAAACAAAATTGATAAACCTCTAGCTAGGCTTCTCAGAAAAAGAAAAGAGAGAACACCCAAATAGACAAAATCATGAATGAAAATGGATCTATTACAATCAATCCCTCAGAAATACAAGCAACCATCAGAGATTACTATGAAAAATTATATGCCAACAAACTGGACAATCTAGAAGAAATGGACAAATTCCTAAACACACACGCACTACCAAAATTCAAACGGGAAGAGATAGAAAATCTGAACAGACCCATAACCAGTGAAGAAATCAAATCAGTGATCAAAAATCTCCCAACGAATAAAAGCCCAGGGCCAGATGGCTTCCCAGGGGAATTCTACCAGACATTTAAAGCAGAGTTAACACCCATCCTTCTCAAGTTATTCCAAACAATAGAAATAGAAGGAAAACTTCCAAACTCATTCTATGAAGCCAGCATCACTTTGATTCCCAAACCAGACAGAAACCCAACAAAAAAAAGAGAACTACAGGCCAATATCCTTAATGAAAACAGATGCAAAAATCCTCAACAAGATACTGGCAAATCGAATTCAACAACATATAAAAAGAATTACCCATCATGATCAAGTGGGATTCATTCCTGGGCTATAGGGCTGGTTCAATATTTGCAAATCCATCAATGTGATACATCACATTAACAAAAGAAAAGATAAAAACCATATGATCCAGTCGATACATGCAGAAAAAGCATTTGACAAAATACAGCATCCTTTCTTAATAAAAACCCTTGAGAAAGTCCAGATAGAAGGAACTTACTTAAACATTATAAAAGCAATTTATGAAAAGCCCACAGCTAATATCATTCTCAATGGGGAAAAACTGAG
>CM053578.1:41277482-41423992 GCA_028646485.1 Cryptoprocta ferox
CCAAAGGCAAGGGAATCAAGAACAAAAATGACCTATTGGGACCTCATCAAGATAAAAAGCTTCTGCAGTGCAAAGGAAACAATCAAAAAAACTAATAGGCAACCAACAGAATGGGAAAAGATAGTTGCAAATGGCATATCGGATAAAGGGCCAGTATCCAAAATCTACAAGGAACTCACCAAACTCCACATCCAAAAAACAAACAATCCAGTGAAGAAATGGGCAGAAGACATGAAGAGACACTTCTCCAAAGAGGACATCCAGATGGCCAAAAGACACGTGAAACGATGCTCAGCATCACTCATCGTCAGGGAAATACAAATCAAAACCACACTGAGATACCACCTCACGCTGGTCAGAGTGCCTAAAGTGAACAGATCAAGAGACTATAGATGCTGGCGAGGATGTGGAGAAACGGGCACCCTCCTACACTGTCGGTGGGAATGTAAACTGGTACAGCCGCTCTGGAAAACAGTGTGGAGGTTCCTCAAAAAACTATCAATAGAACTCCCCTATGACCCAGCAATAGCACCACTGGGGATCTACCCAAGGGATACAGACGTGCTGATGCATAGGGGTACATGTACCCAAATGTTCATAGCAGCACTTTCAACAATAGCCAAATCATGGAAAGAGCCTAAATGTCCATCAACTGATGAATGGATAAAGAAGATATATATATATATATATATATATATATATATATACCACATATATATATATATAACGGAATACTACATGGCAGTGAGAAAGAATGAAATCTGGCCATTTGTAGCAAAGTGGATGGACCTCGAGGGTGTCATGCTAAGCGATATAAGTCAGGCAGAGAAGGACAGATACCATATGTTCTCACTCATAGGTTTAACAGGAGAAACCTAACAGGGGACCATGGGAAGGGGAAGCGGAGGAAAAAAGTTAGGGAGAGGGAGGGAGGCAAATCATGAGAGACTCTTGAATACTGAAAACAAACTGAGGGCTGAAGAGGGAGGGGGAAAGGGGAAGGGGGTGATGGTCATGGAGGGGGGCACTTGTGGGGAAGAGCACTGGGTGTTATATGGAAACCAACTTGGCAATAAACTATTTAAAAAATGGTTAAAGTTTATTTGAGCAAAACTCCATTGAAATTGGGTGGCATCAATCCACAAGTGGTTAAGAGCGCTATGTGGATAGGAGCCAGGGCAATGACTTACACAGATCTTCTCAATTTACAATGTAATTGCATCCTGATAAAACCATGGTAAGTTGAAAATATCATAAGCCAAAAGTGCATCAAACCTTCGCCCAGGCCACCTTAAATATGCTCAGAGCACAAACATTAGCCTGCATCGTTTATGCAACATCATCTAACGCAGAGCCAATTCTTTAATAAAGTGTTGAAAATCTCATATAATTTATTGAATACGGTACTGAAAGTGAAACACAGAATGGTTGAATGGATACAGAATGATGGTTAAGTGTATCGGTTGCTCACCCTTGTGATCACCTGGCAGACTGGGACCTGTATGTAGCTCGCTGTCACTGCCCGGGGTCACGAGAGAGAGGACCAAACCACGTATTGGGAGCCTGGGAAAATATCAAAATCCAAAATTCAAAGTAGTTTCTACTGAATGCGTATCACTTTCACACCATCGCAACATTGAAAAATTGTAAGATAAATTCTCAAAAGAGAAAGTGTAGAAGCAAAGAAAGGAAATTGTTTGATTGGCTATAGCCTAAAACCTAGTTGGCTGTTTGTGATTGGTTGTTTTTAGCATTTTGATTTAGTAACTTTGAGGCATCTAAGGGCTTAGATTTCAGTTTATATATATATGGTACAATAGCGTTAGAGGCACATTAGTCTAATAACCTCCGTGTTTAATTAAAGAGATGATGTGGAGAGAATGTCCTCTTTTCTGTACTTCACGTAATACTTAGTATATGAATACAGCTAATGCCCAGTAAGGTGTATTAAATTATCCATTTAACATATACTCATTTCTAAATGATCTGAAATATCTTGTATATTTGTTGCTTATGTATTTATTATCTGTCCCTTCCTATAAAATGTAATCTTCATGAAAGCAGGACTATCTGATTCATATCTGAATCCCAACAAGTGACTAAGTAAGTTTTTCTCAATAAGAGTCATTTTTTAAGAAATGCGCAAACAGATGAGCATCTTTCTTGTTTAAATGATTTTCTTCTAGTAACATTTTGAAAACGGCAAGAGTAGGAACTATTTGCAGTATTTGCCACAGTTTTGGGTTTCCATCCTCAGTTTGTAAGGTGTCTCTCCAGCTATAATGGATCATATTGTGTAATGGATGCTATGATATGTCATCCAGATCACCATTTCCAATGAAGGATATTGTCCCCAGCTGCTGGAAGCTGCCTTGATATGCCAGTCCTCTTTTAGAATTACCTTGGTTGAAGAAAACTTAACGTTTCCTTTGAGGGGAATCATGCACACAAACATTTATCAAGGAGGGGGTAAAAAGTCCCCTTTGTCCCAAGCTGATACACCTCTGATGGACCATTACATTTCCAGAATCTCCCATGGTACTAGCTTAAGCCTTTGCTGGGTTTTAAACCTAGTTCACTTCTCCCTTTGCAGAATCACATTTTCTTTCCTGTTCCTCCCTCCACAAGTGTTGATCCCAAGGGCACTCTTTAATAAACCTGCTCCTGCACATTAATCTCTATGTAAGAGTCAGCTTCCTAGGGTAACCAATCTTCTTTATGATCAGTGGTCAGAGAAACCAGACACTGACTGGGATTTTGAAGCTGGATCATCTGTCTCTGTCTGGAAATGGAAACAAGGAGCTTGTCATTAGTATTAGGTGTACACAAGTAGCTCCCAAGTACAAGGTAGCAATGGAACTATTAAAACTTTCATTGGTGGCAAACTGTAATGTCATACGGTAGAAGAGACTTCAGTAGCTTATACGGCATATTAGAGAATTATGGAGGAAACATTGAACTCCAAAGATATTGGAATTGAGTTGCTCTTGTTAAGCTTTATCAACCTTCTGCAGAAATACAAAAAAATAAATAATCTAAAAGTTATTTTTTAAGCTAAAAGTGCTTAATATGTAATTAAAATCTAAGTATGAAAGCCAAATAGGCTCTTGGTGTCAAAAGCCCTTACTCTCCTACTCCAAGAGGGCAGAGAAAGCTAAGGACCACACCCAGAATTGAACTGTAAGCGTACCGAGCTCCAGAATAAAATTACATTCTCATTCAAGGTTGATGTGCCATGCCCAGGTCAGTGTCTTTATAGTGGAAGAATGAAGCACTGATACCTGGAATCAGTAGAGGGTAGGAGGTGGGGTGATACATCTAAAGATCTTGAATGTGCAGATTCCCCTGAACACTTTTAACTTGCAGAAATGACCCAAGTAACCTAACCTTAGGAGAATTAACAATCCCTCTTTGTCTAAATAAAATGCAGAGGCATCTATCCCGAAAGACAACATGTCTTCAGGATCTACCTTCTCCTCACCTTTTGGCCACCAAGACAATGAATTAGGCAAAATTTTATAATAACCCAGGTAGGAAGGTGTTAGGCCTAACTAATAAGGGTTAAAAGGGGATTAAACCTCAAAGGAACACTAGAACCTGGCCATATACCAGCATGGGGTGGAAGTCTATGCTTGGGACTGGATTCTGATGGTGCTGAACCAAGGGGGAGGGCAGAAAATAAATTTGTCAGTACTCTTCAAGTATATAGCATATATCACCTTGGCAAGGACACTGGGAAATCATATGAACACATAGCTAGACTGGCATTTACTAGCATGCCCTTTAGATGGCCAATTCTAAGTGAAGTGGCAATGTCAGAATTTCCATGGCAGATCCTGGAATAAGAAATGAAAATCTCAGAGATATATATATGTTAGAGGGAATGTATTGTATAAGGTCAGAAATCCCATTAGACTTTCTGTTCCATGGGAGGGTCAGTGGGACCCACCATTTACCAAAACAATAATGAATATGCTGATGAGAATGGTTACATCACTAAGAAGTTCACCTATTGCTCTCTCTTGACCAGGTGAGTGGAAAATACCACCACAGATCTGAGATCACCAATAGCAATGGAGATTACAGGACTCAATACAACAGTGACAAGGTGGCAATACTTAACTAGAAGCATGCAGATGAATGCATTTGCCATAATGAACAGTAAGGCTGGAGTCAAGCCAAGGGATCAAGAGTTGCAGAGAGTTATGGAGATGGTTAATATAATATAGCATCCCAAGGGGAATGATAAATAAGTAGCCAAAAGTATATTACTCAATCTATAAAATCAATGATAAAAATCATTGGGTAATGAGCTGTGGGTAAGGGTAAATATTCAAATAAAAAGTCACAATGTCTTACCCAGCGTCCATCTCAGAGCCAGGTTTTACACCTCAAATGCACTGACTTTTGAAAAAGATACTAATCACCGGAAAAAAAGAGTCCTGCAAAGTCACAGTGATTGTACCTGGCCATAATTTCCAGGTCCTATCCAAAAGGGACCTTCAGGTATTTACTAAAGTTACTATACACTGAGCAAAGAGGAATATCTAAACATTTCAAGAACTGTTGGACACAGGTCTGAGATGAGATGATACCCTGAGACCTGAAGTATGTCATGACCTCCTATTACAGTGGGATCATATAAAGATAGATAATAAATGGGGTTCTGGTCTAGGCATAGTTCACAGTTGGTCCACTGGATTTGCAGACTCACCCAATGATTATTTTTAGAGTTCCCAGGTGTATTATGATTATATTTTCTACTTGGCACCATCCCATACATTAGGTTCTTGGCCTGTGGTATAAGAGCTATTAAAACCAAGTAAAAATCTCTAAAACTGTTCCACCTAAACTCTTTGCTAGGATAGTAAATAAACAACAATATTCCACTGCAGGAGAATGGCAGAAATTAACATCACCCCTGAATACCTAAAATATGCAGGAGTGGTAGTCATCATCAAAGCTTTAATCTCCATCGTATTCCTGAAAAAAAAAAAGCAACAAATATTGGACGATAACGTTGATTACTGTAAACTCAAGAAAACAATATCCCCAATTATTGCTGTGATCCCCGATGTGATATATTTGCTAGAACAGATTAGCATGACCTCAGGAACTTGGTAAGTGGTCACTGATTTGATCTGGTGAATGTTTTCTTTTGTATCTTTGTCAGTAGAAAAGAACAGACAACAGAATATATTTCCAGTTTTGCTCAAGGGTATAGTAGCTATTCTGCCCTCTTGACATAACATAGTTTGAAGAAATCCAGACTGACAATCTCACAGAACATCATACTGTTCTACTATTATATAAATGACATTATTCTAATTGGACTGGATGAGCAAGAAGTGGCTAGTATGATGAAGTCTTGAAAAGTCAAATGCATTCCAGAAGAGTGTGAAATAAATCCTATGAAAGTCCAGGGGCCCACCAGATTAATAAAAATTTTAGGATTTCAGCATGCTAGGGCATTTTCTCCAAAGTCAAGGACAAATTATTGCATTTTGTGCCTTCCACTATGAATAATGGAACATAGAGCTGGTAGGCTCGGAAGCAGCATATTTCACACCTGGGGATATAGCTAGTGCCTGAAAGATTGGCAGCCACGAGCAGGTCCCAGAGCAGGAAAAGGATCTGTAGCAATTCTGGGCTGCAGTGTAGGCATCTCTTGAGTTGTAGTCACATGGCTCAGTCATATCTCTTGAGGTGTAGTCATATCCTTGTGGTACCAGAGATATCAGCAGTGGAAAGGATACTATATGGACATTATGACAAGCCCTAGGGGGAGAATGTCATGCAGGCCTCTAGGATTCTGGAGCAAGGGCATTGCATCTGTAGTCAATATTTACAGCCTTTGAGAAACGTCTCCTGTTGTGCTGTTGGAACCTGGACTAGTAGCTGGGGCCAGTTTGTTCCACAACCTTCCTCTTTTAAACTCCCCTCTCACCAAGAAAAGAAAGGTGCCCATATAACCTGTAAGAAGAAGACAATTCAAGTGGTATAAAGGGTGCATTATGGTTGATGCATGATATACTGTCTGGATCGCCTTTCAGCAATAAAGGAATTATTATTTCCCTGGCTGTTGGGTGTGATATCAGAAGATGGTCATTAACTATTAGCCTATCAAAAGGCTGTATTCAGTAGAAGAAATTTTCCTTAGCCAAGTCACACCTGTTTTCAGGTGAGCCTATACCCAATAGCTGATCAATCTGGGTGTATGAAGGCTTACCACCTTTATCCTAATTAGAGACATCTCTGAAACACAGATGAGTTCCAAAGCTCCCTTTGGGGTGGGCTGAGGTCTTGGTTGGGCTACATCCTAGTCCAACTATGTTCTCCTGCTTCCTTTTTCTCCCTTCCACGGCGTTGATTCTAAGAGCACTCACTAATAAATATTCTGCATGCAGATCTCCATCTTAGAGTTTGCTTCTCAGGGTACCCAACCTGTGACACATTGCTTGTCCTTCTTTGGTTGATAAATATTAAGCCAAGACACAACTGATTGTCTTCCATTTGTGAGAACAGGAAAGAAATATTCAACAATCATT
Organism: Cryptoprocta ferox; assembly: GCA_028646485.1. Lineage (NCBI taxonomy): Eukaryota > Metazoa > Chordata > Mammalia > Carnivora > Eupleridae > Cryptoprocta > Cryptoprocta ferox. Next base: position 41,284,031 of record CM053578.1, read on the forward strand.
GTTTTATTCCTTTCCTTCTATTTCTAGTATCTTCCTAGATACTATACAAGCTTCAAGACTGTCTAATCCTTTGCTCCTTGAATCAAATTTACTTATCTTACCTGAAATATTCAGTAGAGAAACTTTTAGACATAAATATTGTCATTTATTAAAAAAAGTAATTTCCATCCTCACGACTCTGTTTCTGACTTATGTATATATACCTTTATTTAATGTGTTTCTATGTTTAAAATATCTGAAGCTAATAAAGACAGTTCCCAAGGAATTTTTCAGTGACTTCTGTGTTATTCTGAAGAAGTAATAGTTTTTCATAAATAAAATTGAAAATTTTACATATAAATGTTATGATAAACTTGCTTATTTCTCCTCATCTAAGAGTTTTGGAGTGATAATATTTAGGCGATTAATCTAATTAGAGATAATATCCAGGAAAAATCATATAACTAAATCTAAAGCATGGTTTCTAATTCAAGTCATTGGGCTAAGGATGCTTGTTTTTTCCTTCCTTCCAAAGTCCTACTAAATACTTAAAATAATATCTGTAAGACAAAAAAATGAGATCATTGGGAATCCATGAAGATAAAAATGTAGAGATATTTTTATCTCTCAATCTCAAACCAGATTGAGACTGACAGAAAAATCAGAGCAGATGACATAGTAGAGCTGTAGTTCTCCAGCTGTGCACTGCCCAACCCCAGGGGTCTCCATTCTCATAGACTCCTGCCCTGTTTATCTTGTACCAACATCCAGAAACGTCCTGGAGACAGAAGCCCAAGATCCCTGTCAGTGGTTTTCCCAAAAGTGTGGCTTGCAGCCATCAGAAAAAGTCATTAAATAATTGAATACAAAAGAGCTGAGAGAGTAACCCTTTCTTTCTTGTGTAGGAAAACACAGTGACTAACACAAAGGGATTTTGCCCTTATGGTAAAATCCTGACATGAATTAAAGAAAGTTTATAATCTCTTTGGGGAGGGTGTAAGGTTCTACGAGAGAGGCACACTGGAGCTTTGCACAATCCTGACTTCCATGGTGGATTAGGTAGAGAAAACCGGAAAATCCAGTCTACCCTTGAGGGAAATAACTTATTCTGCTTCATCTCCAGAGTGAAGTCATCCTCCTGGCAATGTGTGGGTCTCCAGGCTTCCTGCTTATATTAATTAATCTAGTCATTCAGTTAATTATGAATGGGCAATTGAGATGGAATAGAGCGTTGAGAACAATCAACACTATGGGTGACAGAAATCATAAAACTGCCTAGGAAACAAGTCATTAGAGAAAAAAGTAATTAAAATATATAATTAATAACTTCAGAGAGTTTCAAATGATAATATATTTTTAAAATAAAACCAGGATAACATGATAGAGAAAAAAACATTTAAAAAAATAAAAAATTCTTGAAAATTATATTATTTTTAAAAACAAAAACAATAAATTTACTGATTAATAAAATAAACATGGTTTAAGGCCAAATAAGTGATCCAAATTAAAGACATTCTCAGAGATCTCTGGAAGATGGGGGAGCAGCATGGAGACCCTGACCTTGTCTCATCTCTGAAATGCAGCTAGACCAACACCAAACCATTCTGAACACCTAGGAAATTGATTTGAGGATTAACATAACAATCTGCATAACTTGAGCCATAGAACACAGCAGGTACATGGTGTGGAGAAGTAAATGGGGGGAGAGAAAAACCACGGAGGGTAGGGAGCCATTTTTGCAGAGAGGATGGAGAAAGAGAAAGGGGGAGAGTGCAGTGCATCAGGATCCAACAAGAAAACCACTGCCCAAAAAGTAGCTGGAAATATAGAGAATGAGTGTAAGCACTCACAGGGGACTGAACAAGAAATCTGTTCCCCAAAACCACTGATGAGGAAAAAAGGAGAGGGTTTCGATACCACCAGGATTCTATAAACAGTGGAGCACAGAGTCTGAAGTTCCGGAGCTCAGTGCCTGGCAGTGCTTTGGTGAAGAAATAGAGTGAATCCCCAGGAGCAGGCAGCAAGGTCTGAGGGTTCTATGTGCCGCACAGAGAGAAGTGAAGAGGTTCCCTGCTTGGAGAACATTTGGTAGAGGACATACAGCCTCCCCACAGGCAAACGTCCCAGCAGACCCCAGAGAGCAGTCACGTTTGCTGGTATTGGGACAAAGACACGAGGATGTGGTGAAACCTGGTGCCAGGTGTGTGTTGTGATTCGTCATAATATCTGAACCTCTGCCCTGTGGATAGCATGAACGTTTTCTGGGGCAAGTTGGCACCCAGCCATTGTTTAGAGGCACTCTCCTCAAGAGAGTTGATGTTGAGTCCAAGCCTCCATGGTCTCCGAAGTGTTAGGTTTTGAAACACACTGCTATCTGAGAGAAAACTCTGGCAGACAGCTTTGGATATACAGAGGGTAGAGGTGTGGAGTGGACAGAGGCCTGAGACAAAGAAAGGGTGTTTGATCATGGGTCATTGAGAGCAGGAAGTTCCTGTGCCAGAGACCAGGGACCTGGGTGAAGCCATTTCCACCTTTCCAGCACATACGCACCACACTGATCCATCCCAGTAAGCTAAGCGGTGTCACCTAGTGGAGAATGGAGCCATTACACCAAGCCCCGCCCAACCGTGCCCTCCAAGTACATCTCCTAGAAGACGAGTACAAGCCACTCCACCTCCTTAGTATATGGACTAAAGAGTGCTTCATAGTTTCAGTTCTAGGGGAAACTGAAGGTAACTTCATTGGGGTTTCATTCTGTTGGCTGGTTTATTTATTTGTCCGTTTTCTTTGCTTCTGTTTTTGTTTAAATTACTTTCTTTTTTCTTTCTTTTCTTCCACTATCTTGCATACAGAAAGAAAAAATTTTTCTTTTTTTACTTTTTTATTTTTAAAATTTTTATTCTATTTCGTTTTCTTTATTTCATTTTATTCTATTTCATTATATAAATTTTTTAAATTTTTAATCTTTTTCTTACTTTTTTCTTTTCTTTCCTTTTTTTCTATATTCTACCAAGCTTCTTTCAATAAACAGAGCAAAACACACCTAGGATCTAGCTTCCTTTATTTGATTTTTTGTTTTGTTTTTAATTTTTTAATTTTTAATTTTGATTTTATTAATTTTTTTTCTTTCCCCAAAATGACAAAATGAAGAAATCATACCAAAAGAAAGAATAGGGAATAAATGACAGCCAGGGGCATAATCAACACAGATAGAAACAAGATGTCTGAACAAGAATTTAGAAGCACAATAATAAGAATAGTAGCTGGGGTTGAAAAAAACATAGAACGCCTTTCTGTGGAGATAAAAGGAGTAAAATCTAGTCAGGGTGAAATTAAAAATGCTATAACTGAGACGTAATCTCGAATGGATGCCACAATGACAAAAACAGACAAAGCAGAGGAGCGAATTAGTGATATAGAAGATAAAATTATGGAGAATAATGAAGCAGAAAAAAGAGAGAGAAACAAAGACAAAGCACCACAAGACTAAGAGAACTCAGTGACATATAAAAAAGAAATAACATCTGAATCATAGGAGTCCAAGAAGATGAAGAGAGAGAAAGAAGGCCAGAAGGTTTATGTGAGAAAATTATAGTGGAAAACTTTCCGAATCTGGAGAAGAACACAGACATCAAAATCTAAGTAGCACAGAGAACTCCTATTAGATTGAACAAAAAACGACCATCACTAAGGCATATCGCAGTCATATTCACAAAATATACAGACAAGAAAGGAATTATGAAAGCAGCATGGGGGGAGAAAAAAGTTCTTGACCTTTAAGGAAAGACAGATGAGGTTTGCAGCAGACCTATGCACAGAGCCTTGGCAGGCCAGAGAGGAGTGGCAGGATATATTCAATGTGCTGCATCAGAAAAATATGCAGCCAAGAATTCTTTATCTAGTAAGACAGTCATTCAAAATTGAAGGAGATACAAAGAGTTTCTCAGACAAACAAAAACTAAAGGAGTTCATGACTACTAAACCAGCCCTATAAGAAATTTTAAGGGGAATTCTATGAGTGGGAAAAAGACAAAACAAAACAAAACAAAAAGACCAAAAGCAACAAAGACTAGAAAGGACCAGAGAACATCAGCAGAAACACCAACTCTAGAGGCAACACAATGGCACTAAATCGTATCTTTCAGTATTCACTCTAAATGTCAATGGACTAAACACTCCAATAAAAAGACATAGGGTATCAGGATGGATAACAAAATAAGACCCATCTGTATGCTGCTTACAAGAGATTCAGTTTAGACCTAAAGACACTTGGAAAGTGAAAGTAAGGGGATAGAGAACTATCATGTTAATGATGGTTATCACAGGAAAACTGAAGTAGCCATACTTATATTAGACAAACTAGATTTTAAAACAAAGACTGTTAACAAAAGATGAAGAAGGGTATTATATCATAATTAAGGGGTCTATCCACCAAGAAATCTAACAATTGTAAATATTTATGCCCCTACTGTGGAACATTCAAATATCTAAATCAATTAATAACAAACATAAAGAAACTCATTGACGATAATATCATAATAGTAGAGGACTTCAACATCCTACTTATAGCATTGGACAGATCATCTAAGCAGAAAATCAACAAGGAAATAATGGCTTTGAGAGACACACTGGACTGGATGGATTCAACAGATATATTCAGAACATTTCATTCTAAAGAAGCAGAATATGCATTCTTCTCAAGTGCACATGGAACATTCTCCAGAAAATATCATATACATATATTTGTGAAGGTCACAAATCAGCCCTCAACAAGTACAAAAACATCAAGATCATACCTTGCGTATTTTCAGACCACAACACTATGAAACTCAAAATCAATCATATGAAAAATTTTGGGAAGACCATGAATACTGAAGATTAAAGATTTTCCTACTAAAGAATAAATGAGTTAACCAAGAAATTAAGGAGGAAATTAAGAAGTATATAGAAGCCAATGAAAATGAAAACATGACAGCCTAAAACCTCTGGAATGCAGCAAAGGCAGTCATAAATGGGAAGTATATAGCAATCCAGGCCTTCCTAAAAAGGAAGAAAAATCTCAAACACACAACCTAACCTTATACCTAAAAGACTGAAAAAATAACAGCAAATAAAGCCCCAAATCAGCAGAAGATGAGAAATAATTAAGATTAGAGCAGAAATCAATGACATTGAAATACACTAAAAACACACACACACACACACACACACAGTAGAACAGATAAATGAAACCAAGAGCTGGTTCACTGAAAGAATTAACAAAACTGATAAACCCCTAGCCAGATTGATCAAAAAGAAAAAGAAAACAAAAAAGAAAAAGGAAAATAAATAGAATCACAAATGAAAGAGGAGAGATCATAACCAACACAGCAGAAATAGAATATTATAAGCAACTATATGCCACCAAATTGGGAAATCTGGAAGAAATGGACAAATTCCTAGAAACATACAAACTACCAAATCTGAAACAGGAAGAAATAGAAAATTTGTACAGACCCATAATCAGTAAAGAAATTGAATCGGTAATCAAAAATCTCCCAACCAACAAGGGTCCAGGGCTGGATAGCTTCCCAGGAAATTCTACCAAATACTTAAATGGTTAACACCTATTCTTTTGAAGCTGTTCTAAAAAAAATAGAAATGGACAGAAAACTGCCAAACATTCTACAAGATCAGCATTACCTTGATTCCAAAAACCAGACATAGGCCCCACTAAAAAGGAGAATTGCAGACCAATTTCCCCGATGAACATGGATGCAAAAATTCTCAACAAGATACTAGCAAACCAGATACAACAATACATTAAAAGAATTATTCACCACAATTAAGTAGGATTTATTTCTGGGATGCAGGGCTGGTTCAGTATCTGCAACTCAATCAGTACGATACATCACATTAATAAACAAATGGATAAGAACCACATGACCCTCTGAATTGATGCAGAAAAAGCATTTGACTAACAGAGCATCCTTCCTTTATAAAAACCCTCGAGAAAGCAGGGATAGAAAGATCATACCTCAAGATCATAAAGGCCATAAACAGAAGTCCCACTGCTAATATCCTCAATGGAGAAAAACTGAGTGCTCTCCCCTAAGGTCAGGAACATGACAAGATGTCCACTCCCACCACGTTATTCAACATAGTATTGGAAGTCCTAGCCACAGCAATCAGACAACACAAAAAATAAATGTCATCTAAATCAGCAATGAGGAAGTCAAACTTTCACTCTTTGCAGATGACATGATATTCTATGTGGAAAACCCAAAAGACTCCACCAAAAAACTGCTAGAACTGATACATGAATTCAGCAAAGTCACAGGATATAAAAATCAATGTACCGATATCAGTTGGATTTGTATACAACAACAACAAAGCAACGGAAAGAGAAATCAAGGAATTGATCCCATTTACAATTGCACCAAAAACCATAAAATACGTAGGAATAAACCTATACCAAAGAGGTGAAAAATCTATACACTGAAAATTACAGAAAGCTTTTAAAAGAAATTAAAGAAAACACACACACAAAATGGAAAAACATTCCATGCTCATGGATTGGAAGATTGTTAAAATGTCTATACTACCCAAAGCAATTTACGTGTTCAATGCAAATCCTAACAAAATTACACCAGAAATCTTCACAGAGCTAGAAAAATACTAAAATTTTTATAGAACCAGAGAAGACCCTGAATAGTCAGAGTAATCCTGAAAATGAAAAACAAAGCTGGAGGCCATCACACTTCTGGACTTCAAGGTGTATTACAAAGCTGTAATCATCAAGACAATATGGTCCTGGCACCAAAACAGACACAGAGATCAATGGAATAGAATAGAAAACCCAGAAATGGATCCACAAATGTATGGCCAACTAATCTTTGACAAAGCTGGAAAAAATATCCAATGGAAAAAAGATAGTCTCTTCAACAAATGGTGTTGGGAAAACTGGACAGTAACATGCAAAAGTATGAACCTGGACCACTTTCGTATACCACACACAAAAATAAACTCAAAATGGATTAAAGACCTAAACATAAGACAGGAAGCCATCAAAATCTTATAGGAGAAAGCAGGCAATGACCTCTTTGACCACAGCCACAGCAACTTCTTACTCAACATATCTCCAGAGGCAAGGGAAACGAAAGCAAAAATAAAAAGCTTCTGTACAGCGAAGGAAACAATCCACAAAATTAAGGCAACTGATGGAACAGAAGATATTTGCAAATGACATGTAAGATAAAGGGTTAGTATCCAAAATCTATAAAGAACTCACTATAGTTCTTTATAAATACATATATTCTCAACACCCCCCCAAAAAAACAGATAACCCAGTGAAGAAAAAGACAAAAGACATGAATAGACAATTTCCTAAAGAAGCCATCCAGATGGCTAAGAAACACATGAAAAAATGCTCAACATCGCTCTTCATCAGGGAAATGCAAATCAAAACCACAGTGAGATATCACCTCACACCTGTCAGAATGGCTAAAATTAACAACTCAGGCAACAACCAATGTTGGCGAGGATACAGAGAAAGAGGAACCATTTTGCACTGCTGATGGAAATGCCAACTGGTGCAGCCACTCTGGAAAAGTGTGGATGTTCCTCAAAGAATTAAAAATAGAACTACCCTATAACCCAGCAATTGCATTACTAGGTGTTTATCCAAGGGATACAGGTGTCCTGTTTCAAAGGGGCACGTGCACCGCAATGTTTATAGCACCACTATTGACGACAGCCAAATTATGGAAAGAGCCCAATGTCCTTCTACTAATGAATTGACAAAGAAGATGTGATGTGTATATATATATATATATATATATATATATATATATATAATGGAATATGACTTGGTGATCAAAAAGAATGAAATCTTGCCATTTGCAACAACGTGGATGGAACTACAGTGTATTATGCTAAGCTAAATAAGTCAGAGAAAGAAAAACATGATATGATTTCCCTCATATGTGGAAGTTAGGAAACAAAACAGATGAACATAAGGGAAGGGGAATAAAAAATAAAATAAAAACAGAGAGGGGACAAACCATAAGAGACTCTTAAATACAGAGAACAAACTGAAGGTTGCTAGCAGGGTGTTGGGTGGGGAAATGGGTTAAATGGGTGAGGGGCATTAAAGAGGACACTTGTTGGGATGAGCACTGGATGTTATATGTAAGTGATGAATCACTAAATTCTATTCCTGAAATCATTATTGCACTATATGTTAACTAACTTGGATTTAAATGTAAAAAAAATTTTTAAAAATTTAAAAACATAATTAATTAATTTAAACACGTGAAAAAATAAAGACTTTTTCTAGGCTATGTGATAAAATGACAGAGGGCAAGAGTTATAATATGTGGAAGAAAGACTCAAAAAGTATAGAAAACAGGGTTAAGAACTAAGAGAGGAGAGAAAACATTTAAGAACTAAGAGAAAATTTTCTGAACTGAAGAATAGTATATTTATGTTAAAAGGACCCAGAGAATTAATGGAAACATTACAAAAGAACCCATACGTAGATAGATAAATCAAAAGATTGAAGAAAGAGGGAGAATAAAAAACATGTCAAAAAATTAAAAACCATATTTATCTCAGACTTTTCACCAGCAATATTGAATGATACAAGAGAGTGGAGTAATATTTTCAAATCCTAAGCTTGCAGTTCTATATCTAGCCAAGTTATTAAGCAAGTGTAAGAAGAAAATAAATTTGGAAAAATTGGAAGACAGGTAGGGATTCAGAAAATTTCTCATCTCTTATACTGTGTACATGCATACACACATATATGTATACATGTAAAATACATATGTATATGTGTTATTTTACAAATACACATACATATATCTATATACCAGAATTTCTCAACCTCACAAGCTCAGTACTACTGACATTCTGGGCCTGATAATTCGATGTTGTGAAGATATATCATGTGCATTACGGAATACTCAGCAGCATCCCTAGTATGTGGGGAAGTGGAGAACATAATATCCCCCAATTAGGAATCACTGATCTTTGCGTGTGTGTACGTGTGTGTGTGTACATGTGTGTATATATACACATACGCAAACAGGCATACACACATCTATGTTTATGTATCAGACTAAACATGTGTACATGTAAAATTTTATACATATACAAACTATATATATATAACCTATGTACAGGATGGATGGATAGACAGACATCTAGCAACCCCTAGATAGACAATAGATAGGTAGATAAGATAGATAGAGAGAGAGAGAGAGGGAGAGAGATAGACAGCTAGCTAGCAACCCCTGACATCCAGGTGGCCTGGCATTGTCAGGTAAGTTTTCATGTTTCTATGAACTGGCCTGGCAATCACTGCTAGGTCCTAGTTTCTCCTGTTGAACATAAATAATTTCACAGGACTCAACACTAGACATGGCCACTCTGTGACACCGATGAAACAGACAAATTACAACCACTACATAATCATATCTGAACACAAACAAACCTGAACAAAGCCCAAACCACAACAAAGACCAACATCCTCTTATCCTGACTCATAAGAGTGATTGTTCCTTCTTTATCAATTATGGCTTTAACCTCCATCAAATCTTCTCTCTTTAATTCACTAAGATACTCAATCATAGAATTACTCTCACTTCCTGAAAGTATGCAATCTAAAGCAAACCCTAATTACTTAAACTATCTCCCAAATCATTTAACACAAACCCAAATCCTATCGTCAGTTAATTCTAACACCCTCTTACTGAGATGCCCTGTGGTTCCCATCCATGTGTGTCTCCCTGCTACAACAGTAGTACACCAACTCTGTTCAGTTGCAAATGTGTCCCTGGTGATTCAAGAATGTATTGCATAAAATACAAGAAAAAGACATTTAAAAGTGACCCAGAAATGAATGAAGAACACTGAAAAGGAAATAGAAGAGAAACCATTAGGCTTTACCTTTCAGAAGTTTAAGTTATGTAGGATTTTATTGCTCTTTTTTCTGGTTCAAATATTTTATCCGGTTGTACAGTAAATACGTGTATTTAAGTGTGAGTATAACAAATGTCATTTATTGAAAAAAAAATCTGGAAGTAAAGAAGAGCGTACTTAACCACAGTGATGAGACTGAGCATACCAGTCAATATTATTTATCAGTCTTGATATTGCAATAATCATGATATAGCTAACAGAAATTGACACATGGAATGGTGAAATATAAGATCTAGGAAAAGATCAGTGGGTGAATTAATTTCCTCATCCTTCATAGAAGGGAAACAGTAGATATTATTAAAAGTTGATAGAAAAATAAAAGCTTAAAAATACAGTTTAAAGTTAAAATTAGTACATGAAAACTAAAAACAAATCAGTAATAAATATCTACTTTATGCAAGGGAATGGAATATGTTCTAGATACAGTGAATTTTCATCCTTTATTTAAGGAAGTGAATAGTTACTGTTTAATGCTGACAAATCAAAAAATAGAGGGATAGCACAGAATTTAAATTTGTAATATTCAACTCGATATGACTAATATAATGAACTTTTAGCACCAATTGCAATAGCAGAATGGAAATGAGGCCATGAGGAAAGGCTGATTTTATTCTATATTTCATAGCTTTCTGCACACATTCTTGATTATGTGTGTCTATTACTTGTATAATTTAAGTAAATAATGGTACAGCCATAACACATAACATGTAGTACATAATGACCTAATCACCTCCCAAAGGGCTTGCCTCCAAATACTATCACATTAAGGATTAGGTTTCAACATATGAATTTTGTTTCAACATATAGAATTTAGTTTACAACGTGAACCAGGAAGAAAAGAGGCACGTGATCCCTGAAGCACATAACATTTCAGGTTCAAAGAGTATTAGATACAGTTAGGTCATGTAATCTAGAAGTGTGAAGGGAGAACATTTGACCTCTCCTTTCTTAGTGTATTAATTAAGAGTTCAATCAGAGGTTTTCATATAGGATTTGACCTCACACAATGTGGAAACTGGTAGTAAGACTACTTCCTTTGTTTCTGATGCTGGAGCTTAAAATGCATAGGACACAGATAAATGGGAAGAGAAGATGGGTGTGAAGGAGGAGCACAAGGATAAGCTGGCATTTATGAGCCCCAGCTGGCTGCACATTTATGACGACAGAATGAGACTGCCTCTAACCTTGATAAAGTGTCCTATGGGAGAAGCTGATATGCTTTGTCATGGAGCTAAACACATCCCTGGCCTAGAAGTCAGAGAAACTGAAGGAGGATCAAAGGATGATGAGACAGTTGTAGGCCTGTCTACCCCCTGATCCTAAGGTGAACCAGTGGACAAGTGACAACATCCATGAGCTGTACAAGCACCGGACTTCTGCTGAGCAGGGAGAAAAAATGGTTGCTGCTTCACTATTGCCTTCCAAATCTCTCATGAAAATAATTTTTGTTACCCACTCTAACAGGAAACACACAGAGAATTTTGGGAAATATAACCATAGTAACACATTTAAAAGCTATCAAACCTAGAGATTATTTTTTTAAATGTAAAACTAGTCATTACATGATAATGCTTTCTCATTTTCTGTTATCTAGGTCTTTTCAAATTCTTGTTGTACAAAACGCCTAAGGGTCCACTCTAGGCAGTACCAATCCATACCTCTGCTGAATAGTCAACACACAGCCACCTGACCTACCTCCACATCAAACTCAATTTCCCAGTAACCCTGATCTCATGAGGCTTCAGGAAGTAACATGGTCCCCAACACAGTGTTCAACGAATGCTTACTGGATCCTGGTTGAATGAATGAGTCTAGATTTAGTTCATCACATTAAAATATGAAGTGCTTATAACAGCGCAGAAGGTAGTGTGGAATGGCAGAAGAAGCAGAAGAGATACTCTCTGGGGCTTGATACCTGTCTTTGAAGTTTGGCTCCATCGATCTGGTTTTGGTGAATTACTGAATCTTTGTCTGAGCCTTTGTTTGTTCATATCTTAAACTTGAATTAATAGTATAATAGCTCACAGGGTGACTGTGAGAATAAAATGTCTATCAAATACTTCTTAGCTGCCACTCAACAGATATTAGGCAGTTCTGCTAATTTTCGAAACTAGTAAGAGGCCCTTGACCTTTGACCCAATATGAAGCTAAGTGAAAAATTCAGCTAGCTCATGAAGAAGTTAGTTTTGGCAGTAGGTCACTGAAAGGCATATCAGCCCAGTCTAGAAGCATAAAACTCTACTTTCCCTAATATATTTATTTCTTAATCCACAAGTCTCCTATAGGGTAGCAAAGTTTTAGCTTTTCCTTTAGAGCTACCACAGCATGAAGGAGTGGGGAGAGGGCAAGTGACAGGGAAAGAAAATCATTGCTGAGAGGCAGAAGGGACAATAAGTGACATTTTTATCTAGGGGCCATTATTAAGTCATGGACTACCAGGAATGATTTACCATTAGTGCACAAAGTATTTTCCACAGGCTCCAATCTGCAAACATACTGTGATATGACACTGTTAAAACTGTTGCTTGGTACAGTCTCTTTACTAGCAACACTGTAGGAACAAAGAGGAAAATGGACTAAGATCTGCTGGGTACTTAGAAACCAGTTGAAACATTCTTGTTCAGGCAAAGAGCCCTTGGCCAGCGTCCTACCTATGGTACTAGCCTGTAATTATTTTGAGCTATATTTCACAAGTCTGTCATATCATTTGGTAGCAATTTGTTCTGCCTTCCCCAACATCACAAAATAGACAGTCATTGATTTACCTCACTGATTATTCACTTGACTTTTTATTGCTCAATTTTGCTCTGATTTGCTTTCTGCTTTATTTTCTACTGGCACAGAAGCCTCCTCTGTGCTAAAATAGTGACAATTGGGGGTATGGAAAGATCTTGAGATTCTCAAACTTTGATCTGCTTTATTCAAGTTTTTCAGTAATAATTACCTATTTGGTTTTTGTAGTGAAATCTTTCAGACACTTCTATGAACCCCTACTTATATCACCACCTTCAAGCACCCAGAGTTACAAAAATAGACCATGAAAACAGAGTAAGAAATTATTATATTAGGTTGCTCAATATTACTGCTGTTTAGTTTGCTATTTGGAATTTATGATTAAAAACAATGTTCAGATTTCACTAATATTGAGCTACTTAGTTCTGATTATAATTCTACAATGTCAAGGGTATAATTTCCATCTGGCAGATCATTTACTTTAGATATCACAATTTATACCCAATGAAAATGTTTCTTGGGCTAATGTACACAGGCCATTGCTTAAATATTAATAAAACATCCTAAACACAAGATGTTGCCCTATGGATTAAAAAGTAAGGGTCATATTTTTATATCTTTCTTGCAAATTATTTGCCACACAAAAATTTGCCTTTCACAACTGAAGCTAGCATTAATGAGAGCCAATGCTCTCCACATGTACAGCCATACCTGAAAAAGACCCAAGTGTGACTTATGTTCCTTCCCACAGAGCCTTCCAACAGACTCTGTGCCCATAATGTCAGAGCATTCATGTTTCTTTCAAATAGAGAGGAAGATTGAGAGAGGCTGAGAGAGGAGATAGAGACAGAGAAACACAGAGAGAGGGAGAGAGAGGAAAGAGAGAACACCATTTGTTTGATGTCTTGTAGACCCAAGAACCAAATATAGCTTTGACTCGCTGTTTGTGTGTCATACTGACTCACTGCTGTGAGACTGGCTGTGCTCCAGGCATTTGGTTGTGGGACTCCTGTCTTGCCTTGGAATTTTGAAAATGATCCCAGGTAAGGTTGATGAAACAGCTGTGCAAGTGTGGTGTGTTATCTGTAGCAAGTTCAAGTCTGGCATGTATTTTTAAAATAACAAGGTCTGTAAATTGCTTCGTGAAAAGGTAATATTTGAAAGTCAATGACATTTGAAAAAACTTTAAAAATGGGAAAACGTGTTGTAAACACAGGCATCTATTAAAAATGGGGAAGGGAATGTTTATACAAAATCCTTCAGTAAACAAGAAAAATTGCCAAATATTTAGTGACTCCCACTAAATATTGAACAGAAGATAGCAGATTTGTTATCATCTAAAAAATGTTCCAGACATTAGGGTAGCTTTTTAACTTTGAGATAAGTTGCTGCAAAGCTAGGGACTTCACTGAATTCCCTCACATTGGAGTTGCCTACAAATGATTGTTCGGTTTCTCTGCCTCAAAAGTAGACCAGATCCTAGTATGCTCTGTTCCCCTTAAATTCCAGTCATGTGGATGGATATGAGAAAAACAGAATTGCCATTTTCTCTTTCTGAAGGCTCATGTATCTGTGCACTGTTTTGTCTACTCATATCACAAAGCAAAATTTAGTTTGTGCAAATTATGCACAAACTATCTTTCCATTTCAGCCATCTCAGTTAGTGAATCTGTATTACTAATCACCTCGCATGAACACGGAAAGTGCACTATCACAATCTTTATGCTATCTTATCATCCTAACATATTTCAAACGTTTGGTAGAAACATTAAAATAAAAAGCTAATATACTCACATGTTTTCATATATATATATATATATGTGTGTGTGTGTGTTTATACATGTAACTGTACACAATTATTGTTTTAAAACGTTGACTTTTAAAACTGTAAACTCTATTTTTTTCCAAATATGTATCATACACAGATACATATAGCCATGATGTGGACCATCCATATCAGTTCATACACCTTTTCCACAGCTGGGTATTATTCCAGAGTGTCCATGTGATGTGAGCATGGTGTTAGATAACTTCTATGTGGCTCCCCAGACCCTCTCTCCAGTCGTTTCTACCCTGCACTCTGGGAGGCAAACTCTCAGGGGTTCCCCTACCCAGTGGCTCTGACTGGGATGGCAAATAGAAAACCCAGCAGGAGAGTAAAGAAAGAAAAAAGGGTTAGGACAATGCATTTATTTCTTTTCCTTTTTTTAAATTTATTTTTTATTTATTTATTTTTTTTGAGGATAGCATATTTCTTAGCACCCTCCATGCAAGTTTGCTTCAGCCACAGATTCTTCTTGGGCTTAGGGAGAGTAACAGCTCCACCCCTATTAAATTGAAATAAATTGAAATAGCTCTTGCGGATTCCCTAAATACTGATCATATTTTTAAAATACTCCTTTTGTGAATAAAGTCTCCTCAGATTATCATAATTTACCTATTTCTTTGGGACTATGATAATATTATACAATTGTTCCTCTGCTGATGAACATTCCGTCTATTTTCAGTATTTTTGCACAAAGAAACATCCTTCTACATATATTGTTAAATACTTGTGCTCTTATTTCTAAAATACATTTGTCAAAAGTGGCTCTGCTCACTCAAAGTTTAAGTGCATTTTTAATGCTGATAATATTTCCAGATAACTTTCTAAAAGATCTGAATCACTTCAAACTTGTATTAGTAGTTTAATTACTTAATTTATTGACTGATTTTTAAGCAGAAATTTTAAGTGCTTGCCACATGCCACTCTATAAAGTATTTAACAAATATTAACTGATGTAATCTAGGATATGAGGTTTGCCATTTCCCTATATCCTTATCATCACTGTATGTTATTAATCTTTCATAATTTTTTCCAGTCTGATGTGTGTAAAATGGTGTCTCATTATTTACATTTCCATCTGCTTGGCTATTAATGAGGCTGAGTATTTATATATCTATCTATTTAACTTGTCTAGTTATATTTCCTCTTCAGTGAAGTCTCTATTTATATCCATTGTCTTTCTACTGAATGTTTATATTGAGACAAATTAGATTGAGAGAATTTGGGTGAGTAATTGGAATCCACAAAATTTAATAGCCTTTAAAATATATCACAATTCTCAAATTAAATAATTCTATAAACACAATGAGAAATCAGATGCTATTCAACTATGCTAAGATATCTGTTGCTATTATCCACAGCCAGTACTTACGCGCTGGAGTGTGATCAGAAGAAATGCTTGTTTGTTTTAGTGACAGAATAAAAGATTATTTTGTAGACTGAAGAACTGTGAAAAATTTCTTAATAAATCATTTATAAAGTATCTGATTATGGTTGATAGGTATCTACAATGTGCAAATGTGACTAGATCAAACTTGAAAAGATGTCAGAAAAAAACTGAATAAAAATCTTTGATTTTATAGATCAAGAAACTGAATCTCCTAGTAACACAGCTGACTAATGACATTAAAGTGGAAAGAATCTTAGATTGACAGAGAATAGAAGATCTTAACTTCCTTGAGTCTTTCCCATCCCTACAAATGGGAAAATAACATGAGTACTTCCTAGTGGACAGCAGGTTAGGCAGCTCAAATGAGACAATGAAGAGTTCAAGTGTTAGAAAATCCTACCAATGATAGAAAGGTAAGATATTGCCCTAGGGTAAAACCAGGTATAGAACCTAGATGTTCTGGCTTTTCTGTCCCATTCTCTTTGTCCAGCACTGTGCTGCCTAATCCAGGAAGTCCTGCCCATGGGCATTTTATAGAACCTGGACAATTTAGGCAGAGGAATACCAAATATTTCTCAGGTACTCTGTAGTTCCCATGAACTTAGAAATCCTCCAGTTTGCAGATACCTAACTTTTCTTTTTTTTTTACTCAAAGTTCAGCAACAGAGGGAACAGTCAAAACAAGCATCTAATATTTTTAGCTAAAAGGTGCCAGATGAGACACAAGTCCTTTTGTAGGGAAAACTCAAGTCTATGTGTTTGCTCACACTCCAAACATACTGCTTCTTTCCACCATCACCCTGCTTCCCCACACAGAGCACCTGGATGACGACAATGCAGAAAGAAGCTCCATCCCTGCTAAGAATACGTTACGCTGAGCAAAAGTGGATAAAAGTAATGCAAGACCACATAATGAGCTGCATCCGATGCCAGACTCATAAAGCTGTCCCCAATAACAAATGCTTCCTATTAAAGAGATTTCAGAGAAATACAATTATTTTCAAACTCCTACACTACAAGGTAGACAGATTTCTTTTTACATATGTAGTCTAACCTATGGCTTTATTTCAGTCTTTACCTAAAAATCCATGATATGCATTTTTTTCTACTGTAATTTCTGAGCATTGGAAGTTTGGAAGTTAAAAATCTGTATCATTCAAGTCTACAGAAAGATGATCATCTTAACTTTGGAAAATCAAAACACATTTAAGTTTAAGCCCTGACAACAAATATATTCGATCCAGGGGCATAAAGGGTATTTCATTTACTGTTTACCTAACAAACCTGTCATTTCTGGTTCTGGGTAACATGGAGCAAAAACATTCTACTCTGTGTCTCCTCCTAAATGCAACTAAAATCTCTGAATACAAGCACACAGAGGCCCTCTGAGGACTCTGAAAACTACAGGAGCAGTTGGTTGGAGAAGGAAATCAGAACTCGAGGTACCACTGAGCTGGAGGGAAGTTTCCCACTTTATTTACCTTCTGGTGTCTTCCAGGCTGAACTCAAAGGAAATTTGAGCCCTTTAACTGCTCACTATTTGCACACAGAAAGAATGTCAAGGAAGCCTCTGTTTCTGCTTTTAATAGTAGGAAAGGAAGGCACTGTGGATAAGAGAGAGTGAAGAAAATCCCTTATATTTTTATTTCATCGATTCTCCTCTGCTCCAGCCCCAGGCATTCCCATGGTAGTGGAAGCAGCAATGAAATCAGTAGTTGAGCAGGCAATAGAAACTCTAGGACACATGAACCCTCTCTCTGTCCAGAGGAACTGTAGTGCTAACATTGTGGAGAGAATCTTCATTGCTTGTTTTTCTTTTTTCTCTCCATCCTCTCACCACTTGATCTCAAAGGCAGTCACAAATATCAGAAGTATGCAAAAGAATGGGAAAAATAAAGCCCTGGTTTTCTAGCCAGAGGGCAGGGAAGTGGAAATCCTGTGAGGCAAAAACTCACCAAAGTGGTAGAGAGGAGAATAATATACCATCAAGTGGAGTTATTCTGGAAATGTAAGGCTAGTCCAACGTTCAAACATTAATTAATGATTAGAGAAAAAAAACAGATGTTATCAATTGACAAAAAAATTTCACAAAACTCCAACTCTATTCACTCAGCCAACTAGAAATAGTAATGACTGTCTTTCAACTGGTAAAGATAATCTGCACACACACAAACCCACAGGTAACACCAGGCTTAATGGTGAGAGACTAAACGTTTTTCCCTTAAGACCAGGAACAAGACAAGGTGTATGCTCTAAGCATTCCTAGCCAACATTGGACTGGACGTTCTAGACACTGCAAAACGGCAGGAAAAAATAAACAAAAGTCATTCACTGGAAAGAAAGAATGAAATCATCTTTATTTGCCGATGATGATTATCTTCATAAAACATCCAAGGGGATTTTTACACACAAACACACACACACACACACACACACAAACACACACAACTCCACTCCTAGAACTAAGTGAGCTTATCAAGTCATAGGATACAAGGTCAGCACATAAAATTCTATCTTATTTCTTTTTTTCTAGCAATGAACAATTAGAAATTTTAGAAAAACATAGCATTTACAATGACTCTAAAAAGTATTTAGGTATATATCTTTAAAAAGAGGATCTATATTCTGAAAATTATAAAATGCTAATGAAAGAATTCAAAAAAGACATAAAATAACATTATAGATTCGAGAACACAGTAGAGTTAAGAAGTTAATTCTCCTCAAATTGATCTATAGCCTTATAAAAATCCCAATAATATTTTTATAGATATAGACAAGCAGATTCTAAAATTTATATAAAATGTGAAAATTTATAGAACAGCCAAAACATTTTGGAGGGAAAATCATAACTTTGGAGAAGAAGATATACAGTTGACAAATAAGCATATAAAAATACTCTCAGCATCATTAGCCATTCAAGCAATGCAAATCAAAACTACACACAGGTATCACATCAAAGCTGTAAGGATGGCCAAAGCAAGCAAACAATAACAACAAAAAGAAAACCTAAAAGTACCAAATGTGGACAATGATGTGGAACAACAGAAACTCCTATGCACTGTCAGTCAAAATAAAAAATAATGTAGTCACTCTGGAAAAATAATTTGATAGGTTCCTGTGAAGTTAAACATACCTTTAACATAAGATCCAGAAATCCCTCTTCTAGTTTTTCATGATTTAGAAATTTAAATATATGTTCACACAAGTATCTGCACATGTTTCTAGCGTCTCTATTTATAATTGCCAAAACCTCTAAGGTTGGGGTGAATGGCTAAACCCTGTGGTATATCCATGTAATTAAATACTCTCAGTAATAAAAAGGAAGAAAGCATTGATACATACAAAAACATGGCTTTGTGTCAAAACATTACACTAAATGAAAGAAAACAGTCTCAAAATGTTCATTAACATGAAATTCTGAAAAAAAAAAAAAAACACCAACAACTCTATGGATAAGGAACAAAATCTACGGTTGCCTGATTAGTCTTGGGAGAGAGAGGTTTGATTAGAAATGGGCAGTCCGGTCCAGGAGTGTTTTAGGGTGATAAAACTATTATGCATCCTGATTTTAGTGGTGATTACATGGCTCTATATATGTTAAAGTGCATAAAATTTTAGAAGAAAATAAAGTCAATTTTGCCTAAGTAAATTTAAAACCAATAAGAATCTTTCATTATAAATTTTAGTTGCCCTTATTACGCTGTTAGTTACAACAAATATTCATAATTTTAAACAATACTAATTTCAAGGTCAAAAAAGTGAAAGTTGTATGACTCATTCTAAAACATTGTAGGCAGTCCATGATATATCTTCATCTATAATTGCAATCTTCTCTATCTTCCTATGGGTCAAGATTTCTATAATACTGATAAAGGAGTATAAAAAAATTCTCCCATTCTCTGTTAATGTATGAATGCATCAATATATCAATATTAATGTTATTCATCATTGACAAGTATGTTTAGTGTGTCTACAAAATTATCCCTTTTATTTTTTTTAAAGAGAGAAAGTGGAAAGGCATATTCTATGACATTGAGTTAAGGAAATTCTTTATCCAGAAATATCTCTTTTACACCATTGTATTTATTTTAAAAAGGAGACAAATTTATAGTAAGGAGATTTGAGCTTTCTTTAACTTAATCTGATTCCCATAATAACCAGATAAGAAGGAAAGATCAGAGATATAATATATACTATACTTTTATAACTGTTTTTTTTTTTTTTAAAGAGCAGGGATTGAATTTCAAATAAGTAAACCCCAATGCTCTTTGAGATTTGGGGAAATCAACACTTAAATTTGCAACTTCTGCATATTACTGTAGTGGCCTTTTTGATGTGTCAGTTGGCTAGTCCCCAGTTATTCTTTCAAACACTATCCTAGGTATTGCTGTGAAATTTTTTGTAGATGGGATTGAAATCCATGATCAGTTGATTTTAAGAAATGGAGATTATTTTTAGATAGTCTGGATGGGCCTGAATCAATTAGTTGAAAGGGTGTTAAAAGCAGAACCAAAGCTTCCATAAGAAGAGATTCTGTAGACAGCAGCTTCAACCTGTCCCTTAGGGTTCCAGCCTATCTTTCCTGATAGCCTGCCCCCAAAATGACATAAACCAGTAGCAAATTTCTTACTTTGTATCTCCTACTGACTCGGCATCTCTGGTTTAACCCTGACTTATACAGTTACCTGGACTGTAATTCTAAACATAATATTAATAGATGAAATAGTTCAACAGTACTAACTGGTGTTTCCTAACCTTGATGAAAATATTACTACACTTTAGAAATGAATTAAACTCAGAGATTATGTTTCATTGTTAGAAGGTGTCCTGTCAATTTTTTAAATATTTTTTATACCTACAGTCTAATTTTTCTGGGATCAATCTCAATAATTTTGTTCCTTAACCTGTGGAATCCTACTTGTTTTCTCATATTTGATACTTTGGATGTTTATATAATTATTAAAGTGTGTATATTATAAATACAGATATGTAAAGTAATATAAACAAGAAAACCAAATTTACTGGAAATCCTTAGTTCTTAAATACATATGATGGAGCCTTTTGCTTGAATAAAGAAATATAGAAACTGGGTATTTCATTATCTTTCAGAAGGACAGCAACTCACCAACATCGCCAACCATACCATATAGCCAGACACCTCACAAAATGCTGACTTTTGTTTATAAAATGGTCTCCAAGAAGAATTTGATCAGAAATATTTCAGAGGTCTCCTTGTAATTCCTTTTACATTTTTGTTTATGAAAATATGATGATTCTCCCTCAGAGTGTGTGATGCTAGAAATGGTAATGTTACTTATCTAATCCAGAGCTCACTCTTTTCTTAGCTTTTAACAATGGAGAATGGAGCAATTATCCATTTCACTTCTATTGTCCCAAGGTTGTTTTTATTTTTAAATTAATGTCATTTTGAAAAGTGTTTTCTTTAACTTTTTCTTCTTTCTTCATAAATGCATTTCCATAGGTCATATTCTGGTTAAACACCCTCTCTTACTCACTAGATCAATGGCAGTTTTTGCCCATATTTGGAGCACATAGTTTAGAAAGATAAACCCAATCTATACTGATGAGGGAAGGATGACAAGTGTTCTGACTCAGTGAGTTGTTTCCCTTCTTTTCTTAATATTAGCTCTGGGCAGAATTTTATGATGCAACCTAAAAAGAGTTTCCCCTACCTTAACCTCCATGGCTATATTTCTGATTTGGTATAGTGATGACATTTGATCAGGATTTTAAGCTCTAGAGTTTTCATTACAGAGCTAAAAAACAACCTTGAGATCAATGCTAGAGGACACAGGGTGAGTGGTATGAATAAATCATGCGGTGGTATATTAATAAATGTACACTACTGAATACACAGAAGTTAATATCAAGGTATTGTGGCTGGATTTTTCAAATACCACTACTGGAGTATTATCAATACTGCTATAAGTTATTTTTCAAAATAAAAGCCCTCATTTTATTAACATTAGTAACTGTATATTTAAATTGTGTGCTTCAGGGCATTAGCTGATTTCCTTTAGTACCCAGAAGGATACTGTTACCTGAACTAGGAAGATAAAATTCATTAGTAGTATAATGGGCCTTTTTCACTCTTCTCTGAAGCCTGAGGGATTTTAAGTATAGCCAGAGGCAGAATATTCAAGTGAACAATTTAACACTGATTCAATGGGATGAATCTTATGTTGCTATCTGGGCAACTCACTTTTGTGTATGCTTTCTTTTTTTTTCTTTTTCTTTTTTCATTATGTCTTCAGTTTGCAGAAATATGAAAGCACTGAAGAGAACTATAAACTATATTTTCCAAAATAGTCCAAAAGTGGCATCTTTCAAAATTATTAGCTTGTATTCCATGCAATTTATAGCTATTAAAGTCTTAAAACATCTTTTAATTATAAGGGTGAGACAAAACTGGCAAGAGTCAAAATCCATTCTTTCCAGGTCCTCTACTTATATCTAAACTATTTCAGACAATAGGCATGTTCTTTCATTTTGGAACACATGAGCTCCTTGCATATATTTATTGTTGAGTAAAATGGCAGAGAACAGTAGTGTCAAGGAATTTATTGAAAATAGGAGTCTCTTGCCAAGCAGGCAAGGTGTCCCAGAGGAGTTTGGCTTGAATTGCACCTTGAAAAACTAGTGGGCAGCAGAGGAGATGAAAAAATGTAGTTTCTTTCAGCATAGTGGTCACAAACTTATTGTACACGGTATCAGGCTATGTATTTTAGGCAATCAAGATTTGTAAAACTTTTGGAAAACTCAAGAATAATTGCTCTTTATATTCAAGTCAATCACTTCCAAGTAAGATAAAACAATTTGTATGCAGGAGGCTGACATTCCCTACGTAAACATTTAGGAAAACCGATAAATTTTAAGAATCATGGTTTTAAAGGCATCAGAGATTAAACTTTTAGAGAAAACATTCAGGGGTGACCTCAGAATTTTCAGGTTTCTTTTCTCTGGGAACATGTGATAATTTGGAGTGTGAACCACAGACTGGGAATCTGGGTGTCCTTCATAGAGAAAACCAACGAGAAATGACAAATAAACCAACAGAGCTTTTAGCAGTCATCCAGGGATTGAGACTTAAATCACCCCAAACACATGGCCGGCTTCTTTCATAAGAGCATAAGTTAACTTATAGATGGGCAGAGTGATTGATTAAAGAAACTAGTAGAAATTTTACTGAATTTTTTACTGAATACTAAAATTTTGCTGAATACTTAGGTCTCCCTGCCATAGGAAAGGGCAATTAAAAACAATTTTTGAAGGCACTGGAGACAGTGGTGAACTGACACTGACATTCTACCATTAGATTTTCTTACCGAGAATACTTGCTTATTCTGAGTGCAGCTAGAGGTAGAGAATCCAGGTTTGGCCCCTGGCAGAGAGTTTTTGGGAAACTAAGAGACAAGCAATAGTTTTGGCAGTTAACAATACAACCAGACTTCTTTATAACATAATTGCCATTCAAAATCTGCATTGGACAAGAGTAAGTTGAAAACCTATAAAAAGCAGAGCTGAAATTCCAACAATCTCCCAGAGGAGGGAAGAAAAATGCTTTCCAGACTCTCAATTAAAAGCTACTGAGGGCTGGAGTGCCTGGGTGGCTCAGTGGGTTGGGCGTCCAACTTCGGCTCAGATTATGATCTCACCATCTGTGGGTCTGAACCCTGTGTCAGGCTCTGTGCTGACAGCTCAGACCCTGGAGCCTGCTTCAAATTCTGTGTCTCCATCTCTCTCTGCCCCTCCCCTGCTCGTCTGTCTCTCTATCTCTCTCAAAAATAAATAAACATTTAAAAACATGCTATAAAATAAAATAAAATAAAATAAAATAAAATAAAAAGCTATTGAGGGTCACTTCCTAAGGATAAAGACAAAGTAGAGATAGACTGAATCTCACTAAAAATACAATACAGTCTTGACCTAGTTCCATTTCTGATTGGATTATATTCATTTCCTGGCACCTCTGTAGTGAAAATACATCATCTATAATCTGAACCTTTATAGTTTGTATGAATAATGTCATAATTATATTAAAATTCATTAAGCATATAGAAAGATGGAACCACATGATCAGCACCAAGGGGAAAAACAGCCAATAAAATCAGACTTTTAAGTGGTCTTGATATTGGAATCAGATATCAATGATTTAAAAATGACTATGATTAATATATTCAAGAAATTAGAGACAAGTGGAAAAACTGGTAACATGGGGAAGTTCAATACACAATAAAGAATAAAATAAATATTGTAGGAACTAAAACACATTATCTGAAATTAAGAAAACAACAGTTTTCACAGAACTTTAGATAAAGCAGAAGACATACCAATAGGAAATATCCAAACTGAAACACAGAATAACGACAACAACAAATGAGCATTATAGACATGAGGGACTCTGTCAAGAAGTCTAACATACATGTAAATGAAAGAAAGATGAAATATACTAGAGATGTTAGTTGAGAATTTTAAAAACAGAGGACCACCATCAATACATAGGTACATAAAGCTCAAAAAGTCACAAACAAGATTTAAAAAAACATAACTATGAATATTACAGTCAAGTTGCTGATTACCAAAGGGAGAAATTCTCATAAGCAACAATCAACAAAAAGACATTATTTTCAAAAGAACAAAAATGAGACTAACAAATGACTTCTCATCAGAGACAAATAGAGCTGGAAAGTAATGGGTTATTAAGTTATTTAAAAAAATTTTTTAATGTTTTATTTCTTTTTGAGAGAAAGAGTACGAGTGGGAAGGGGCAGAGTGAGAGGGAGGCGCAGAATCTGAGGCAAGCTCAAGGCTCTGAGCTGTCAGAACATAGCCAGACACGGGGCTCAAACTTGTGAACCATGAGATCATGACCTGAGCCAAAGTTGGGCACTCAACCAATTGAGCCACTCAGGGACCCCATAATGGATTAATATTTTAAACTATAAAAATAATTGTTTTTCTGGAATCCTATAGCAAGTAAAAATATTCTTCAAAAACAAACATGAAATAAAGTTGTTCTCAGGAAACAAAAACAAAGATTACATCATCAACAGGCATTAGAAGATATACAAAAAAAAGGTCTTAAACTGAAGTGAAAGAATTCCAGATAAATAAATGGAATATTTAAAGGAAGTAAAAGTGTGAAAAATGGTAAATATTTGGGGAGATATACATTAATTGTATAAAACAATAACTGTAATGTCTTATGAAATATATAGCACAAATATAGGCTTAAAATGCGTTACAACAATAATGCAAAAATGGGAGATAGATTCTTGAAAGTAAAACATTCTAAGATGCTAGCATTTACAGGGAAGCAAAATTATTAATAACTTGTATTAGATGGTAATAAATCAAAGATAAATTATTAATCAGTAAGCACTAAAAGTAATAAAAGAATGTATAATTCAGAAGGTAATAGAGAGGGAAAATGGAATAATAAAAATATTGTTCAAATCCAAAATAAAACTTAAAAGGAGAAACAAAGGACTAAAAGAGACCTGGAACAGATAGAAAACTAATAGTAATAGGGTAGTTTAAGTTCAACTGTATCAATAATTACATTAAAGGTAAATGGGTAGACTATCTTAACAAAATACTATGTTTGTTAGTTTGAAAAAAACAATAATTCTTCTCCTAAGAATAAAAACATTTGGAATATAAGCACACGGTCATGGTGAAAATAAAAAGATAAGAACTGATAAATCATAAAAATACTAATAAAAAGAGCACTAGTATATTTATATTAACAGAAAGTATACGCAACAAGGCAAGAAGCACTACTAATAATAGACATTTTAAAATCATGCAGAGATGATCATCCAGGAAAATATTATAATTCTAACAATTATGCAATAAGTAACATAGCTTTAATATATGTAAGACAGAAAATAAGAAATCTAAGCAGACAACAGACAATTCCACAACTATAGGGGATGGATTAACATTACATCTATAATTCATAGAAAAAGTATAGAAGATTTAAAAAACACAAATAACAAAACTTGACTACATTCACATATACAAAACATTGAACCCAACAATAACATCATTTTCATTTTTGAACTGCACAGAAACATTTAACAAATTGATCATGTGTTAAGCCATTAAAAGAAATATTTAAAAATATCAAAGAACTGAAATCATTTGGAGTATATTCTTTCATTGCTGTAGAATTTAATGCTAAATAATAAAAAGAAAACTATAGTAATTTTACATGCTTAATAATTCCAGTAATTCATACATCAAAGAAGAAATCATAATGGAAGTTATAAAATGTTATGAACTAAGTAATAATAAGAAAAAATATAAATTATCTATAACAGGAATATAAAAGGAGGCATCAGTATATATCATCCAAATATTAAAACTATAATGATTAAATTTGAAAAACTTTCAGGCAATAAATTTGACAATTTGAATGAAAGGGAAAAATTCTCTGAAAACTTAATTAATAAGAAATTTTAAATCAGAATAGTCTTTAAAATCTAAAGAAACGAATCCAATTTTTAAATCTTCCCATAAAGAAAATTCTAGGCTATAATAGATTAAACTATGAATCCTTCCAAATACCAACATTGCACAAATCTACCAGAGAACAGATAAAGAGGGGGAAATATTTTACCTCTTCAGTGGAGGCTGCATTACCTTGAAACCACACTCTACAAAGATATGAAGAAAAAGAAAATTTATTGGCAAATATCTCTCATCAATCTAAGTCAAATATCCTAAATAAACTACTAGAAAGTGGAGCTCAGTTGTATTTTGAAAAAGGAATACTTCATGACTAAGCAGAATTTATTCCAAGAAATCAGGATATTTTTCTTTTGAAAGTCCATCAACATAATCCACTACATTAATAAAAACACAAAAGAAAAAGTATATGGTCATCTCAACAGAAATAGTAAAGTAATTTGGTAAAATTTAACATCTATTTATTTTTAAAAAACTTAGTGAAGTGTTAATAATGAAAAAAAAATACAAATAAAAGGCCCAGTGTTATATCACCACACATCAGAAAAATTAAAAATAAAGTGACCGAGAATACCAAGTGCTGGAGACTATGTTTTGAATTGGAACTTCTCATACATTGCTGGTTGGAGCGCAAAAACCCTTAAAAAAACTGATAGCATGCACTGATACTGAATGTACATACTCCCCATGACTCAGCAATTTCATTCCTAGGTATACACATAAGGGATATGGGCATATGTTCACAAAATACATGTACAGGAATGCGGAAGGCAGAAGTATTTGTAATAGTTTCAAATTAAAAACTACCCAAATGCCCAAAATTTGAAGGGATAAATAAATTGTAGAATATTCATATAATGGAATTTTATAAAGCAATGAGTATGATAACTGCATCTATAAGCACAACATATTTATAAACTGATATATGTATAGTATTAGTTCTCCACTGCTGATGTAACAATTACCAATTTAATGGCTTAAAACAACACAGATTTTTGATCCTGCAGTTCTGTAGGTCAGGAATTTTACTGGAATCTCAATGAACCAAAATCAAGGTTTCAACAGAGCTGCACTTCCTTTTGACAACCCTAGGGAACACTTCAACTCCTTGCCTTTTTCAACTTGAAGTCTGTTCAGTTCCTCAGATCATTAATCTTATATTCTGGAGTTCTAATAGCCAAGACGGTTTTTGGTGTAGCCCAGGCAAAAAGAGCCAGTGCAAGAACTTCTGGCCACTGTGTCTAACTTTCTATTTAAGAGAACCAAAATCCAAGGGAATTCCACCTCCACGCTGGAAATCAAACAGCAAATGGCTTACATTTAGTCTGGAGAAGACAAGAATAACCAGGAAGGATTTATTCATCCAGAATGAGGTGGTCTGAAGGTCCAGCTTTAGAAATTTTAAATCTAGCAAATTTGTTAAGAAATCATCTAGGAGACTGGCCAGTAAGAAATCTGAGAATTCTTTGCATCAATTCAAAATCACTTTTTCTTTTTCTTTTACTATTTGTGTCTTAAAAGATTATACATATATTCTGTATTTGAAGCAAATGCAAAAGGGATATTGTGCTTACACCTGGATTATAACACTTTTAGAGTAAAATAAATCAAACTGCACAATGACTTTAAAATGGTGGAGTGTAGAGAGACATTGATCCCTTCTTTGGGTAATGTTGACAGGAGTATGCAAGCTACTTTTGGCTGTCTTGTGGAATTTTAGAAGAGTTCTTCTTCGAGTAGCCCTCCTCCCACATGACCCTGTGTTGTGATACTCTTGAGAATGATGCAATTAATTTGTGTCACTTCTGTGTGACTTTGGTATCAGTGTAGTTTATAAGGCACTAAAATGAGGTTTGTGTATAAGCAATCAAACTGTCTCAGGTTGCTATATTAGGCAAGCAGTTTTGCCAAGAACACAAAGAAATTAAGCAGGGGAGCCAAAAACAACACCCCAGTCTTCAACACCCTTATCAACACTCCTAGTCAATGGAGTCAGTCTGTATTTTTTGGGTCCAAAGCAGCAGCAGTGCATGCATTCAATGTGTTAGGCTTAAATGCAATTGTGAGTGCACATTTAATGATTTGGGGGAGTTTATGAAATAGTAAAATTGTAAGCATTAAATTGTAAAGCGTAAGACTAAATATTTTTGTATCTCTATAGGACTGTGTGTGTGTGTGTGTGTGTGTGTGTGTGTGTGTGTTGGGAGGGGGCATCGGGGAGGCTTCAGAGAGAACTAAATATTTAAGAATTTTACTTTCCCCCAGACTATCATTTATTGTGATATTTCTAGCAAAAGATAGATGTACTAGAATGCAGCTACTTTTCCAGCAGTTCTATTTATATAGAAAAAAATGTATAATTGTTAAATCTACATTTAAATAGAAAATAAAAATTTTTTTCTGTTTAGACAGTCTATAGACACATATGCACAGAAATGTTTAATCTTTACATATGTATAGATTATGAATTTATGTATATTTTTAATGACTACCCTTATCAAGTACTTCTTTCTATATGCAGAATAAGCAATACGTCATAGTTGTTCTCCCAAAAATCTTGAGTGGTAGGTATTCTGATCCCATTTCAAGGGTGAGGAAATAAAAACTTGGGGAGATAAGTAACCTGCCCTGGATCACACTAATCAATTATGTTGATCAATTACCTATTCTCTGTGAAGTATTGTACACCAAATAATAAGTCTGTAAATATATCTTTTGTTTTTTATTCAATTATTTCCTTCAGATAAACCTCTGAAAGTTGAATTGCTGGTGCACAGGGGAAGGGGGGGTGGCAGTCACTACATTAAAGTTTAAGGATTTTCTCATTTATAGCCTTATATTTCACCAGCACTGTAGGAGACTACCCATTTCCTCAAATACTAACACAGAGTATTGTAATGTTTTAAAACTTCAATTTGAAGAGGAAAAGGATGGTATATGTTTTTATTAGAATTTTATATTACAGAAGTATGTATTTTCTTACAAATACTGACCATTTTTATGTATTTTCTTTTTCTTTGCATTCTACATTTGTGTCCTTTACATAATTGTCTACCAAGTAAATCAGTCATTTGCTTAGTGATTTGATGAAATAGTCCTAAAAATCATTTAATAGAATGTGCAAATAAGAATAGCCAAGAAAATTTTGAAAAAAAAAAGGGAAAGTTTATTATTTTAGATATTAATAAATGCCACAACTAATACTTTGATGAGATTCAATAATTTGTTCAAGTTATAAATCAATGTATGGGGTATTAATATCTACAATTTTGAAATTTCCAATTTAATAGCATTTATTAATATCCTCGATATATTCAAGCTTTACTTTATATGTTATAGTAAAATCTGTTTTACTTTTGGTTTATTTTACTATAAATCTATAATATTTATATGTTTATTCCTATATAAATTATATTTTTGATGCTGTTATAAATAGAATATGTATTATTATATTTTCTAACTACTGAAATTTTCCACTTTTTAATTCATCACTTCAATTTTATTTTTGTCACATTAGTTTTATACATGTATGTATTTTTATGGACCCAATTTTTCTTTTGCCCTTACCTTTGTCATAAACTGTATGGACTTGGTGGATCTGTTAGATATGGCTGATATATGGACTAAGAAAGGGATAAAAGAAAGTAAAACACAGAAAGGGAGGAAAGAAAACAAGAGGACAGAAAAGGCCAGAAGCAGGGAGGGTCATTTTTGTTAGTTGTAATTGTACTAGAGATCATGAATTTGCTTTGTCTTATGAAAAACAAAATTCACATAAGGGTGGATTGAAACTGAGAACCTCTGACTGTTTTCTTTACTCTTACATACAGTCATAGCAAATATGGAAATTCGTGGCCACTTAACCCCATGTACTTGTTTGCAATATGAGTTTCAAGGACAGAAAAACATACTTCCAGAACACAGCGCTCCTGCATTAAATACTTGGTGACTGGAGCACCAAGGCTAAATCTTGCACTTACTTCACTCTCCTCTAGCTTCTGCTATACCAGTATCCATTAGACAGCTCTGCCCTTACTGAAATCAAGCATTTCAATAGTATTCTATTCTTTACCTTGGTTAAAGTGGACTAATAAGACTAGTTCTACCATTGTATTAAATGTGGTAGATAAACCTTTCCTCTCACTAAATCCATGGCAACCAGCACCCTGAAACTAGTAAGATTTTAGTACTTTATTTATAAAATTCAAAGTACTCCCCAAATAGTTCTGTTCCTAACTTTTTCTTCAGTTTATATTTATAGAACTGCATTGTGCATTTTTAACCTGAAATTCAAATCATTTCCCTATTCTACCCAGAATCCAGTCTGTATTTTAAAAGTATTTGCAACAATAAAAAATAGAAGAAAGAATTTTGTTATTAAAATAATAATTAGTTCTTTATGTTAAATATCTATATATTTGTTATTTTGGGGACTCACTAAAGAAATAATAAGCAGTATACTTTAATTTTATTAACCTACTAAGCCCGACAATGATCTCTCAGACATCAGACACTCCCCAAACAATGAACAAAGAAATAACTCTCTATAGGCTTTGTTAATTTAGCCCAGAAGTCTTCAAAAGATGTGTATTTGTGCCTGGTGTGGGGGGGAGGGGGGAGTATGATATCCTAATACCCTGGAAGCTGTTAAAAATTGTACATGCCTCCTACCCCCAGAGTTTGATACACATTCTTCTATTCTCTTTTTCACTTCCCCCAACCAGCCTATCACCTCAGAAGAATTGCTACCAATTTCTTGTATCCATCAATATATGAAAAATTGAGAATAGTAGATACAATACCCAATGTCAGCATTAAGCATTACAGCTGAATTTATGCTAAGACTTCTAAGGTCTTGAAAATAGATTTCATAAATCATAATTATTCACATTAATATCTATTCTTGCCTATGGGAAAATCATCTTTGCAGTTGCATTTTTGTGAGATTCTTTTTTATTCTACCCCAACTTTCTTGGTAATAGCAATCATTGAAAAATACTTATAAGATGAGGGATGCCTGGATGGCTCAGTCAGTTGAGCATTTGCCTCTTGATTTTGCTCAGGTCATGATCCCAGGGTAATGGAATCGAGTACTGCATCAGACTCCATGCTGAGTGTAGAGCCTGCTTAAGATTCTCTCTCTCTCTCTCTCTCTGAAAACTATAGAAAGCTTATGAAAGAAATTGAAGAAGACACAAATAAATGGAAAAATTTCTCATGCTCATGGATTAGAAGAACAAAGTATTGTTAAATTGTCGACATTACCCAAAGCAATCTACATGTTCAATGCAATCTCTATCAAAATATCTCCAGCATTCTTCACAGAGCTAGAACAAACAATCCTAAAACTTGTATGGAACCAGAAAAGACCCCAAATAGTCAAAGCAATCCTGAACAAGAAAACCAAAGCTGAAGGCATCACAATCCCAGACTTCAAGCTGTATGACAAAGCTATAATCATCAGGACAGTATGGTACTGGCACAAAAACAGACACTTAGATCAATGGACCACAAACGTATGGACAACTAATCTTTGACAAAGCAGGAAAAAATATCCAGTGGAGTAAAGACAGTCTCTTCAGCAAATGATGTTGAGAAAACTGGACAGCAACATGCAGAAGAATGAAACTAGACCATTTTCTTATACCACACACAAAAATAAACTCAAAATGGATGAAAGACCTAAACATAAGACAGGACGCCATCAAAATCCTAGAGGAGAACACAGGCAAAAACATCTTTAACCTCAACTGCAGCAACCTTTTACTCGACACGTCTCTGGAGGCAAGGGAAACAAAAGCAAAAATGAACTATTGGGACACCATCAAGATAACCTTCTGCACAGCAAAAGAAACAATCAGCAAGACTAAAAGGCAACTGACTGAATGGGAGAAGATATTTGCAAATGACATATCAGATAAAGGGTTAGTATCCAAAATCTATAAAGAACTTAATGAACTCAACAGCCCCCCAAAAACAGATAATCTGGTGAAGAAATGGGCAAAAGACATGAATAAACATTTCCAAAGAGGACATTCAGATGGCTAACAGACACATGAAAAAATGTTTGACATCACTCATCATCAGGGAAACACAAATTAAAATCACAATGAGATGCCACCTCACACCAGTCAGAATGACTAAAATTAACAACTCAGGCAACAACAGATGTTGGTGAGGATGTGGAGAAAGAGGATCTCTTTTGCACCTGCTGGTGGGAATGCAAACTAGTGCAAGCACTCTAGAAAATAGTATGGAGGTTTCTCAAAAAGTTAAAAATAGAACTGCCCTATGACCCAGCAATTGCACTACTAGGTATTTATCCAAGGGATACAGGTATGCTGTTTCGAAGTGGCACATGCACTCCAATGTTTATAGTAGCACAATTGACTATAGCCAAAGTATGGAAAGACCCCAAATGTCCATCAACAGATGAATGGATAAAGAAGATGTGGCATATATATACAGTGTGGCGTATATATACACTGAGTATTACTCAGTGATCAAAAAGGATGAAATCTTGCCATTTACAACAACGTGGATGGAACTAGAGGGTATTATGCTAAGCAAAATAAGTCAGTTAGAGAAAGACAAAGATCATATGATCTCACTCATATGTGGAATTTAAGACACAAAACAAATGAGCATACGGGAAAGAAAGCAAAAATAATATAAAAACGCAGGTGGAGGACAAAACATAAGAGACTCTTAAATACAAAGAACAAACTGAGGGTTGCTGGAGGGGTTGTGGGTGGGAGGATGGGCCAAATAGATATGGGGCATTAAGGAAGACACTTGTTGGGATGAGCACTGGGTGTTATGCATGGGGGATGAATCACTGGAATCTACTCCTGAAATCATATTGCACTATATGCTCACTAACTTAGATGTAATTTTTTTAAATTTTTTTAATCTTCATTTATTTTTGAGAGACAGAGAGCCCGAAAGGCAGAGGGCAAGCAGGGGAGGAACAGAGAGAGAGGGAGACACAGAATCCGAAGCAGGGTCCAGGCTCCGAGCTGTCAGCAAAGAGGCCAATGTAGGGCTTGAACTCACAAACGACGAGATCATGACCTAAGCCTAAGTCGAACACTTAACCAACTGAGCCACCCAGGTGCCCCAGTTGGATGTAAATTAAAAACTAAATTTAAAAAATGATTCTCTATCTTTCTCTGTCCATCTCCCATGTTCTTTCTCTCTCTAAAATAAAAAAATAGAAAATTTAAAAATACTTATACGATCAATGAAAGAAAGAAGTGAAAGGTCTAAGTAATTTGTCACTTTCAGGTGTAGAAAAAATTTACTTTTCTGGGGGCATATAACTTCATGTCCAAAGAACTTTTGGTGCACATTACATATGCAGTAACTTCTCCATCAAGCTTTGCAGGCTTGCAAAATGCAATTAGCCCAAAAGAGGTGTAGGTTAACTTAAGGGGTGAAGCTTACCTCTCACTTTCATACTAGGGGTCAGAATTTAATATGTTCACAATAGTCTGGAGCATCTTGGAGAACAAGATTGTGTTTGCCCTAAGTTTAGATCACAGAATCATGGAATTTCATTCAGAGCTTTAAAGATACTTAAATAGCAATTAGCTCATATTGCCATTCCACCTATTTTTTTTTTAAAGTCAAGTTATCTTCTTATAAGATTCTAGATCAGAGAGCTTTTTTGGCCTTCTTCTAAGTTTCTAACTTCTTTGGAGAGCAGTGAAATTATCTTATATTTCTGTTCCATATTATTGTACTTAGTACCAGTATAGTGGCTGAAAATAAGATCAGAGAACTTCACAGATATTACAACTAAGGCAACAAAAGAAAATGATGAAAGCTGGAAGCCATGTTTAGAGACATATAGGAGTCAAAGTATCAGTTACAATTAAAGAATAAGCAGACTGGGAAATGAATTGGAAAGCAAGCCAATAGAGACAAAGATGGGGTAGATATATAGAGCATCAATTTAAGAGCAAAGGACATTATTCAAATATGGATAGAATGGACAATTGATCATATGAGGTATTAAGTTTTCAGTAAAAGGTATCAAGTGGAAATTGGGAATATCAGATACAAAAGAAAATTGGTTCATGGTCACAGAAGGGCATGATGTTTGGAGCCAGCCACTCTGTGAACTTGGCTACTTTGCCTACTTTCTCTAAGTCTGCTTTCATCATAGCATTCTAATAGGAGTACTGTCTACTTCATAACAGTTGAGCAAAACATGTCAAGTTACTGCACACAGTAAATATTCAATGATGGAAAGTGCTTACTAATTTTAAGAGGCCTGAGGGTGAGGGTACATGACAGAATCTTGGTGAGTGGGCAGATAGCATGCTGTTATACTGGAACCAGTAGTGAGAAAGAATCATTTATCAGTCAGTACCACACTTTTCTAGTCTGACTTGTTCTCTATGTGAATAGGAATATTCTTTAATATGTGTTAGAACAAAGCCTGCTGATGGCAACTAAGCCATCATTTATAATGGTCTAGCAATCACAACTGTGTGGACCCTGAACACCCTAGCAACCTTGCTAATTCCTTATCACTCATTTTTGACAACCAAACAGGTATCATAGATTAGAGATGCAATGCCAATTTCTCATTTTTAAAATAAGGCAAAGTATAATCATCCACATCCAGTTATCCAGCCTTCTGCAGACCCCTAACGAGGAAACTGCTATTTTTCCCACATCCACACATCTCAAGGTCTGCTACTGCCAGGATTTCCAGTGCTGATTCAGAGCCATAATTTCTCTATTCCTTGTGACTGCTTCTCTTTGGGGGAGAATAATATCAAGCCATTTCAGCTTCTAGTCCTCCTCAGTGCTGTCATACACAATCCTTCTGTGTACACATTCCTCATTCCCTGGAGATTTTAGTGCCTAGCTATCTTCTTTCCCACTCCAATCATTCCATTATTCTGGGAGATATCTGCTTTCACAAGAAACTCATTCTGTTACCTAATATCTGAGTATTTTGGTCGTAACTCTAATAACCCTCACCTTCGTTCCACTTAACCTGATGTTTCTTGGACATTTTCATCCACTATTTCCCTTTTCCTCCATCTACAATCTATCTGATGATGCTACTGGATAAATTTCATAGAACAGTACAAATTACAGCTTTATGGTTGTCATCCCCAAATGGGTCCTCAATGCCACCATGATATTTTCATGATTTCTCAATATTTTAATATTTTTCAAGATTCCCAATGAATTGGAAAGCAAGCCATTCTCACCTGCAGCGCTTTATGTTGCAAGACCTTCTCCACTCTTAAACATTTGATTTAGACCATCTATGTTGTTGGTCTTATAGAGAAAATAAATGACATAAGCATTTTCTTGATTTTCTATAGCCATAAACAAATTTACAGACTTCTCTGCCTATACATTTATCTTTTTCTCCTTTTCTTTCCCTTTTAGAATGAAAATGGCATGACTGTCCTTATCTTATGGTGATTTTTTCCACTTGATCTTGATCTATTCTCTCCTGATTCTTCAGGTTTATAAATTATATTTTTCCTTCTCCTATACTTACTCTAGATTTAAATATTTCTTTTTTTTAATGTTTATTCATTTTTTTTGAGAGACAGTCACAGAGCATGAGCGGGGAAGGGGCAGAGAGAGGAGACACAGAATCTGAAGCAAGCTCCAGGCTCTGAACTGTCAGCACAGAGCTCCACACCAGGCTCAAACTCACGAACTGTGAGATCATACCCTAAGATGAAGTCGGACACTTAACCAACTGAGCCACCCAGGCACCCCTAGATTTAAACATTTCTTAACTCTCAAATCCCCATGCTTAAAAGAATTATCTCTCAAGATTTTTTTCCTAGCTACTGCATTATCTTAATCCTCTATTCACAGTGAAGTTATCCATAGAGTTCTATATACTTATATTAACTTTTTCCCCTTGCAGTCACTTCTCAGTCTAAAAATTTGGATTTAACATACCCAACTCCACTGATACTGTTCACATCAGTTACCAATAACCTATTTGTTACTAGATCCAAAAAACACTTCCCAGTTTTATCTTCCTTGATTTCTTGAAATACATATGGCATACTTGATTCCTGCTTGAAAAAGTGGTCTTCCTTTGGAATTCATCCCACCATATAGTCTCCTGGTTTTCCTTCTGCCTTAGCAGACACACCATATATACTGTAAGCATAGTGTATAGTGTATTCCTTGGATGTTAAAACTCCTCTGGGTATTGTCCTCTTTTGTCCCATTTCTTGCTATCATCATACTACGCCCTTTATTTTCTACATACTCTGGCCTTCTTCACTGAAATGAAAGTCTATCACTGGTCCCTCCAGGATTCAACATGCTGATTCCTTCATATTGATTATCCTTGCTTTTACTTAGCGTCTACTTATTATGTCTCGGCTGAGATATGAAATCTTTTAGAAAACCTAACTTAGCCTTGATAAATATCCCTCCAATGTGCTGTCAAAAGATTTTCTACCTCCTCTTTGTTATCCCTTGTAACAGTGTGTTTAAGATGTCTGCTTTGTATTTTCCCTATTAGATTGTAAGCTCCTAGAATGCAGAGAATTACTTACCATCACATTGTTAGAACATAGACCAGTACTTGGTATGAAGTAGGTGCTTAATGTATATTTGTCAAACGGAATAAATCAATAAGTTATATCATAAATATATATTCTTGTGAATTTAATATTAAACCATGAAAGAATCCCATAATAAATTATTAAATATATTATTCATAAGCACTTCAAAAATAAAGTAGTGATGACTAGAAGACACCATGGGTTCACAAAGAACAAGTCATGCCCTGTTAATTGGATTTTCTCTAACAGATGAGAATGCCCTAGATGGAGTGCCTAGACTTTTCTCTTTAGAAATGCTTTTGCTTCAAAAGTATCTAATAACTCAGTTCTCAGACTTTCTCATATCATTGTGGGCAAGATGATGAGATGAGGTCAAATAAAAAAAATCAAATAAAAAATCATGATGATACTTCTAATAGGTCTCTGGTACTGTAGAGTTAGTATTTGGCTTTGCCTTTCCAACTTTACAATTGTTTGGATAAGTATATAGAAGAACAACTTAAAAAAATTTTAATAGTAGAAGCTATCAAATGGAATACTTGCAAAGCATTCAAACAGTCTGGGCAATAATTTCTGTCAGGGATATCCTTGTCAGAGAAGGTATTTCTGTCTTGAGTGGGAGGCTGGCTTTATAGTTTCCAAAGTCTTTTCCAAATTTAAGATGACATGATTCTGTGAAGTATTATCATCTCAAGATGTGCTAGAAAAGCCTGTATAGTCTTAGAATGTTCTACATAGAACAAATTACAAAGTGTACCACTGACCAATAAGGGAGTTAAGTGTATCACCTTGTCTAGCTGGGGCTTTTCAAAGAATGCAGGGAAACACTAAAAAAACTGAAAACTCTACCTACATTATATGACAATAGCTCTTCAGGAGATACTTAGGGATAGCCTTTTCCAAAGTTCATGCATTCTACATAATAAAGTTTCAATTATGCAACTATTACCTATAAACAGGATTCACCTAGAAGATATTCAATTATTTGAAAAATATAAATACTGAATAGTTTTTTTTCAATTTTTTATGATGTCTTAAGTACTTCTGAAATTTTGTTTTCATTGGTATTGTTCTGCCACCTACAAAGCTGGCCTCTCTGTACACACCATCACCTAAGCACCAAGGAGCTTAATGGAGCTTTTATATGGTCAAATTCATAACCTCTGTGTTTTCAAAAATCCTTTTAAATGATAATGAACCCATACTGCTTTAGAACTTAATGTTATTTTCTATCTTCAGTGCTGACAGAGGCTTCTTTCCCTGTCAGATATGATTTGGAAGGGACATCAGAGGCCAAGGAACGCTGTTGACTTGGATAAGTTCCACAGATGAAAAGGTCTAATTGAAGGGACAGGCTAAATTTCGGTAGGCAGCATATAAGTGAAATGCTGTTTCCAAATGGTGTTTGAACAATTATATCCAAATAAGAAAGCTTTCTGGGTTTGACTTGTGTGACCTTTTAAGTGATAAATTGTCACACATTTCAACTGAGTCAATGTTTCACCAATCAACTCACTTGAGACTTCTGACCATAGTTAATGATAGAAGCACCAAACTTAGTAAGAAGTAGTTGCCACAACTCCTCAGTTCTTAATTTAGACTAACTTCTACGTTGGACCTTTTCTTTCTACTACACTGCCACGATCCAGATTCAGATCTTATTGCCCTATGTATACTCTATTGTGATCATTTTCCAACCGAACTTTATCCCTCCAATTTCTCTCCTCCCCAATCCATTCTTTTTGAACTATCAAGTCAGTTTTGTCTAACACGATTTTTATCACAAAAAAGTCCCCTCTGTAAAATCCTTAGGGCTCCCCACTAATTACAAAATAAAGTCCAAACTATTCAGCATGTGTTCAGTACTTCAACCTATCTACCCTTGCCCCAAATCCTAATCCTGTAAAGTAAATTAATATAATTTACAGGATCTTAAGATCCTGTTTATAAGCATTTAATGACAGAATGCTTTTCCTGAATGTTTCCTTTTACTTATATTCATTCATAAGGTTCTTCTTCAGATTTTTCTAGTCCTACAGATTGAAGGGATCTATACCTCTCTGGGACTCAGAGTCATTATTTTCTGAACAACTCATAATTTTGCTATTAATCTTCTATTAATCTCATGACACCTCTTCTATTATTACATTTAAATACTATCTTATTGTTTAATATCATCTTATGAATTTATCTGTGGGAGAGAAGAGAATACATTAAACCTCAGTATCTTTGATTATATAAAGCATAGTGAGATGGTAATCTCCTTGGCCCCTGGCCCCTGTAAACTACAGATAACTTCAGCTGAAATTCATATATCCTTATTTGCAATATCATCCTTCTCATCCTTTCTTTAAACTCCAGTTTGGAGGTTATAATGTGATTCTTAGTCTGGGGAAATACAGAGGTCCAAATCATTAGTTCGATAATATCAAGTCATTTAGAAGGTTATCTTCCTAATCAGGCAATTATTTTCTAATAACCTTATTCTTCTATCACAGGAGGCCAAGCTCGTATACCACTCAGCATCATCATACATTGCTCTCTCCACTTCCCCTAACATATTGATCATTTTTCTACCTCTATCTCTACATGCACGGGGCTACTTCTGGTCTCCTTCAAACCTAACCTGTCCACCTCAACATGCCTAATTTTTTTAGGTCCTCCATGTACTAACTATTCTTGTTAACTTTGAGCCCTTATTATAACAGTGTCTTTCATATAACAGATCAATAAGTATTAGTTGATTTCACATGATAGTGAGTTTTGACATTCTTCTACTAAGTTGGCTAGTGTTCTTGAATAATAGAACAACACACACATCTCTGCACACAAAACCTGATGTCTAGTGTTATTCTGTGACTTGAAGGTGGCAGCCAAAAATGAAGCAATAGATATGGCCAAACTTTCAGAATGACAAATGAGGTAATGATTCATTTTCCAACTTAAACTCTTATTCTCCTTTTTCTGTTGTTTTCTCCTTAAGAATCTTCCCTTGGTCCTTTTTTTTAAGCTTATTTATTTATTTTGAGAGATAAAGAGAACACACACATGCTTTTGTACACACATGTGAGCAAAGGAGGGGCAGAGAGAGAGAGAGAAGGAGAGAAAAAAGGAGAATCTCAACTAGGCTCTGCACAAAGCCTGCTGTGGGGCTCCATCTCACAAACCAGGAGATCATGACCTGAGCCGATCATGATCATGACCAAAGCAGAAATCAAGAGTCAGATGCTTCACCGACTGAGCCACCGAGGTGCCCCTCTCATGGCCCCTTCTTAAACACTTTTTACTTGATTTCTCCACTTTTTCAAAAAGAACACAAAGCCTTCAGTGGGAAGAACATGGATTTAAAAGTCCTATTTACGTGCTTTTTAATTTTGAAGCAAATTTGTAAAATACACTAATTATGATATTTTAGAGCCTTGTGTGCTCTTTTCCAGTTGTGAATAATGTATTTTGCAAGTGATGTCAAGACTCTCAGTTCTTTCAGTTTTGACACTGCGCTGATAATTGAAGATGGGAAAGAAATAGGTTGCATGATCTTGGGAAAGGCTATTATAGAAAAGACTCGAGAATTAATTGGTGGTTAAACTAGATCACTTGTTTACTGTGAATACACAGCAAAATCACCTGAAAATATTTTTTAATGCCTTGACACATTTTAATCAATAATTTGTAGAGCTGGAACAAAAAATATTATATGCATTTAATATATTTATATTCATTAAATATATATGAAAATAATATATATGAATATAAATATATAAAATACAAATGTATAATTATAGTATATAATGCATATACTTTATATAAACATAATAAATGTATATATAAATTAACATGTATAAATTATATGCATGATTTAATACATTATATATATGTATTCAATGTATATGTATCAAATGTAATTGCTACATTAAATGTAAATGTAGATCTATTAAATACATATAAATAAGACATTTATTTAGAATAAATTCAATTGATTCAAATATGTAGTCAGAGTTGAGAACCAGTTAAGATCAGTTCATTAAACTTAAATATTCAATTTTAGGTTAAAACTTTCTCAATCTGGTATTTTGTAATTAAAATACTGTTTTTCAGCACTAATTTCCATCCCAATGTGTCTATAAATTCTATTAAAAGCCTGTCATAATCACTTAGAGCTAAGGTAGCCATCAAAACCAAAATAGCAATGTAGTTTAGCCAGTCTTCTGGGAATAGTAGGAGCCACTGGATTGAAAGGATTTTTCAATTTTAGTAGACTAGAAAAAGCCACTTTTTTTTTTTTAGGTGAATTTGTATTGCTACTGAAAAGCTTATTCAGCATTTGGATTTGTCAGGAATTATTGTTCTTTAACATTAGGGGCTCCGGCTCCTCTTTAGACTTTGAAACCATTAGCTAAGAAAAGCATTTCAATTGAATTAGCATTCACTGAGCATATTCTAGTCTTCTAGTTGTCCAGGACTCTGCAAAGTCTGATATAAATACAAGAGAAGTGTGTGATCCATTTACATTCTCAAGAAATTTGCTGGGAAGCAGAGAGAGCTACAATTTATATATATAAAACAATTACGGAGCTATATAAAAACATCTTATGATTAAGAAGAACCTAACACCAGAATGTGTGTGTCTGTGTGTGTGTGTGTGTGTGTGTGTCTGTGTCCGTGTGTAAAATGGCTGATCAGAAAGAGAAGGGACCAAAGTTCAAAGGCATCATGGACAGTCTAAGATATGAATGAATCATACAAAAAGAAATGGGGTCATGAAGTGATTGGTAGAAAGAAACTAGAAAAATGGGAGGAAGCACAAAAAGAATCAAAAGGGAAGAAGTGGTTGAATGTTACTGAAAACTGCTCCTTTTTGTGACTAATCACACATCTGCAAAACATCTGAAAGAATATAGTCTGTTGATATCCTGAGATTCCTGTACCTAACAATTTTAACTCTCAGTCTTGATCTAAATTATTGATAAATTTAGATATGACCTGAGAAGAGAGGTACAAGACCATAACTGTCACTTTCTTTCTTCCATCTGTTTTTATAATGTTTCCTACTATATTTGTTATTATTCTCGTAGTGTGGAAATAGTAAATCAGGAGTTGCACACACTAATCTTTGACTCATCCATTGAGTGACCTGAGTAAATTATTTGTTGCAGTCTCCTAGTTTGCAAAATGAGAGTATTGATACTATTTCCTGAAAGGAAATGGTATACCCAGTTATGTTCAGGGGATATATGAGTCACTAGGATTCACTGAAATGTACACACTGTGATTAGCACTGTTTCCCGGACATTATAAGCAGTAAGTAGGTAATAGCTCTTATTATTGTCATTTTATTATTATTTGGTTAATAGATATAATTTTTTTTCTGAATAAACAGAAGCAGTCTTGTAAAGTGGGCCTATGGGTATACAGAACAATAGGAAGAAAGTTCAAAATTAACATGTCTTTGGCAACAGAGACCTCGCAGTTATCTTTATGTCACCGCTCAAGATTTTAATGTTATGTGAAATAGGCCCACCACACAAAATGTTCTATGTAGAAAGCTACCTTTATCTGTGAGGCTAAAAGAACTACATTGTGCACTCCAGGTTTTTTCCATTCATTTGCTCAAAGATAAGCAGCAAGCTATTACTCTCTTTAGGGGCTGTCTTCAGAGACTATTTCTAGCCACCACTTGTGAGAATGCTTTATGAGATGTCAGCATGTGTGAGTAAAGATAGCATGGTTTGTCATGGGCAGATAGGCCATATTCTGCTATAAACTGATGGCTTTGTCTTTTATCACTGTCACAGGCTTATTTAACAAGCTGTGACTCTGTGGTTCCTCACAAAGAAAACTGTCATCCCCAGACACGTGGCCTGAACATCCTTTCATCTTTCACGCCGGTAGGATCTGTCATGTGACATCAAGCAGACCAACAACTCCAGATGGACCATGCAGTCTGCAGCCTTGTAATGAGGAAGGTTTGTACTGGCACACATCCATGGTTTGCACCTTTGATTAGATTACATGGATGAGAAAAACATATGTAAGCTTTTAAGCAGTGTACGTTGATAATATGTCATAAATATCACTTGAAAGGAAATAGTACAACCAGTCGTGTTTAGGTGATAATTATTTATCATGGTGTTATTCTGAGAAACTGATAAATCAATTAAGATTGATCTAGTCTACCATCCCTCCATTTTAACAAACTCTTCTCATTACTAGGTTTTAATAACATTTAAAATTTTGAAGAAACTTCATAGCTGTAATTATAAATCATCCTTCAAAGTTGTTGACAGTTTGGCTAATACCTTGTTTGTGCGTATATGCAGCAATTCTGTACATACTGACTCTTCAACTCATAATATCAATTAAGAAATGACAAATCCAGAGACCTAAACAGAAAATTCTTTAAAATTTCCAAGAGAGCTCTGTGGCCGAGAGTGGAGGGAGATGTTTAGTTACAGCATTTTCACCACAGCTTCCAGGGCTGTGGAAACTGGGCCCAATCCTGCTGAGTTCAGCACATCACCTAACCCTGGGACACAGTATTCTGCTGTAGCCGTGACTTGGCAGATCAGATTAAACTACTTTGGGAACATTAAAGAATAAATATTTCATTTGTGCCCTCATGGGATTGAATTTAAGCTAAAACATTTGAAAGTTTCAGTTGCTTGGTCTCACTGATGATTT
Organism: Cryptoprocta ferox; assembly: GCA_028646485.1. NCBI lineage: Eukaryota > Metazoa > Chordata > Mammalia > Carnivora > Eupleridae > Cryptoprocta > Cryptoprocta ferox. The sequence continues at coordinate 41,327,664 of CM053578.1, forward strand.
CTGCCTTTTTATCATCTTTAGATTTCTACATTTTGCAAAGTTATCTTTTAAAGAGTTTAGCTTTGTCTTTTTGTTGCTGTTGTTTTCTGGATAAATCCAAAGATGTTTAAAGCTGGAATGTTGCCTGAAAAAAATTAAAGGGTAAGGAATCTATTTGTCAAATTTCTCTTATAAAGGGGCAAGATTATTAAAGTGGATGAGAAAATTTTTAAAAAGTGAGAACGTAGAGGGTCAACTCAGGACCACTATGACCATGCATACTGGACACTGCACAAAAGTTTCAGCTGAGATTGTGACTGGGGACTCAAGTCTAGCCAGCATTCAGCTCACCAAGCACCATGTCCATGGGGTGAATCTGCCGAAAGGAGGAGTCTTTTCTTAATCAATTACCCAGAGTGAGTATTTTTTTTTATCTGCACAGAGACCAGACAGTCTAGCAGTGGCCTTGGATAAATTAAATACAGGCTTTAACAAACAAAATATCTGCTTACAAAGAAGGATTATTCTAAAGGTCTCCAGGACTTTGGAAGCAAGAGCATCCAGAATTTGACAAAGTCAACTGTGTATATTACTTTAAATATTTAAATAATCTAATTAGACTTTCTGACTTTCTGAATTTCTGTTTAGAATTTTAAGTTTTCCTGGTAGATCTATATACTGGCTAAGACTAGGTTTGATCATTCTTGGTATTCCCTGACTTTGACTGCATGGGAAATACCCTGTGTAAGCATATACTAATATTTATTTTAATTAATACATAAATTTATTTAATTAGTAAATTATAATTTATCCTAATAGAAGGGATGCAATTACCCTTGGTCGTAATTATGTTTCAGGTTCAGCATTCCCTGCCTTTGTCAAGTTTGACGTTCAATTTTGGGATTTTTCAAGTATGATGGTGAATACATCCTTACAACTTAACACAGGGTATGTAGAGAGAAGAATACTTTGTGAGAATTTACAGTTATAATCTAGACTAGGTTGATGGCCTCTTTGCTATCTTGGGCAAGTAATTTAAGTCTTCAGTTCCAGTTTAGGTAACAACAGATGAGGAACTGGAGTATTTTATCCAGAGGGTGGAGTCCACTCAACAGTTATGTATATAGTGGAAACACTCTTTTTTAAAATTATTTGTATGTAAAAGTCAAATTTGCATCAGTTAAATTAAAAACTAGGGTCAAAAGCTATTTGTTAAATACAATATGCCATCTAAAATAAAAAATACGAAAAGAGAAGAACTTAATTATATATGGTATAGTATCTTGATTCTCCTGTGGTCTTAAAGAATAAATCAGACAGAATTGAAAGGAAAAGCTGAGGAGTCCATATTTAACAGGACTCCTTTATTTAATGGCCATATGTAATTAAATACATGGTCAACTGAAGTCAGTTAAACCAATGAAAACAAAGCACAAGAGAAAAAAAAAACGGGTTCATTTATTTAATTGACCAAAATAAAATCTTTGGATTTATAGTGAACATCAAATACCAAAGATTAAGTTTTTCACATTGAGAAGCCCTGTTCTTATATATTCAAGATCACCTAGCAAAAGTGAGCCAAAGTGAAACAGAAAGATCTATTTCACTAGATACCTGTTAATAATCTGTATCATTCAGTATCTGTTAAAATGAAGATTCACACCTGGTGTAAACTGCTTTTACTTTGGTGTACTAGCAGATTATAAACAAATAGTGAAAATGATATATAAGATAAAGATGAAAGGAGCAAGCAGTTGTAGCTCCCCAATGGGATCTAGGATCCCCTAGTTCCTGACAAAGATGTCTTTCACCTTTAGTGGTCAGTGTGATTTATGAAGAATGAGGTTCCTGGCAGATCAGAAGACCTAACAGCTCAGTGCTTTTTGTAATATTAGGCTGGATGAGGGCCATGTCAGTACTCAAAAGTCTACCTACTACATATAAGGCAATTCCTTTCTGTCCTTCGTGTTTTACTTCGTACAGTATCACTGATCCAATGGCAGTTCTGGCTGTGAGCTCCCACAGAGGGACTGCCATAAATTAGATGCCCCCCAAATTTCTGTTGAATTGATTCGTCAGAGTTTAGGCTATTCACAGAGGTATCTCTGTGGGATAAGCCTAATCTGCCAGACTCCCATGGTTATAGCAACCCTTGATGCTTTGGCTACTCTAATAGGAAGGAAGAAACTTGAAAATAACAAATGAACTGCTTTATTGCAATATAGTGTAATTTCCTTACTTCTCTTTTGCTTCACATAGTCCATCTCAAGAATGTAGCTAAAAGATCATTACCTTGTTCATATAAGTCAGGCTCAGAAATAGAAGTACTACTTTATATTCTTTGAAAATATATGACATATTAGATTCATTTCCAGAGAGGAAGTTGTGACACCTTTGGTGGCCAGTTTTTCATTTTCCTCCTTGAATTCAAGTCATTAGAAAGTGAATTAGATTAGAGAAAAAAATTGCTGGAAAACTATCTTGGAAAGCTTTTATGAATACTAGATATTCCCAGTTGGAGATGTCCCAGTTGGAGATGTCCAATATCATTGTTTGTAAGATGTGTATTTGTGTTTTACTGAAATATTAGGCAAGATTTAGCAGATTACCAGTGTAAATCTGTCATATTGATGACATTAAGAACAAAATAAAATTTTAATATATTTTTTCATATAGCCAGCAAGTTCTCCAGACATTTTACAGAACATTATTTTTTCATTAAAATATCAGCCACATTACTAAAACTAAATCTTACTTATAATTACTGATTTAAACTAAAACCCCTGGCATATTAATATCACAGGGAGCACATACTTCTCTGAAATAATATGACTCAAAGAAATTTGGATGCCAGCCACGCCTCTCTGATCCCCTTCTTATTATCAAAGTCCAGCTGGGGACAGTCCACCAGTAATTCAAGAGAAGTTCAGTCACACAAATGGCCCAGGTTTGTTTTCAAATATTAGACAATTTAGAGAGGATAAGTGATATTTTCCATTGAGTTTAGAGTTTATTTAGTAAGTTATGAAAATTGTGTAATTTGGTCTCACCAAGAGAAATATAAGGAAAAATTTTTAACCTTAATCTGTTTTTTGGGTGTTTTTTCCTCTCACATTTTCAGATCAAGTGAAGGTTTCTGGATCCCATTTCAAATTACCCAAACTTACGTCTAGTGTAAAGGCATAATAGCAGCTCTGTGCATGAAGTAGTTTTGTAAAAGTTGTTATGTTTGACCATATTAATTTTTGCTACCACAGCACAATAGATATTGAATATTTCATAGTTATTCTTGAATGACTCAATTCACTGGCATCTGTCTACCAACAGTGAGCATTCGTATTCATCTTGTCTGTGTTTTCTAAACTCACACCTCTTTTTTTTTTCCTTGAGGGACATTAGAAATGCAAAAATGAATAATTAGCCTCCCTGTCAGTTTTGTGTCAGGTAGGACATTTGAATATTGCATTCTATTTGTAAAGAGACTTAATGAGAACATTAACAACAATTTATAAAGCACTCCACTCAAAAACAGAATCTGGGATGCAGTACTTCACAATAAACAAAAACGAATATACACACACATACAGTCTGCCATGAGTGGACATACATACATGTACACACATACATATACCTAAACCAGGAAATTGAGTAGTGAAAGGCAAGCAATGGTGGGTGTATGAGCATGGGATGGGGATGAAGAGAATTCAGGTGCAGAACAGATTTAAAATTCAAAGAATACTATTCATTTAGTAAGAGGGAATTTACCTGCCTGTGTTGCTTGGAAAGATATGCAAGTTAATAGTGTTTTATGTCAGGGTTATACTAACCATTTTACATTGATTATTTCCAATGTAAATAACTGGGCTCAAATTACTCAGTTTCATGAGTTCTTCTCTCAAAAGGGTTATAACACCCTTACTCAGCAAAAAACATGTAGGGAAAAGTTTGCTAGGCTAGGAAGCAAAGCCTCAAATTCTCGTCTCAGATTGGACACTGTCTATGTGACCTTAAACTCTTTAACCAAATTTGTGTTTTGTTTCCCTCTTTATCAGGCAGGGAGGAAATACGGGGAGATATAAATCATGGGGAAAATACTTTAAAATATATAGAACGTAGTAAAAAGTGCAAACTGCAAATATATATAATTGTAAATGTGTAACTATATATTTATATATTTAATTATGTTTATATATAATTATAAGTATATAATTGCTAATATAATATATAATTGTATATATGCACAGAATGCATAAATATACATTTAGTCAGAATACATAGAAGTCCAAATCTTTAAGCTAAAATTTCATCATTCCCCTGTGTATATTTGTGTGTGTGTTTGTGTGTGTGTATGAGATAGCTGAAGTAGGTCTTGGAAATATTTAATAAAATCCTAATTAAATGAGAGTAAATTGAATATATTTTCAGTATGGAAAAATCATGGAAAAGGCCAAGGTCATTCCTATTTATTTTTTTATTAAGTCTGTGACATACAGTCTGAGCGAGCTTTCTTATTAATTTCAGAAAAATAGAGATAAAAAAGGAAGTTAAGCAAAATATTTCATCTTTTGTTTCTATACAAAAGGTCAAAGAAATTGTAGTCCCTGAGCAATATCAGAGAAGCAATTATAAGTTGACTATTAAATAAAAGTAATGAGTAGTTGGAATCAGAGAGAACATCAACTGTGAATAATTAATTAAACCACAGGATGAAAACTCTCTTTGAATCACAAACAAACCTGTGCTTTCTCTAAAGTTTTCCATCTGAGCAGTCACCTATTTCCATAAATAAAGCAGCATATGGATGAAGAGGTGGATTATGGGTCTATGTGTATGTCTATATTTATGTATGTGTATGCATAAGGGCAGGGTGACAGTGGCAATTTAACTGCCATTTAGGAACAATAATTGGATTAGTTGCTTTCTCTCTTAATCATTTTGAAGTCAAGAAACGCAGATGTAAGGAAAACTAAAATAGTTTCAAATTATTTTGTGCAGCAGTTTATGATTGAGTTCTAATTCTGAAGTGAATGGTAGTGATGGCTAGGTATCTAGTAACTACAAAATACACATTTAATATCTATAATGATGTGTCTATGACACATTTAATGTCAAAGCACTATTTTTCAGTGGTGAAATAAATTACTTCTTAGAGGTAGTTAGGCCTGTGAAAACCCCTGTTTATCAAAAGTGATCAAATTTACCATTTAGTACAGGTTTACATACCCAATAAATATATATGTGTTGAAAGTGGAAAAGATTGGAGGAAGGGAGAAAAGAAAGAGGGGTGGAAGGAAGGAAGGAAGGAAGGAGGGAAGGAAGGAAGGAAGGAGGGAAGGAAGGAAAGAAGGAAGGAAGGAAGGAAGGAAGGAAGGAAGGAAGGAAGGAAGGAATAAAGGAAAGGAGGGAGGGAGGGAGGGAGAGAGGAAGGAAAAGCAAAGGACCATATATTGTACTTTTTAACAAGAATCCTCCATGAATCTAAAGCTAATTGTAGTAAGTAAACAAATATTTTAACATCAGTTCAGAGACTGATGACCTCAGCAAGAACCTCAGTGATTTGAAATTACACTTTCTGACAAAAATCAATTTACTACAATAAACTCTAACTTATCTTGGTATTTTTGCACTTGCTTCTATCAGAGATGAATTTAAGAATAATAGTGGCTGTCTGCAAACTAATGTTAAAAATAATTTTCTGCCTATTTTAATACAAAGTTTTCTACCTCTTCATTACTCATTCTTCATGAGAATGAAGACCATTGAAGCATTTCAAGAACATGTAATGGCAAGGAAAATCTCAAATTATTTTGCTTCTTGAGATAGGAAAATGAACAAAGATATTTTTACAACAGTCTGGACATTTGTGAAAACTCTATGCAAAGAAAAATGTTCCAGTTAAACAGACCCGCTCAATTCTGTAGCAACACTGTTGGTCCATCAAGTTTTTCGTTACATCTAGGAGCTACCACATCCTTTGGGAAAGGACCCCATATCTGCATCTTTTGACATATTTAATTTTGGTTTTACATTCTAAGACATTCACAATTATTTCCATAATTGTAATATTTTATTTATGGTTTCAATATCATGAGAAGATAGAATTAGTTTGCTGAATCAAATAATTTCTAAAGAATAATTTAATTTTACACAAATAGCTGTTTCATTAAGCTACTGAGCTATAAAGAGAGAATTTAATAGTCTACTTTCTATCATAATTAATTTACTCACTTAAGGAATGTTATTTTTCAAATATCAAGAAGAGTATCCCTCAAATTTGTTCTGGGTTCTAGAGAACCCTATGAAGCCATCCAAGAATGAGGTATGTGCCCTAAAGGCAAAGAATTCACCATCTCTAACTACAGTATCCCATCTACCCCTGGCTGCTGGTGTTTTGGTTGTGTTTTTTTTTTTTCTTCCACTTCTGATTTGTCTCTCTTTTAGTCTGGGCTGCCAGAAGAGACAGGTGGTGCGTGAAGGTTACTTAAAACAGTGCCAATTTTAGCTGTATAGCAAACATGGGTCAAATCAAGTGGAAAGTGATATTAAAGTAGGAGAGAAGTAAAGGAGTTAGACATGGCTATGGTCTTTTTCCACGCTTTGGGTGCATTTTAGCATTTTCTTTTGCTCTGCCTGAATAAACTATAGGGACTTCTAAAATTTAGGTTAACAAATTATATGAATGATATGTTCTGTGCAAGGCCCTGCAGTACAGCCTCTCATTCAGTATTCATAACACTTCCATGCAGTACCTATTATTACACACATTTTACATTTTTACACAACCGAGGTTGCATATAGCTAAGAAGTGACAGTTTAAATATAAATATATCAGTGGTAGATCAGTTGTTCTTAAACTAGGGACAATTTTGCCTTCCAAGGGCATCTGGTAGGTTCTGGAGACAATTTTTATTTTCCCAACTGGGATAGGGGCACTTCTGGCATCTGGTATCTCGAGACCAGAGATACTGCTAAACATCTTGCAATACACAAGACAGCCCCCGCAGCAAAGAAATCACCCAGCTCAAAATGCCAACAGTGCTGAGCCTGAAAATCTCTGAAATAGAGGTGTCCAAACTTGAGGCTCAGTGTTCCTATCACATCAGTGTTTTCCCTCTCAAAGCAATAACATGGAACACAGTTCCTGCAATACTGTATTGGATACATGAAGAGGGACAGTGTGATCCAGGACACCAGAGGGAAAGTATACAATGGAGAACTATTATGTCATTGTTTATGTAACACATTTATTAAGTCCCCAGACAGCTAGATGGAGTTGAGCAATTAAAGTTCAGCCCTTTCAAGTGAGATGAGAACCATGTATGCATGTATGTATGTGATATATATGTATACACACGTTTGTGTGTAGATATGGATATACAGAAAATAAATATTTGCGTAAGTAGCATATGGTGAGGTTAAGTGTAGAGTAGGTAATAAGCAATAAAGGCTAAGAATTAGAAAGTGCTTGTTATGCCAAGTGTACTTATGAGGGACATACTATCAGCACCTCCAATTTACAATGAAGAAACTGACCTGCAAAAATCTTAAGTAACTTTCCCCCCAATCACACGATAAGTCATAGAGCTGCTATAAACCCAGTCGCCTGGCTCCAGAGTTGAGCTATAATACACCTCTACTGCTACAGACTGCAACCGGAATTCACAGGAAAGGCACTTCTGTGAGAAGCCTACATCGACTCGAGGTGGATTTGTAGGAAGGGGAGATAGTAATAAATTTAGAGAAGTGGGAATGCGTGTCAGATAATCGAGGAAGGTCAGGAGACAGAAAGGCGCCTACTGCATCTGGGAGACGCTGACTGGAGTGGAGGTTCCGCAGGACACAGTGGGAGACATAACCGCAGAGGGATCAAGAGCACACAGCATCTGCTCCACAGCGAACCTCAGCTCTACGTCAATGAAAAGTGAACGTCTTCTGGTGGAATCTACTTCAAGCTCATCTCACCAAAGAACTTCACCTCAGAACTTCAATATATTTTCCCATTTTTCCTTCCTCTTTAACAAGGCTGATCCCTGTGTGTGTTCCGGACAGTGATTCACACAGTTAAGTGTGCCCAGGAATCAGGTAAAGAGAGTGTTATTACACAAATTCCAGGCCCTCGCTGGCAGATTTTGATGCAGTGGGCTGGAGGGAGGCCCTGAGAATTTGCATTTCTGTCAAGCTCTCAGGTGATGCTGACACTGCCATCAGTAAACCACATTTTTTATCCTCTTACCCTTTCTAAAATCTTGTTCTATCAACAATCCTTCCTGTACAGAATATGGACTCCATGACACCAGACACTATGTTGAGTTCGGTGCTGCATATTCAGAACTTAGCATCAAGTGGAAAAACATATATAGTTAAATATATATGTCAAAATAACTTATCATGCTTTTTTTCCTTGAGTATCTTCCCTGCTGCCTGCAAATACGCTTGGGAATCCCTGTCCAAAAAAAGTTCTCCCTTGATATATCACCATCTTAAGCACCTGGATTAACTCATGCTAAGGTCAAATTTCTTTTGCCAGAAAATGAGCTAAAAATATTTATGTTTTTTAGAACTTTTGAATTTTGGAATTGCAACACGTCTATGGACCTGCAGAGCATAGTGACTCTACCATTTAGAAATTGTGTATATTGGACAAGTTTCTCAACCTCACTATGCTTTAGTTTCCTCATCTCAAAACGAGGATAATATTAACTACATATGTTATAAGTTATCAAAAGAAAAATAATGTTGTTATATATGGCAGTGCTTGATACAGAATTAGTGTCCAGCATAGAATATATTCTATGCAAGAGCAAGCTACTGAACTATTTAGTTTAGTTTCTAATATTAATAAGGCCCCAAGAGGTAAGTAACAAGTGACAGAAATAAATACCTGCCCAGAAACGTGTGGTCCCAAGGAAAAAAGAAACTGTAGTTTGGGGAGCCATCCACATCCTTGTATAATTGCAACCATGATGTAAGGATGTCATTTATTAAGAATCAATTGCTGCAGTAGACCAGGGAGAGAATTTCAGGCAATCAGAAAGTCAAAGGGAGAACCAACAGCCAGAATGTATTTCCAAACACTGATGAAATAAATAGTTGACAAAAAGTGTAAAAAAGAAAAGAAAATTACAATCACAGAATAGCAAAATATAAAAGTATAGAATCACAGCACCATACTTAAGGACAAGAAAAGAAATTAATTTAAAAAATATCTTTAAAAACCTTCCATTAGACAAAGTGTGCTTTGTCATTATAAGGTTTCTAAAGTTTGCCCTTTCAGAATCAGGTCTTCAGGAAGCATGTCCTCTATGGCAGTCACTCTATGGCAGTCATATGCCTGTGAATCATTTGAGTGATGCTATCAACAACTAATTCGTTGTTATTATTATCCCCAGTTTTACATATGAGGAACTGAGGATTACAGGTGAAATAAAATAACTAATAATTGGTGGGGCTAACATTCAAACTTAAGGCTAGCCAGTTCACACCCAGATATTTGACTACTTCACGTGATAAAGGAAAACAAAGATATTCTAGGAGTGGGACTATACGGTGGGAATAATGATTTTATATTTGCACTTCTTCCTCTTGGAGAAACTTTTCAAAGACTAATCTACACCTGCTGACATTTTTTTCTTCCCCATATTTAATGTACACTCTCCTCCATTCTAGCCTCCACTCACAGAACACCTCTGAACGCCTCATGATTATGTAAAACAGGTTTTCTACATGTCCATCTCCACTGGATACTATGTTTTCTACATCGTATATAACCTTTCAATAGCAATCAACCTAGTTCATAATTTTTTTTCTCTCAGAAGGAAAATTTTCTTCCACTGCAGTTATAATATGCAGTAGTGTCCCTCTTACTTTTCCAACTGTGCATTCTCATTTCCATTTCACCTCCATTTATTAAACAAGCTTTAAATGCTGGAGCTCCTTAGGGCAAAGTTCTAGGATGCCTTTCATTCTTGCTCTTCACTTATGCCCTGGAGACAATGTTACCACTGTCATGGCTACAAATATTACACATTAATGTTTAACAGATTTCTTTCTCTAGCCTACATTTCCAATAGCCAATTAGATATCTCCATTCAGATGTCTCATAAACCCCTTGAACTCCACATGTCCGAGATGGAACTCACTATCTTCCTCTCCAATCTCCTATTTCTGTTTTGCCCATCTACTCCAAGTCATCTTCTCATCTTCACCACTGCAATGATGTTCTAACTGGTCTCTTTGCTTTTGTGATATTATTTCATTGTAGATTCACTTTCAGTTGTAGAACTGTAACAGGCTTTCTGAATCAAAAAACAAAATGAAATGAAATAAAAGAAAGGAAAGAGGCACCTGGTGGCTCAGTCAGTTAAGCACCTGATTCTTGGTTTCAGCTCAGGTCATCATCTCATGGTTTTGTGAGTTTGAGTCCCACTTCAGGCTCAAGCTGACAGCCGGGAGCCTTCTTTGTATTCTCTCTCCTTTTCTCTGCCTCGTGCTGTCTCTCTCAAAATAAATACACTTAAAAACAATTTAAAAAAGAATATTAAAGAAAAGGAAAATAAAGAAAAAATAGGAAAGAAAAGAATAGGAAAGAAAAGGAAAAGAAAAAAGGAAAACAATACTTCACTATTCTTAATAACCATCCTCTTGGCCTCCCCCTTTCAACTACAACAAAGACATTTCTATGGCCTAAAGGGCTAGATGCAATATTTCTGAATCTACCTGTCTTCTATAAATTTTATGCAAAACCTTGTATTAGTTTCTAAGGAACAATGGTGGACATGACATACTCTTCACTTTCACGAAGCTTAAATTCTGGAGGAAGAAACATCCAACAAACAAATAAAATAATATATAGAATTCTATACATTGCTATAAGGAAACTATAGGGTACTATGAAAAGGTGAGAAAAGATTGTTGATTGTTCTATAATGGTAAGAAAAGATACTTCTAAGGAGACGAATCTTATATAAGGAAAGAATATGCCAGAAATTGGAAACATTATGTGTAAAGATCCTGATATGGTAAAACATGTACTCTATTTGTGAAACTGAAGATAACCAATATCATTAGTAAGTTAGGTCAGTGTGGTGGATTAAGTTATGGGCTCCAATTCTTTACCCTTATAACCAGATCCTTTGCCATATGTACATATGTACATGCCAATGTAATAATGCATTTCCTTGGACTAAAGGCACAGTGTATCTCTATGGTTCTTGACTCTAGACTCAATTATGTGAATTTTTTTAATCAATGAAATATGAATGAAATTGGTATTGTGCCAAATCTGAATGTAGTTCTTACAAACACTGCATGCTTTGGCTTTCCTCATTGCATCTCTGTCATTTTCAAGAAAAAAATGTGCTCTTTCTAGCCCACTCGTCCAGAAAGATAAGAGACACATAAACCAGAACCATGGGGCTGATTGACAGACTTTCCCTTTTAATCACAGCTGCCCTATTGATTCTATCTAGTCCACTGAACCCCTAGTTTATGGATCCATGAATAAACCCAACCAAGAACAGAGGACCCATTTCAACCAACCTACAGACACGTAAGAAACAAATCCTTAATATTGTATGCCACTGAAATTTTCTACTTGTTTGCTATACAGCAGTAGCTGAATACTATAGTTAGCAAGGTAGGTAAGACCAAATTATGTTTCATAGAAATCTGTAACATGTTTTGATGAGTCAATTACGGAGATCAAGCTATGGTGGCAAGGGATGTGAAAGGAGAAAAATGAAATAGTCAAATAAGGCATCATGAAAGCCAAGACAGAAAAGTGAATTCACAAAGGAAGAGTGCTCAGCTAAGGCAACCTAAGTCCACTGTGTGGAATAAGAACTGATAAAAGTCCATAGGATTTGGTAAACATTTGTAACCTCTACAAAGGTAGTTAAATTCAATGTTAGAGGGAAACTCAGAATGAATTGGGATGAAGAATAAATGGGAGAGAAGTAAAGACTATTTATAAACAACTCTTTTCTCAAGAAATATATTTGTTCTCAGTTTTGGGTAAGAAAGATCTTTCCTTCAACACATAATACAGTAGTTAGATTATAGCCATGTTACTTAAATTTAAATTCAACAGCATTTCTACATTTCTTAAGGAGTCAAAGCATTGTTGTTGTTGTTTTTAAGAGAGTGTTACTGGGTGCCTGGGTGGCTCAGTCAGTTAAGCGTCCGACTTTGGCTCAGGTCATGATCTCATGGTTCATGGGTTTGAGCCCTGCACCAGGCTCTGTGCTGATACCTCAGAGCCCTGAGCCTGTTTTTCAGATTCTGTGTCTTCTCTCACTCTCTGCCCCTCCCCTGTTCACGCACAGTAAAAAATAAAATAAAATAAAGTAAGAGAGTATTATCTTTTACTGCCAAACAAAAGATTTTAAATTACTAAATTGTTATTCAAAGCATGTTATGTTAAAAATAGTATGTATTTTTGTATATATATTTATAACTAATAAATTAAATATATATGCATGTTAGTATTACTAATTCAACACAAGAATGCTGGATATACATTACTCCCTATATATTTTAAATCAAGTGTCTATTTTAATGATTTTTACTAGAAGGAGGAGAAAGTTTGTCTCTGGGAAAAAAAGCAACAGAATAAAAATATTTTCACAAACAGATGAGGCAATATATGGAGGAAACAGTAAACAGTGATGAACCCTGTAAATAGATGCTGAGATTAGTTTAAAGCCACTAGATATGAGAGGCAGTTTGAACACAGAGTGGCAAAGACTCCTTTTTAAACACACACACACAAAGCCATACAGACTGTTTCATCAAAGCAGACAACCACAAATTTAAGATCAGAAGAATCTGCATTCTGTATCTAATAGCCCATTATAGTATATTCACAATGAAAAGCTAACAGAACAAATATGTCTTGTTTTTTTTACTAGGTAATACTTCCCACAAACTTCCAAGAGTAAGATTGGATATGTTTACACGTATTTTTTATGTGGGCAAACATACATTAAGGTCTCAAAGCACAACCAGTCAGTAAGTGACATTTCTTGCTTTTAAGTACAAAGCCTTTGTATTTCTGCCGAATCTACAAATCTTTTTAGCATGGCACCTCTTCAGTTTGGTAGTTATTTTGTCAGCCTGAATGCTGAAAATGGTTTTTTAAAAACCAGATGGTTTTTAAACCACTGGAAACTAGATATAATCCCATAACTTACACCTGATGGTTGGAAAATCTGTTAATAATTTTTTAAAAAGAAAATAATCAAATCCCGGCATGCAGTCAACTAAATTATCATCTACTCTAGCAGCCAGGATGCATGAACACAAAGCAGGGACGGGGTGGGGAGAAGAGAAAGTGACAAGATACACTTACCGGTGGAGTCAGACTGAAATACCCTGGGCAGAATAGTTATTCGGGATCCCTTCAAATTGACCTCCTTTATGTATTTGTTGAACATTTATTTAGAAAGATAAAGATGAGTACTTGTGAGAAGTGATTTATTTGTTTGTTTACACTTGAGGGACAATACTGTGAATGTGAAACTAATTTCAAATTCACGATCTTTATGGAGAGATCAGAAGTAAAAGAAATTTTCCTTTTTCTTTTGGAGGCAACCATGGATTTGCACGGGTTGGAACTCCCTCCAGAAAAAGCTGCTGCAGAGAGCATAGCTGATCGAGTTTCCAGAACACCTTTGTTCCTCCCTAGCAGCCACACCAACACCTTGCTTTCCCTAGGCTGCTGCCAGGAATAATGACCAGTGGTGGCCTACTAGAGCCAGGTCATTTCTGTCTGACATTGAACTCCTCTAAAGAAAGCTTTTCTGAAGATTCTTCATGATCCTAGCCTAGATTTTCAATTGCACTTCAATCTGAAGCCTTTCCTACCCAATCTTTCTCTCCTTTCAAGGTGTCAAGTCTGTAGTTCATAGGATCAGAAATAATTTGATTTCACATGGAAGGGAAAAAATTCATTTACAGGTTTGTCCTAAGGTTATATGAATTCTTCCATTTTCTTTCATTATATAGTCTAAAGCTCTGTGCTTTCTGAATGTTTTGCAGAACCTGACAGTGATCATTTTGTTGGTAACATCATAGTCTTCAGGTAGATTCAGCATGAAGTGGTTAGTAGCCTGGAAGTCTTGGTAAAACACATGCACTGAAAGAATGGGGATTAAGCCCTATGAAAACTGAGAGATTCAAAGATCTTCCATTTAAATTAAAATATGAGTCTCCATATCAAGGGCATGCCAGGCTATTCTTTCTAAATTAAAAGACAAATTGAAGGCACCTGGGTAGCTTAGTCATTTAGGCCTCTGATTTCAGTTCAGGTCATGATCTCACCGTTCATGAGTTCAAGTCCTGCATTGGGCTTTCTGCTGTCAGGGTGGAGCCCACTTCAGATCCTATGTCTCTCTCACTCTCTCTTTCTCTCTCTGCCCCTCCCCTGTCCTCTCCTTCTCTCAAAAATAAATAGACATTAAAAAACTAAAAGACAAATTGCTACACTGTCTCCCCTGTTGCAGACAAGGAAGCATAGCATCTACTGGAATTCTTCAGGTTCAAGAGACAAAAAATTCCAGCTCCAGGAATACTGCTTTAGCCTACATACTGTGTCCCATGGAAGGCTGCCAGCATTGAGTGAGATCCAGAGTAGGAAAGGGCTGAAAAGAAAGTCTAGACTGACTTTTGGACCACAATATCTGGTGATGGAAGTGCTAGCGATGGGAAAAGATCCAATGTGGAATTTATGATAAGCCCAAGTTAGACTCACCATGTAGTCCCCTGAGATTCTAGAGCAAGGCAATGCCATCCATAGTGGATAATGATGTACTTTTCAAGAAACAGTTCCTAGAATGTTATTGGGCCCTTGTAAGAGAGGAAATGCTTGATGATTGATCCTCCAACAAGTGTCTGCAACTTCCCTTTATGATATGGATTCTATTAGCACCATCAAATTATGAAGATGGACAGCCAGCAGCAATTATCAGAATGGAAATGGTACATCTGTAATTGAGGTTGCAGAGGACCAGAAAGCACAAGAAAGATGCATGAACAGATACCCAGCCACTTATATCATCTATCAAGGTACACAAGCAACCATCCTAGCTCACTGCTATGTTCTTATGAGGGGGATTACAAATGGCAGGTTGAAAGACTAAGAAAGAGGACAACCTCGATTTTCTAATAAGTCAGTATGATAATATGGGTGCAAACTTAAAAAAGTAGCTATGTGTAGCTACATTAGAAATGGCCTTGAAAAGTACTGGAGACAGAATATCTTTCTAAAGGGTGTAGATAAAAACAGTATACCTGATCATCCATTTCATGTGGAGGAAAAAATAATCCAAGGTAGTACAGGTCCAGATCCCTGGCATTAGTCAAGAGCCTGGAAGGAATAAGACTGGAGGATCTGAGACAAAGAGAACTGAGGTAGAGGCATGTGAGTGAGCATTTGAGAGAAGATAAAAAGTGTGAATATTTGTGTGTCTTACATTAATATTCACTAGAGGTGTTTACCACAGGAGAGACACTGAAAAATTATGAAGACAAAATACATGACTAGTCAACATTAGCCAGTCATCATCATTGGTCACCCCAAAAGTGGTATAATGTGCATATGGACAAAGTGGTCACATGGCATAGATAGAAGTTACTCACAGGCCCACTTGCCAAGGCTAATCCATCTACTGATGCTCTTGAATGTCCAACATGTCAGCAACAAAGACTAATACTGAACCACTAATATGACACAATTTCTCAAGGAGACCAACTGGCCACTTGATGGAAAGTTAACTACAATGAGCCTTCTGTCCTAGAAGTGTCAGGGGTTTACCCTTACAAAGATGAATACTTCTCTCAGGAATGGATTTGCTTTCCTGCTTATAGAACCTGAGCCAGAATCAGGGTGTACCTGATTTCAGGTATTAAATTCCACATAATGTAGCATTCAACCAAATGACCCATTTTACAGCAAAAAAAACATGCAAGAGTAAGCCTATAAAAATGAGATCCACTGATTATGCCACATACTGCAACATTCAAGAGGAGCTGGTCTCCTCTAATAGAGGGATGGCCTGCTAAAGAAAATGTTAAAGTGCCATCTTGGAAGCAATAGTCTATGAGGATGTGGTATCATCATTTAGGATTCAGTATACATATTAAATTTAGGACTCAGTACATGTACTAAATCAGAAAACTGTGTATAGTGCTGTGTTCCCAAAAACAACACAGTGACCTGAGAACTGAGAGGTGCTAGTAGGAATGGTCTCCCTCTTCCATCACTGTCCTTAGGAACACCTACTTAAGAAATTATGTTTTCTGTCCTTTCAACTCTGGTTTCTGTAACATGAGAAGACATTATCTCCAAAAAGGACACACTCTTGGGACACAACAAGAGACACACTGAACTATAAGCCACAGTTGCCACCATGGGTCTTTGGATTTCTAGTGACCAAGAGCCAGCAGACAAGAAGGGCCATCATTATATTAACAGAGGTTATTGACCCCAATTGGTAAGAGGCTGGGGTACTTTTACAAATGCTGGTGTCTTATCTCGGAATGTCATTATGAGATACCATAGATTAGGAGGCTTAAACAAAAGAAATGTATTTCTCACAGTTTTAGAGGCTCAGAGTCTGAGATCAGAGTGCCAGTGTGGATGGGCTTGGTGAGGGGTCCTTTCCCAGCTTGCAGATGGCTGCCTTCTCAATGTGTGTTCCCATGGCTTTTCCCTGATACATATGGAAGGGGAGCTCTCACTCTCTCTCTCTCGCTCTCTCTCTCTCTTTCTCTCTCTCCTCTCTCTCTTCTCCTTCTTATAGGGCTTCCAAATCCTATTGGAATAGGACCCCACCCATATGACCTCATTTATCTCTAATTACTTCCTAAAAGCTTTATCTAAACATAGTCACATTGGGGGTTAGGGCTTCAACATATAAATTTGGGAGGGAACATAATTAAGTCCAGAGTAAGTGATGCACAGGAATAAATGGGAAACCCAGTTGATCCACTTGGGTGCACCCTGGAGCCTAATTATAACCGAAAAGAACACGTGAAGCAAACTCTAGCTTGGGAAGTTAGGGATGTCTAACTTTTCAAACAAATAATTGCCTTTAAAGTATAGGCAATATAAAAATATATTTGTATTTGATAAAATATGATTTTGGAAGTAATACCTGATAGGAATATTTATGTACTCCTTTATCTATCTAGTTGTAACATATTTACATTAGCATTTTGAGTTAGGTTTGTTGGAAATGTCTCATTCATTTATTTTAAGTTAATTGAACTCAATAAAAGACAGTGGAAGGCCTTCATCTGGTCTGTTGCTGGGGAATGAGAACTCGATTATTTATGACATTCATTCTTTTTTCCAGAGTAAGGTAAAGTGCTATTCTTCTCTATCTATGGCAGTGGGCTTGGTAAAAAAAAAAAAAATAATAATAATAGTTTGCAAACTGCCTTTGACATTTTGTCTTTATAGTTGCTTCCTTGTATCCACCTCTAAGCAGATAACCCCAAATGTCGTTCGGGTGTCATGCACTAAACATACACAATTGAAAATGGGGCTCTGATCCTGAATGCAAAGGTTGACTGCAAAGGGTGATGCTGGTAATATAGCATGGTCAATCAAGATGTATTATAAAGCCTAAAACAAAATCAATCCAATTATAGGTCTTCCCACAGATCTTCAGCACTTACCTGAAGCACAAGGACATATTCTCCTCACTGGAGTTTGGGCAGTATTGATTTTTTTTCTTCTAAAATGTTTATTGATTTAGATATTTTGCACAGCGTAAATAATTAATGTGTGGGTTGAATAGGTCTTATCTCTAAAATACTCAAATTCTCAAAAGCCACAACTATTAAAAATACAGATATAGCAAATATGATATACTTGTCATACCATATGATAATGGTGAAATGCAAGAAGTTTAATACATTGCAAAAGTTGAATTACCTTTAGAGGAATTGGTAACTATTACGGTCTTTGCAAAAAAGCTTGCAAGATTCAAATATATTAAACATAAAATTCAAATCTAGTTTTAGATTATTTTTAATATAATTTATTGTCAAATTGGTTTCCATACAACACCTGGTGCTCATCCCAAAAAATGCCCTCCTCAGTGCCCATCACCCACTTTCCCCTCTCCCCCAGCCCCCATCATCAATTTCTAAATCCATATTATTAGTCCTTGTGAAAGGTAAGCAAGTCATCAAAAATTCTGAACTTATGGTGGAGAGGAACAACATAATGTAGCAGATGTGTGCTGTCTACAAATTAAAGATTTTTAGAGATGTATTGTTTTTTAATTTTCTTTTAATCTATTTAAATCCAATGCTGGTCAGAGAAGAGCTCT
Organism: Cryptoprocta ferox; assembly: GCA_028646485.1. Taxonomy (NCBI): domain Eukaryota; kingdom Metazoa; phylum Chordata; class Mammalia; order Carnivora; family Eupleridae; genus Cryptoprocta; species Cryptoprocta ferox. Next base: position 41,345,981 of record CM053578.1, read on the forward strand.
CATCCATTAGGCCTGCTGGGAAGTTAGAACTCAATTATTTTTGGTGTTTCTTCTACTCCTTCAGAGAGTCATATAAAATACCAAGAGTCTCAACAGTACATTAGAGGATAAGCCCTTTGGTTTTCTCTCATACTGGTTATCATGGAGATGCCCAGTAAAAAGTGGGACATGGAGGTGGATGTTGGGTGGTTTCTGCTTTGAATGGGTTGGTAAATAATAAACAAACCTCTCCCATTATGGCACTGGTGTATGGAAAAAAAGAGCACACAGACATGTGGAAAAGTTAGAAAGATCAGACACATGTGCCCTTGCTTTCCATCTTTCAAGGCGGGAATATAGGATGTGTATACTAAAATGGGAGAAACACCCTGAAATGGCAGGCAACTGGAGTGTGCTGGCACTAGCCAGTGACATATTTTCCTGGGAAGGCTACAAATTCTTATGTGTAGCTCAACAAAGTCACATTTATCATGATGTGGGAATATTGTATAGCTCTGGAAGAAAGAAGAACATTTTTTTCCAGAAAAGAAAAAATTTTTGAAATCCCTCTGGTCCCAAGCCCTGTATGAAATTTAAGGAATTCGGGTGTTTTATGTGCCTTGAGGAACCACAGAGAAACTGAGAAATCTGGTGAGTCTGTAGAGGCCTGGGATCAGGACAAAGCAGCCGCCATGTGTGAAGACTTTCTGCCTAAGTAAAAGTGGCCCTTACAAGATGGTTTTAATGACTTAATAGAACTAACCTTGCTTCAGTGATGAGCAGTTCAGACAGTAGCCTAGAGCAGACATACCACAGCATTTTCCAGAAGGCTTTCAAAGTTACCATGTGGATCAAAGGCCCAGTCTTCATTCCCTAACTTTCTCAGATAAAATGAAAACTAATGCTTATCTGACATTTTATCAAGAATCTACCCAGAAAAGGAGTAGAGAGGAAGAGGAAAGTTTGTTCAAGAGATCTTTAGACCTGTAAAAGACAGAGACTAAAATGTCAGATTGGATTGAGTTTACCAGTTGGAACTATATTTAGTTAGTTTTTTCTGGAATCGATATACATGGGAAAATATACATATACATATATAGACACACATATGGAATGATACATATTTAATGTGGTGGTGGGGTGCTTTCAAAAAGGTTAGATTACAGGATATAAGCAAAGAATGTTTTCTGTTGTACATCTGAGTATAAAGTATAAATTTGTTATCCTAACACAGCCATGACCTTGAGTAACCAGTATAAGGCCAAATTTATAAATAGATTGTTTGTAGCACCTTCTCCTTTCTTGGCCATCCATTACTACAGAGAATGATTTAGCTCCTCTGTTGTTGTAATTTACACTAATCTAGAGCTTTTCCAATAATATGTTCAGATGTTATCCATTCCAAGAGGATTTGCATTTACTAGCAAACATCTCAGATGTGGAAGACCTTCCAAACCAAAGGAATGAAAGTTTAATTTACAAGAAGAACTGTGAGCACTTTGTTAATAACTGTAAACAGGACTAATATTTATAGAGCATTCATCATGTACCATGCACTGAACTAAAACCTTGCATGTTTGGTTTTTTTGTTTTTGTTTTTGTTTTGTTTTTGATAGGTTTGTTAGTGTATACCAGTAAGATAGGAGTAAGATATTTTGGAGTAGCAGGTCATTTTACGATACTCAACTCCTATCACTTGGTGGTGAGGAACTGAAACACAGTCTCCTCTGTTTTAGGTAGCTCTATTTGTTCCATGGATGGACCTAGAAGATACAATGCTAAGGGAAATAAGTCAGACTGAGAACAAAAAATACCATATGGCTTCAGTCATATGTGGAATCTAAAAAACAAATGAATAAACTAACAAATCATAAGCAGAATCAGACTTACAAATACAGAGAACAAACTGATGGTTGCCAGAGGGCCGTTGGTAGAAGGACAGGCAAAATGGGTGAAGGGGATACATACTCACAGTTATGAAATGGGTAAGCCATGGAAATAATGGGCACAGCGTAGGAAATATACTCAATGATGTTGTAATAGTGTTGTTTGGTGACAGATGGTGGCTACACTGTGTTGAGCACAGAATACCACATAGAGATGTTGAATCATGTTATACACCTGAAATTAAGGTAACATTGTGTTTCAACTATACTCAAAAAAATTAAGAAAATAAGAACCAACTTTTTTAAAGAATGGAGATAAAAGTAAGAAATTTTTAAACTTATGAAGTTGAAATTTATAAAGGTAAATCTATGAAAAGTTGAAAGGTAGAAATAGAGGTGGAGAATGGGGCCTGAGAGAGTCAACTGCCTTTGATGAGGTTTCTTTTAGTTCCATAGTCTTTCATTTAAATAATCCCCATTAGCCCATTAGCACCATCATTCCTAAATATGCAAAATAAAAAAAAAGAAAAGAAAAATATATATACACATATATCAGTGTATTCTCCCAAAGAAGGTAAGGAAATCCAAAGACACTGATTCTTTTTTAATTTTTTAAGTTTATTTATTCATTTTTAGAGAAAAATCATGAAGAGGGGAGGGGCAGAGAGAGAGAGAGAGAGAGAGAGAGAAAATCCCAAGCAGGCTTTATGCTGTCACATGGCTTGATCTCATGAATCACAAAATCATGAGCTGAGCTAAGATCAAGAGTTGGACACTTAACTGACATGAGCTACCTAGGGGTCCCAAGACATTTAATTTTAATACTATTTTAAAACAAAAAAAATTTTTTTCGAGCCATCTGCTTTACGGTATGCAAGTTGGTCACTGACATAGTTCTCGCATATCAAATTTTAGGGCAGGATTTCTTACAAATAATATTCTGGCCCTCTTCCTAATTACACAAATATAAACACCAGCCATTATACTGAGGCTAATTAGCAATTAGCAAAACAATTAAATCAGTTTGGCTTCCCTACTGTGTTCATAAAATTTTTCAAAATCAGCCCAAATGTTTAATTACTGACAGTAAACTCAATACAGTGTATCTTAATAAAGCCGATGATTCACAAGAATGAATGAATCCACTGTTAAAGACAGTACCATATGAGTGAGGAGAGCTCATGTCCAACTGCCGCATTTGTCTTCTCTCCTGTCCAATCTTTTCTAAATGAAGTCTTTCAACTCAAAACTGGCATTTATTTTTCCTATGTTCTTTTCTTTAAAATTATAGATACCCATTCAGCCTATATGAGTAACTCAGCTTATTTCCTCTGTTACCATGGAGCCAGATACATTTTGGTTTGAATGAGTTCTATAAACTTGGGCAAATTACAGAACCTCTCCAAGATTCAGTTTCCTTGTTTATAAAAATTGGGTAGACCTCTAAGTATCACTCACATGTGGTTATTGCAAGGAGGAGTAAAATAACATAATGTGTGACAAAGAGAGATGACATGTAAAACACCCAGCAATGCCATTTCTCTTGCTCCATCCTTTCTTCCCCTGTTCCTTTCTGATAGGATACCTTAAGTTTTATGAGCCAGTCCTGTAAAGAATGTTCAAATTGTGTGTCTCTTCCAAAGTGCAAGGAAGCCTAATAATTGTGACTATTTCACTTTGTCTGCACTGAAGGTTGATAATCAGCATCATGATTATCACACTCTCTGTTATAGCTGCCAACATCAATGTCAAAACCATCACCACCACCGTTCCTTGAGAGCCTGATACTGGGGACTTGGAGGATTCTTACTTTAGATGCTTTATTTGTACCACATATTTCGGGGCTTTTTGCCATATTTTTTAACCTCTTATCCTACTTGTTGGTTCTTGTCTTTTTCTGAAAACCTTACTTTTGTGACAGTCAAGGGCAGGGAGAACAACTGAAGCAGTAGGTTGCTATAGTTTTTACCCACGTATGCTGACTCCCAAACGCTAACTATGGACTTCAGTCTTTCAGGCTGTGGTCCCTTCCATACAAAGAGTACAACATGGCTTTATTAAGACATAATGCATTTATAGTGGCTGTACCCATACTAATAGGAGAATGGAGTGCTTTGTAGTACCTAACATATCTTCAAGTATTGATATCACTATGAACCATCTGGTCCTGCTCTATTTAGTGTTTTGCTCAAGTGTTTCCATTATGACACCATTATAATTTTTACCCCAGGTGGCTCATTTGCATTCTTTATGTCTCAATTCAAATATCATCTTCTCAGAAGAGTCTTCCCTGAATTCTCTCTAAAGTGACCTCCTCCAGTTTATCTTTCTCTCATCACCATGGTTATTTCCTACATAAAAATTATCATAACCTGTATTATCTTGCTTGTTTGTTGTGTATTTTTTTATTTACTTGATTATAATTTGTTTCCCACATTAGGATGTATGTATGATCCATGAAGAAGGAATCTGTTGTCTTAATTCCACTCAACCACACACACAAAAAACATAAAACAAAAAACAAAAAAACAAAACAAAACAAAACAAAAAAACACTAGAACCTGAGATCAGGAGTTCAGAGCAAGTAGTTTATGTGAAAAGTGATCTAAGGAAGCACCGAAAAAGGTCAGGAGGAGTGAGACAGGGAAATGAGAGAAGCCAATTATGCCATCTCTTAACAAGCAAGTCACTGATTGGCCAATTGAGGCTCATTCTTCTGGAGACCTGAGAAACAGAGTATAGGAAGTTTCTTAGTTCTGACATAATTGTGGTACATGGTTCCTCAAAAAAATCACTGTACTGTACAAAAACATGTAATAACCACAAGGCCTGTGGAAATAAAAATGATGTCAGGAGCACAATACTGAAAACCTTCATCAGTCACACATAAGAAAAGATAGCATCCTTAAAAATGGTAGCACAGTGTCACATGCATTAAATGGTTTAGGAAATACGTCAAGCCTACAATAAATATGGCACTTTGCTTTGAAGACAGCCTAATGTTTGCTGATGTAAAGGCATGCTGGAAGGTCACAGTTTGTGAGTTACTGCAAAGTGGTGAAAGGAGAATTATGTGAAATCTGATGGAAACTTGTAACACAAGTTGTGGCTGGCTGTGATTCACAACATACACGGTGCTCTGAGGTCACAGGGAGATGTTTCAGGTGTGTGCCTATGTGCCTTTTAATATGTATGTTTGTATGTATGTATGTATTTTTAATATGTATTTATTTACTTATTTATTTAGTATTTTTATGTAGCTTTGGTCAACTGCATGCTGCATTCCCCTAGATCAGGAATTGTCACACTTTTACTTAAATGATCAGATAGTAAATACTTTCAGTCTTGAAGCCCACACAGACTTTACTACTACAGTCATAGAAAGGTTAAAAAAAAAAAAACTTGGTCTGTAGTAGTCCAATAAAACCTTATTTACAAAAATAAGCAATGGGCCAGAGTTTTCCAATCCTTAATTTTATATGTTTCTCATGCAAGAAATCATGCATTAGAAAACACAAAATTTGGGTTCTGCTCAAACCATTTCTTAACATATCGATTGTGTTGGAACAAATTCACATTTTCAAAACAAGCATGAGTGCACAAATGACGGCAACTCACAGTTTTCCCATTGAGGGGACTTGCCCTGATAATGCTTCATTCCCAATTCTGCTGAACTGCCCATTCTGTGGGATGAACAATTTCCTGAGTTCTGGAGAAAACCCAGCATTTAGATTGAGAAGCAAAACTACGTGGGTGGAAAAGCTGTCAGCCTGCATAGGAACTGTCCTCTCCTTCCAGAGGCTGAAGTAACACGAGATGCGGCATCACCTGCATCTACCTCACTTGTTTGTCTAATTCACAGCTGTCTCCTCAGTGTCTAGGACGCAGTGGGCACTCATAACAAACGCCTCAGCTTGCAAAGGGTCCACTAACCGAAGAAACTGGGAATAAAGACAACCTGATTCATTATTAATTGAACTCTTTACCTGCCTTTTTCAGACTTACCAATATCCCCAGAACACTTCATTTTCATGGCTACAAGAATCCAGAGTTCTCATGCTTTCTTCCTACCCTCTCTTGTGTCTTCCTATGCCGTCCTAAGACTTCTTTTACTCAGTCTATCAATCTGGCATATACCAGTTCTAACAACATACATTGGCAAGCACAATAATCACCTGATTATACCTTTGTAGCCTTCACACTAAATGCATTCTATATGAATTTTTCTTAATCTAATACATTTCCCTGCTTCAACATGAATGACTTCCTACCTAATCAATAGTAGCAAGCAATGTCTCTGACATGTAAGTGGTAATAAATCTTTTAGAGTGAGAACAGATATTCCAAGAGAAATGTAGTTATTACTAGAATTTTGCATAAAAATGGCATTTTTATGGATGTAATTGTGTCCCTCCAAAATGTATACACTGAAGTCATAATCCCCAATGTGACTGTATTTGATGGCCTTTAAGGAGGTAGTTTAGGTTCAATGAGGTTATAAGGGTGGCCCTAATCAAACAAGGCTTGTGTCCTTAGAAGAGAAAGGAAGAGACACCAGTGAGCTCACCCTCCCTACTCATGCAAAAAGGAAAAAGCCACAGGAGGACACAGCAAGAAGACAGCCATCTGAAAGTCACAGGACAGATCTCATCAGAAACCAACCCTGCTGGCACTTTGATCTGGGACATCTAGCTTCCAGAACTGTGAAAATGTGAAAAGGTATATTTCCGGGGTTCTTTTAAAGCCACTCTGCAGTATTTTGCATGGCAACCTGATCATAATAATACAGATGTATTTAGAATCAGAGAGAAAAAAAAGAACAGATAAAGATTTCTAAAATAAGAAAATATTCTTAATATTAAGAGCTGTCCTGAAGCAACTCTGAACTCATGGAATATAATTCAATAATCATGTATTAAATCCTGAATCTAGCAGACTTTGCTGTTTTAAATAACAATTATTGAGGCGCCTGGGTGGCTTAGTCGGTTGAGCATCTAACGTTGACTCAGGCCATGATCTCACAGTTCATGGGTTCGAGCCCTCTCTGCTTTCAATGCACAGCCTGCTTTGGATCCTCTCTCTCTCTGTACTTCCCCTACTCGTGCTCCCTCTCTCTCAAAAAATAAATAAACATTTAAGAAAAAAATCAACAAAAGTTGTCTATCTCCACACCCTTCAATATGCCACTGTTGCTTCATTTCTAACATAACAAGTCTCCTACTAGGGAGATACAGAATTAGAAAAAAATAATAATATAAAAAATTTTAAATATTTGTGTGTTGGTTTCATCCCGTAGTTTTCTGCAAGGGGCTATACAACAAAGAGAAATTAGCCTAAGAAATGTCAAGCTGAAAGAAGAAGTCTTGAGAATAAAGATGATTTCTATCTGTAACAGGCTTTCTAAGTAGACTGAGTCCCTTCATATTGTGCTTTTCAGGGTGTATAAGACCAGTTTCTTTTTCCTTGAGCTGAAGTTAATACCTTCAGAGAATCAGAAAATAAACAATTTTGCAGAATATATCATTGTTGAGAGTGAGACCCTCACCTACTCTAAATATCTTTCATTAGGTATTCTTCACCAGACAGAATGAATAAACTTGGTTAAGAATAAAACCTGATTAGTGGTTATTATTTCCTGGACTTGAGACAGTGACCATTAAACTAGGGGTTAGATGTGAAAAGAACATGGGAGTTCAGTGAAGTCAAGATCTTGGCCGCAATTATTTGTCCCACAGATAAGCACTATAAAAGACTGTTAAGTTTTTGAGGGGACTGCACTGATACAAAGGCACTTATCGACCTGTGAATGTTCAATCCTAAGGCCACCAACTTAACACCAACGGGAAGTGGAGCGCTAAGGCAGTATGGATGTAGAAAGAGTCCCTCTCTGTTGTGGTCATGCAGGACAATGCATTGAGAGAAGAATGATCTTCTACACTGACCAACACAGAAGCCTATTCTACTGGCAGGCAGGGAGTCTTAACTGTTTCTATTTAGCCAAAAATATACCCTATGGAAAAAAGACCACTGCCTTTCTCAGTTTGCTCTTTTTCAAATAGGTGTCTTTCTTGTAGAAATTGTGTTTCTGTTCCATAATTTTGCATCGTGTGTTGTGGAGGTGTATAGCTTGATACCACAAGGTGCCTTACTCAACTGAGAATAATGTGCTGACCATCGTTGCCTGATCCTGGGCCAGGATTTGGACTCTCATTTCACTTTCCTCTTGTTCTTGTCCATCAGGAAAAGAAACATCCTATTGTATAGCATAATCAAAGCTGTTACTTAAAAGAAAGCAATCACTTTCTTTTTTTTGTAGGGAGATCCCTTTTTTAAAATTGTGATAAATTACACATAGCATAAAAACTAACCATTTTAGGGGCACCTGGGTGGCTCAGTTAAGCATCCAACACTTGATCTCAGCTCAGGTCTTGATCTCAGCTCAGGTCTTGATCTCAGTGTCGTGAGTTCAAGCCCCACGTTGGGTTCCATGCTGGATGTGAAGCCTACTTAAAAAAAATGAAAAGTATATATAACCATTTTAAATTGTACAATTTTGTGGGGCACCTGGGTGGTTCAGTTGGTTGAGCGTCCACTCTTGATTTCAGCTCATGTCATGATCTCAGGGTTGGTGAGTTCAAGCCCTGCATTGAGCTCTGCACTGACAATGCAGAGCCTGCTTGGAATTCTTTCTCTCCCCGTCTCTGTCCCTCCTTTCTTTCCCTTTCCCTCTCTGTCTCTCAAAATAAAGAAACATTTTTAAAAAGTTTTAAAAAATAAAGTGTACAATACTTTTGTGACATTTGGTACATTCAAATGCTGTGAAGCCATCACCACTATCAAGTCCCAAAACACTTTCATCACCCCAAAAGGAAATTCCATACCTACTGGCAGTTAGTTACTCCCCAATTCCCTCTCCCCGATCCCATGAAAACCACTGAACCATTTTCTGTCTCCATGATTTTGCTTATTATAAATATTTCAGAATTTCTTTGGTTCCTATTTTTTCCCCTAAGACCTGTTCAGAGAAGAAATAAAATTAATAAAATAGTAAAAGTCAAAACAATTTTAGAGTTAGAATTCACTGACTAATTAAAAATAATCACATTCATTGTATGTTTCACACAAAAACTATACAGTATATAAAACTAAACAGATTCTTTATGGCATTTTTTCTTTTCCCACTTGATATTATTATTAAAGGATTTTTTTTTTGTAAATTAACTATAGTCATATGACCACTTGATCACATTTTTCCTTGTATAATTGTAAACAGAAATTGAAAGAAACTTCTTTACATATTGGCAGGAACCCTCACTGACTTTTGCCTCATTCTATCTGATGACCAGCTACTACTGAAAAATCAGCTCTTACTGAGAGAAAACAAAACAAAACAAAACAAAAACCCTATCATGCCTTTAAAAGATTGTTTAGTTCAAAAGAAGGTGACTTTTTGAAAGACACAGAAGTTTATTCTTATTAAAATAGTTATTTAAAGAAAAAGAAAAAGAAAACACATTAGAAACAAAAGATTTTTTATTCTCAGCAAGATTCAAAAAAGATTTTTGCTTATTTGAATTACAAACAAGAAGCATGAAAGTATAAAAATGGGGGCTATTTGAATTTATGAGGAATTTTAAGAGAATTTAAAGCATAAATACCATATTTAAAAATAATGAAGACAGCAAATGCTGCAGAAAATCAAATGACTAAAAAAGCCAGTCTCAAGAAATTCCTCCAAAATTTAAAATGAAAGGTAATTTTTAAAAATAAAATGGCAGGAAGGCACCTGGGTGGCCCAGGTGTTTAGCGTCCTGACTTCTGCTCAGGTCATGATCGTGCAGTTCCTGAAGGTGAGTCTCACATTAGGTGAGCTCTAGCCCCACACTGGGTGAGCTCTAGCCATGCCTCAGGGGAGCTCAAGCCCCACTTGAGATGAGCCTCTCTCTCTCTCTCTGCCCCTCCTAAGATTCTCTCTCTTTGCCCCTTGCTCACTGCACCCTCTTTCTCTTGCTCTCTCAAAACAAGCAAACAAACAAATAAATAAAATACTGGGAAATTCTGTTTCTGTAGAATCCATCCTACCAAAATGGAAATTTTAAACACTATCGATAGAAATAATAGAACAACAAAAACACGTTATAACAAGAAAATTTAGTGTAAAAATTGACAGGGAAACTCTACGAAATAAAGTTTTTTTTAAGTGAATGAAAGGAGAATAATTATGTATTGTGGTGGGATTTCTGAAGATTAAACATGAATTGCCTTAATAGCACATGCAGTCACTTCTGCCTGGAACTTTCTGGTCCTTCTGCCTCCCTATTGCCAATATTCCCAGCTTTTCCATTGTTTAGTTCTCAATTTCAGTCATAGCACCTAGGAGGCCCTTGTCTGACAACTGGAAACCAAGGTTTCTTCCTAGTATTTTCTATCACAGCACAGGTTTATTCTAATTAGAGTATTTTTCTTAAGTTTTATTGATATATTTATTTTTAAGTATTCACCTTTTTACTGTAGCTTTTCTCACTAAGCTCTCTTCTCTTAGGATCATGTTTACTTTATAGTCTTTAGCCTGTGGGCTAGCACTATATAAAATTAACTATTTGGAAAACCAAATATTTATTAAAGCAAGAGAGAAGAAGAAGGAGAACACAGTGTTATATTTTTAGATTAAAGAAACAAAGAATGGGAAAACACTAATGAGTGAGAGATTATGCTTTTATCTTTCACACAGAAGAGGAAAATATTACTATTTGTTCCAGATATTTACAATTACAATTGTAAAGAAATGCTGTGATGGACTGACTGAGGCCCCTAAAATTCATCTCTTGAACTCCTAACCCCTACTTTGATGGAATTAGGAGGTAGAGCCTTTGGGAGGTAATTAGTTCATGAAGGTAGAGCCTTCATGAATGAAATGAGTGGCCTCAGAAGAGGAGACATGACAGTTTGCCCTATGTCTGATCTCCACCATGGGAAAAGACACATGGAGAAGAGGCCACTGTATAAAACACTAAGAGGGCCCTCACCAGACATCAAATCTACCAGCATGTGGTTCTTGGATTTGCAGTTATCAGAACTATAATAAATGCCTGTTGTTTAACAAGTACCCAGTCTGTGTCTGTGGTCTTTAGTATAATCTGCCCAAATGGACTAAGATAACTGTTTTCAACTGTACCAGGGATGTACGTATCAGGGACTGTAAATACTTATATATATTACATATATTAATTAATTGAGTATACATATATATGTATATGTATGTATACTCATTTAATTCTCAAAAAAATATTAGGACTCTCACTTTGTAGATAAGGAAATTGTCACAAAGAAGTTAAACAACTTGCCTAAGTCACACATTTGAGAGGTATCAAAGCAAGGCTTTGATTTTAATCTCCACATTTCACAGCATAATGTTGGCTTATGAATTTCACAGAAAACTTTGAGGAAACCATTCATATAACTAAAAAGCATATGGCTAACTTTTAAACAATTCTGGAAGTCAATAGCAGATAAAACTACTTATTTAGAGAAAGGAACAGCTAGATTAGGAGAAAGTAAAAGAAATTCATGCCAAAATTAAATATCATACCTTTGAAATGCATATCTTTTTGTTCAGTTCATCCAGGCCACAAGTATCCTAGGTCCTCTGTGTAGACTGGTTAACAAAACAGGCATAAATGTCTTCCCTCATAGAACATGTATTCTAATAAAAGAGCCAGATGATCAATAAGATAAATTAAGTAAAATATTAAATACGCTAGACAATGGTATGTACTAAAGAGAAGATGTGTCAGGAGTATTCAAAGAGTAGCAAGGAGACCAGTGTAGCTACAGCAGTGAGATAATCAGATCTGCCTATGGACCAGAAAGTTACTGAGGAACCAGGGAATGTAAGGCCTGGACATTGGGACAAGAATTCAGATTGCTTAAGAACAAGTAAGCAACGATATCAGTTCACAAGAAATATAGGAAAGAAAGAAAGGAAAGAAAGAAAAAGGATGGAACGAAGGAAGGAAGGAAGGAAGGAAGGAAGGGAGGGAGGGAGGGAGGGAGGAAGGAAGGAAGGGAGGGGAGCCTGAGTGGCTCAGTTAGTTCAGCACCCACTCTTGATTTTTGTTCAGGTCATGATCTCATGATTTCTAAGTTCAAGCCCACCATCTGGGGTTTGGGCTGACAGTGCGGAGCCTGCTTGGGATTCTCTGTCCCTCACTTTCTGCTCCTCCCCTGCTTGCTCTCTCTCTCTCTCTCTCTCTCTGAAAATAAATAAATCACCTTAAAAAATATATTGAAATAAAGAGAGAGAGAAAGAAAGAAGGGAAAAAATCTAAGAATGAAAGGATGTGCCATGGCTAAAGGTAAAACAAAGAATGCAAAAGCAAAGCTGGGGCTGTCCTACTAACAAAAAAGAACTTCCCTGAGTAAAACAGATTAGTCAAAACAGGTTATTTTACATTAATAACAGTATAAGTGCTAATGAAGAGACATACATTGAGATGTTGAAATCCAATGTGACATTGACAGAAATACAAATACAGTGAGATATTTTAAAATACTGGTAATGACCAAAAACTTAACAAGTTAGAAAAAATGGGAATGATTTAAACAGTATAGTTAACAAAGATGAATGAATAGATATAATTTTGTTGTACCATGACCCTGATAGAAGAAAAAGCAACTCAAAGAGCTGCCAGATTAGGACAGGTCTGGCTTGCGAGTACCATGAGCAAAGGACTTAGATGACATCTACAGCTAATTCTCACTGACTCTTTGCTGGCTCTCTGTATCATGACTAAGTATCTACATGAACTAAGAACTTCTCTTGCTCTAAGAAAGTCATGATATAAATACTTCATTATAAATAACTACAGATTTTTAAAATGTAATCTTAGTATGAAAGAGTGAAGGAAGTAACTGACCATTAATAAGGGTCTACAGAAGTGTAAGTATTGGAACACAGTGGCAATGCCAGGCACTTACTGAGGAATTCTGGGTGCTTGGGACTGCCCCTAGAAGAAAGAAACTTATAACTTAGAGAAGAAAAGAGAGAGAGAGAGAGAGAGGAGAGAGAGAGAGAGAGAGAGAAAGAAGGAAAGAAAGAAGGAAAAAGAAATCTAAGAACGAAAGGATGAGCAATGGCTAAAGGTAAAACAAAGAATGCAAAAGGTTAAAAGAGGGTTAAAATAGTGTAAACTAACATATTTTAACCTCATCCGATACCCCTTGGGAACAGTAGGCTTTGGGAACAAAACAGTGCTCTGAAGCTTCTGTGAACAGTAGAGAAAGCCTCCCCACACTATTTCTTTTCACTGAGTATGTCAAATGGGAACACTCTCCCCACCTCCTGTTCCTGGCTTCCCTGAGGAGGAATTTTTTCTCGACATACTGTTCACCTGTCTTTGTCATTAGGAAGGTAAGATGATTTATCTGATGGGTAAATCTGAGGCGATTAACCAGGCATGCTTGGCTCACCTCTGCCTTCCTTCCTCTCGGGAGCAAGCTGTCTGCTACAGAAACACAAATGCCACTACCGCTCCAGGGAGGTTGCCTCTTTGGAGTGGTGGCCTGGCCTAATTACTCAGGGTTGCCAGCAACCTGCAGGGCAGGGATGATGAGGAGATTAGTCTACCAAATGAACAAACCTACATATCATACCATACCCTGTCCCCTATCAATAAAAAGGTAATATTTTGACTTAACGTTATCATTCTTCTGTTTACTTCTTAAATTATTCAGAATTGGGTAGAAAAGAATACTGCTATTTATGGAGAACCTTTTAGAAATCCCAACAAGAATACCTGTGGAATGTTCTAAGAAAGAGCAGATACTTAGAGAATAATGGATGAAAGCAGGCAATGAGCAAAGAGGGGAGAACAATATAATCCACCCCAGCACACATTTGACCCACCACTGCAAAGTCACTTTAAATCAGTCAAGAAAGGTAAAAAAGACTTCAAACAGTCAGCAAAAAGTGTTTAATAACTGAGCTAAGTTAAATTATCTGTATACACATGCCAACAAATAAGGCCACAGGGTAGATTTCAAGATTGATAATACACGTATAGCTATTTCTTAAAACTTGTTTAGCAAGAGGATTAACATTTAGTATATGTATATTTATTTGGGAAAGGGAGAGAAAATTTTGGAATTCTTTATCAATAAGAAAGGGGTATATAACTTTACCTTAAACTTAAAACAAGCCCAATCTAAATGAATAGGGAAGTCCCAGTGTTAGATTGCTTATTTCCTTTCTTATTTATTTTAATATTGGTGTTTTCATGCAGCTAGAAATATAGAAGAATTTTAGTTTTCAACAAAAGTGGAAAATAAAATATATTACGGTAAGGCATAATATTTTTAGCTTATTCTTAGCCTTTAATTCTCCTAAGTCTGTGTCGAAATTTCACAGAAATAAAAGTTTGTGAAATATGTTTAAAATGATAATTTGTCTAATAAGTGTATAGGCATGCTCATGAGATAATGAGTTTCTCATCATTGTGTGAATCCAAACCGAAGCTGAATGACTGATCATCAGGTAAGGATGATGATAATTTCCCACTCAGTGTTCAACAGAAACACTAACTTCTCTCTTTCTTATTCTTAAAATTTGAATTTATAGATATTTTATTATTTTTTTCCTTAAGAATTGTTTAGGAATACTAAGGAACAGTCATTTTTCACAACTGTCAAACATTTTTTAAGAACTTTTTTTTCTTTTGATAACTTCCAACTATAGAAAACTCTTTCTTACTATACCATATTTAGCCTTACACACTAAGAAATTTTACTTCACTTGAGACTATTGGTACTTGTAGGAATAAATAATTCATTTTAAGGCATAACCACAGTTGTGGTCCATAGGCTCATATGATTAGAAAAGTAAACAAACTGTGTAAATCAGTAGTGAGTGCTTTGGTCTACACCAATGATAAAAAATGTACAGCAAAAGGGTTGCCAACTCCTGGTCCCTTGACCATTAACAGATGATTCTGTCCCCTCGGGATAAACAGGCCTTGACATCCTACGCAACACAGAACAGTAGAGAAGCAATGCCAAGGGAATACAGATGAGGCCTTTAATCACGATATGAAACCTAACTGTAATCTAGAGTGTACACTATGTCAAACATTCAGTAGTGTAATTTTTTAATTGAACCACTGTTGACATTGCCTGTAACACATAGCCTCTTAAATGTTTCAATAAGTTTAAAGGATTTGAACAAGATGGTGAATGTGTTTCTACCTCTGGGAGACAGTGTTATGACAAGTAGATTACAACAAATGGTATGTACCTGTGGGTGTTCAAAACTTCACCTCCCTAAATCTGAGGAAGCTACGTATGATAAAATGCCATATTGCTATGGCAGTTGCATGAGAACTCTCATAAATATATTCAATATATTATTGCTAATAATATAATAATGAATAATAATATATTAAAAATATTCAGTCACATTATATGAATGCAACTCAAAATTGAGCAAACATTACAGGACAGGTGACAGGGATAGGTGACATAATAAAGACATGTTCACCCAAATTTTGCTGTTGCTTAATTTTCTTAATAGAATGGTTATATATAAATAGCACAATTGTTGTTGGGTGTCTTAGATAAAATATGTGTTAAACCATTCCAAATTATGAAACAGAACAGTCACTAACATCCATAGCAGGAGATAAAAGCCAAAACATTAACTATACCCCTCTGTATCCAATATACTTCAGTAAGAGTTCAACAAGATACAAATTATTCCAAATTGCTAACACATTTTAGCAGAAGCAGCAACAAGCACAATAAATGTCTGAAAAGATGAGAACCTGACATAACAATTCCCCAAAGGAGCCCACAGGTGCATAGGTACACATGTGTCTTCATCCAAGGCACGCCTTTACTCTACTTCTTGAGTCAGCGAAATGCAAACTAATACCAGAAAGTCCAACATACTCTCTCAGACTGACCACCAGGGAGAACGTATTTGACAGTACACTGGATTTGGAAACAAGCCCTGTGTTTCACAGCAGGGCACAAGTGATGCACACCCATTCACAGAGTATGAGGAAGTAAAAAGGTCACTAGCAAAACAAGTATTTGTGAAACTGAAATGACAGACTGAAGGGGCAGAGACCAGGGAGAAAGGGGAAATGAAAGGGATATGATAAAACGATGAGAAATACACACGCATTATATACATTATATGTAAATGTTAACAACACCCATTCCCAACTTTACAGAGAGAAATTCACATGGAAAAACAACACCCAAATATCTGATCAAACCGACCAATGCTGAAGACTTCTTAGCCAGTATCATGTTGAGTTACTATTAATATTTTAAATGTATTTCAGAGAAAAATCAGAAGGGAGGGAGGGAGGGAGGGAGGGAGAAAGAAGAAAAGAAAAGAAAAAAGAAAAAAGAAAAAAAGAAAAGAAAAGCAAAGAAAAGGAAAAGAATGGATGGATGGAGGGAGGGAGGGAAAGAGAGAAAGAAAGAGAAGAAGGAAGGAAGGAAGAAAGGAAAGAAGGAAGGAAGGAGCGTTAAAATAAAAATATATATACAAACAAAAGAGAAAAAACGCAAACAAAATTTCGTGTATAGCCAATTCAATTAACATTGATTGTTTTTCAAGATAACATGCATTTCAAACTTGAATTGCTTACTATTTCAAGTCTATTTGGTAAACAATGTTGGGTTGAAAACAATAAAGTATGAATAAAGATCTACCCAATGGGGTATAATGGCTTAGCTTAAAAAACTATAATTGCGCACATAATGCTTAATGTTTATCTTTAAAAGAAGTGCTTAATCGTGCACAAGTATTTTCCCAGAAAATTACTTTTTAATCTTTGGAGAGGCAGCCTTTCCATTGATTTGCAAGCACAATAAGAAAAGGAAAGCTTAAGAACAAAGATCAAGCTTAAATAATAGAAAAGGTGGGCCACAATGTGGGCATAGTTGGGAAATTCAGTGTTTAGGCTAAGATGATTATTATTTCTTTCTTTGAAGATAATTGTATTTCAATTTACTTCTGTTTGCTAGAACAGTAAATTTTACAGGGATAGCTACAAGGTGGAATTAATTTTGACTCCTGAAATTAGGTATGAAAGTAAAAGAAAATTGCCTTGAAACTGCAAGAGTACGAACTTGGCTTTACGAAACTGAGCCTCCCTGGTCAAGCTGAACTAGCTAGTTACTCCACTCCCTGACAGTTAAAGCTGTTTGCAAGTATTTTGTAGAATTTAAGGAGGATTCTGAAAAGGAACCAAAAAAAAAAAATGACATCATTTTTTGAACACCAAGCATTCCTAGTGAATATCCCTTAAGCACATTTTATTTTTTTATTCTCAAGTTGGTTAACATACAGGATAGGCGTGGCTTCAGGAGTAGAACCCAGTGATTCATCTCTTACGTGTGGCACCCGGTGCTCATCCTGAAAAGTGTCCCCTTAATACCCATCATCCATTCAGCCCATCCCCCTACCCCCATCAACCCTCAGTTTCTTCTCCGTGCTTTAATTAGAGTCTCTATATAAACCTTAAGAAACATATTCTTTTCACATGCTTATCAAATGAAGCAGCATACAAAGATCACTGCCTGGCATTTTATTATTAATAAAATAATTCTGTTAGTCCTAAGAGGAAAAATCTTACTTTTCAAGAATCAGATAAAAAATTTAAAAGTTCATTATTAGTTCTTCTTTGAAGTCTTAGATTATAAGAAATGAAATTGTTCCAGGAAGCCTTAGGTTTAGCAACCTTAGCATGAGATTCAGTCTAAAAATCAGATTTCAGAATGGGACTACAAAGCCAAATTTTATATTTCTTTGATTTTTTTCTCTTTTTATCAATTTATTTCAGAGTTATTTTGAACTACTTGATATTCCTAACCTCTATTCAAATAAAAACAAAGTCAGATTGTTAAAACTCAAGGACCCACTGGAAGGCACTTTTAAGGTATCATCCTA
Source organism: Cryptoprocta ferox (assembly GCA_028646485.1). Lineage (NCBI taxonomy): Eukaryota > Metazoa > Chordata > Mammalia > Carnivora > Eupleridae > Cryptoprocta > Cryptoprocta ferox. Next base: position 41,363,804 of record CM053578.1, read on the forward strand.
AGAAATCAGTAAATTACTATCATTTATGTTTTATTCTATCTTCTTACCATTCTTTAATAGGTTGTTTTCCTTTACTTACAAATATAAATTTAAAGAGATTGGTTTTGTTTTGTAGAGTAACTGGTCTAACTTAACCTTCTCCCGGAAAACACATATAAATGCCAAACAAAATATTTTTAAAAATAACTATTTGAAGGTATGGGAGAAATAATGAATAGACACATAAAATCAAGGAGAATTATTTCTTAAAAGTGAGCTCCATTTTTTTACTAGAGCATATTCCAGTCCACATGGCATGAGATGACTAGAACGCAAGCAGAAAATTTCTGTCTCAGTGGCTGGAAGCCTCAGAGAACAGAATTGGGGCTTCCAGAGTTGCTGACAATTGAGTGTAAACACCCGAGGGAAAAGAAGACGACGCTGAAGGGGTATTCCCCAAATCTTTGTATGACTATACTCAAATTACTGGCCATTCCCTAAGCTGTGCACACATGGAGAACATTCTAATGATAACAGTGAAAAACATCAAGTGAAAGGTTGACTTCAGTGGACAGAAATCCTTCCTACAGAAGGAAGATAAAACTTTGAGTTTGGGTCCTACCCAGGGAAATACCACACCATCATGTCTTAAGGCTATCAAGGATGTAGCAGGATTAAAATACTTATCTTGAACAAAGATAAAAGCAAAACAGATCTTTCCTTTTATTTTTTTTTTAAATTTTCTTTAACGTTTATTTATTTTGAGAGAGACAGAGAGACAGAGCATGGGAGCATAGGTGGGGGAGGGGCAGAGAGAGAAGGAGACACAAACTCTGAAGCATGCTCCAGGCTCTGAGCTGTCAGCACAGCTGACAGGGGCTCGAACTCAGGGACCGGGAGATCATGACCTGAGCCAAAGTCAGACACTTAACTGACTGAGCCACCCAGATGCCCCCAGATCTTTTCTAATAATGGATAAAACCAAGCTTCCCTAGTTCATGCTTAACATCCGACCAGTCTGAAAACAAAAATCAACATTCTTCAGAGAATTATAATAGAATCTAGAATTTCTATTATTTATCTACAATATACAGTATACAATGAAAATTACTAGTTACATGAGAAAAAATGTGGTCCTTATTTAAGAGAAAGATCAGTCAATAAGAGATTCCAAGATAATCCAGAAGAAGAATTTTCAGAAAAGAACTTTAAGCTATTAAAGCATACTCAAGGACCAAAGGAAACTATGGTCAAAATGAGTGAATTTATGGAGGATCTCAGCAGAGGAATGAGAAATATAAAAATAACCCAATGGGAGTTTGGAATTTAGAAATGCAATATCTGAAATAAAAGATTCACTGAAACGGATTAACAGATGACTGGAGATGGCCAAAGAAAGGATCAATGTATATGGAAAATGTTCAATAGAAATTATCTACTGTGAAAAATGGGAGATAAAAATGACAAGAAAACAAAAGAGCCTCGATGATCTGTGACCAAAAAACAAGTGATCAATGATGTGTAATGGGAGTTCCAAAAGGACTGAAGAGAGAAAATGGGATAGAAAAATATTTCAGGATACTAGAGCTGAAATTTTCAAAATTTGTTAAGAATATAAACTAAAAGAAGTCAGCAAATGCAAAACAGGATAACACAAACTAGACCATATCTAGAAGTGTATACTCAAACTGCTGAAAACCAAAAGAAAAAACAGTGTATATTACAAAGAGAAATACAACTAAAAATCATGGCTGACATTTCACTAGATTTAATGGAGGCCAGAACGTAGTAAGATCTTTAAAGTGATAATATGAAAACCAATAACAACAAGGACTTCTATTTCTGGGATTATGGAGTACATGTATTTTTCCCTATTTCTCTAAATACAACAAAAATCATATATATGTGAATTTAGGCCTTAATCTAATCTGACTGGTACCATTTATAATGAAAAGAAAATTTGGACACACAAACACCAGACATATGCACACACAGACACGCACAGAGGAAAACAATGTGAGGACACAATGATAAGACAGCCATCTACAACCCTCCTTGAGAAACCAAACCTGCTGACACCTTGATCATAAACTTCTAGCCTCCACAACCATGAGAAAAGAAACTTCTCTTGTTTAAGCCACGCCGTGTGTAGCTCTTAATTATGACAGCGCTAGAAAACTAAGATGACAGATAGATGATAGATAGATAGATAGATAGATAGATAGATAGATGTGTGTGTGTATTTGTGTGAGTGTAACACTCTAAAACTCTGAAAGGTAGCAGAAGGTAGACCAGCAAGGATCTCAGGACCCAAGGGACAATATGGTGGTGAGTTCCTTTTTGTTTCATATCCCAGACTTGGAGCTGAAAAAGATGATAGCCTAGAAATGCCAGAAAAGTCCAGACAAAAAAAAAAAAAAAAAAAAACGTAAAAGTATCTTTTCTCTAGTCAAGGGACCAGGAACAGGCAATCTAGCAAGACCAAAAACTTTTAGACATAATCGATCTACTATTAAAAAAAAACAAAGGAAAAACCATGGTCACAGTCCAACCAGAGCAACAAAGGCCGAGTGGCAAAGCTAGACTTCCATTCTTCTGAGGCTGTCATTATTCCTGAGGTGGGGTCAAAGAAGGTCAAGTAAGGAGTTAGGATTTTCATCCCCACCAGTTGGTAATGAGTCCCCTGCCCACAGAGTTAATGAACACCATACAGCCTAGATCCCACACCACCCAGCAGTAACAAGGGACTACTCCCCACTGGTGTCACGGCAGCCCTAGGGGAGATTCAGGACTCTTACTCAGCGGTAACAAGCCCATCCCCACCACAATGTGAGTGGACTCCACATGGGGAGCTCAGACTTGAATGTTCAGCACAAAGTAACAAAACCTTCACTCCCTTGGTTGTCAGCAAAGGCCAAGTAGGGAACCTGAATTTCTATTTCCATCTAAAATCCCCATTCTTTCCGTGATGAAGCAGTGTCAGAAAAAGTTAACTAAACCAGAATTTTAAATAAGACCCAAACTCTCAGAACATAACATAAAAATGTCCAGTTTTCAACTGAAAAATCACTCCTCATACTGAGAACCAGGAAGATCCTATACTGAATAAAACATAAATAAATATCAAAAAGACAGTCAACGGATACTTAGACCAAAATGACAAAAATGTTAGAATTATGTGACATAATGAAACCTGGATGGTGAGTGGAAAGAAAAGGAAATCTCAAAACGTACATACTGTATGATTCCATTTATATAACATTCTTGAAAAGACAATTATAGGAATGGAGAACAGGTCTATGGTTGACAGGGGTTAAGAAGAGGGTAGAGGCAGGAGAGAAGTGGGTATGGCTAAAAAACGGCAACATGAGGGATTCTCTTGATGATGAATATGTTCTGAATCAGCTGAAGGCCTTAAAACAGAAACTGAGGTCTCCTGGAGAAGAAGCAGGAATTCTGCCACAAGATTGTAACATAAGAATCCTCCCTGAATTTCCAGCTTGCTGGTCTATACTGCAGATTTTTGATTCAAGGCTACATCAACTCCTATCTGAGCATCCAGACTACCTACTAGTCAGCCCTCTCCCCCACATAAACCAGTTCCTTAGAACAAATCTCTTAATATATCCTATTGGTTCTGTTTCCCGGGTTCTTATTACATATCTAATAAGATAAAAATGGTGATACAAAGAAATCATAAATAGTACTCAATAAGCCAAAGACGCAGGGAGTGAGGCAAAAAGAAGAAAGAACACATGGCGCTGAGGCCATGCCTCCCAGGCTCCCCAGCAAAGGTTCATGTGGTACCTGTGGGCAGGAGGCAGGCAAGGCTGCTGGCCTCCTGGGGCTGCTCCCTGACTCTGGCACCCACTGCTGCAGGGGAACTGGTGGCCCTCAGGCCCAGCAGTTGCTCAGCCTGTGGCTTTGGGCGTCATGGATTTGACGCCCCACCCTCAACAACCCTACCTGCTCTTCATGCTCTCGGACAAACCCATTGGAATCTGTTTGCAGTGTCTGCCATATAGCTGGAGCACAGATTTGGCTTCTGAACTGGGTTGTTTCTCAGATTTATACATGCTCTTTGGCACTGGAACTTCTCTGACACATGGAGCAGGCTGTACTATTCGTGACATCTGGGACAGTGACTACAATAAAAAGCACAGGAAGGAGCAGCATCCCTACTTCTCATAATCACCTACTAATAAAACAAATTACATACATCATAAAATGAATTACATACAGCTCCAAGAATTAGCCTGGCAGTTGACTTTTAATTGAGGATCGTTACTTGGATGGTCTGCTTTCAAGGGCTCCTGTGATCCAACTGTTTACCTGCATCTTCATTTTCTGGAATTATATGGACAGTAAAATGTGATACTATTTGTGCTCATCAGGACAAAAGAGATGATATTCTCACTGGTCTGAAGTCCATGGTGCTGTGGCTGTGTAGAAACACCATGCAGTGGCTCAATGGCTTCAGGGTCAGGACATTGGGAGACACTGTGCCTAGGAGGGTTCCGGTCAGTACCAGATCACTCGCTACTACCCCATTCTGGCCACAGGAGACCAACAGTCTTGTCAGATTCATACTCTAGACATCCACAGACCTGAGAATGATGGAAATAAACTTACCCCCAACAAAGTAATAGGACTAATAGTTTTCTAGGAATTGTCCTTATGAATTTGTGGAAAGAAAAGAAGACAGAAGAACCAACGAAAAATATAAATAGTAGAATATAAAATTGGCAAATGAAGGTTACCTAGGAATTTTAAAAACAAATTTATAAAACACTCTGAGGTCTTGTTAGCACATATTTAGATTTGATTAAACTGTCTGTTTCAATATATTAAAAAATTAAGAATCAGAAGATGAAAATTTAGAGCATTTTGCCTGGATTTTAGTCCAACTATTTGTTAGCAAAACTCTTCCCCTATCACAGAAACCAGGGACTTTTCCGGATTGGAGATGACCCTGAGAATTTAAGTTGATGTATTGTTCTGCTCATTATAATTCTCCTATGAAATAATGGAGACTGTATATGTTTTGGCATTTTAGAAAAAATGTGTATTAGAATACACATGTAAATGAATGTCTCTGCAGAAAAATGGGACTATCGTTTTAGGAAAAAATAAAAGCTGCTATGGAAAATTAAGGCTTATTGTTTTTAATTGTAACTTTTATTCACTGTCAAAAAACTGTAATTCAGAAAACTATTCTATATTACATATAGAATTTAAATAAGAAAAAATTATTTTACCTACTTTAAGAAAAAAAACACATGACAAAACAGAAAACAAAGAGCAAGATTATAAACTTAAATGCAAATATATTGATAATTACTTCAATTGCATATGGCCTAAGTGTTCCAACTGTAAAGTAGAGCAGAGTAAGACTCATTTTATGTTGTGGATAAAAAAATCTACTTTAAATCTAAATGCAAAGATATGTTAAAAGTAGAAGGACAAATGTGACATATCATGTAAGCACAAATCAAAACAAAATTGGAATGGCTATAGGAATTATTATATTACAATTATTTCAGAGAAAAGAATATTATAAAGGATGAATAGCAATGCTTTATAATGTTAAAAGGTCAATTCATAGTTGAATTAGATGAAGGCAATCAAAAGGTATAAACATCCAGTTATAAGATAAATAAGTCCCAGGGATGTAATATACAACATGATGACTAATAGTTAACACTGCTGTGTGGTATATTTGAAAGCTGCTAAGAGAGTAAATCCTAAAAGTTCTTATCACAAGGAAAATAATATTTTTTCTTTTCTTTTTTTTCTTTTTACTTTTGAGAGAGAGCGAGAAAGAGAGAGATAGCATGAGCAGAAGAGGAGCAGGAGGGAGAGGGAGACAGGACCTGAAGCAGGCTCTACACTGACAACAGACAGCCCAATGTGGGGCTCAAACACACAAACCATGAGATCATGACATGAGTCAAAGTTGGACGCTCAACCAACTGAGCCACCCAGATGCCCATGTTTTGTTTTGTTTTGTGTCTACAGGACATGATGAATGTTAACTAAACCCACTGTGGTAATGGGTTTAGTCAAGTCAAGTCATTAGGCAACACATACCTTATGCAAGTCAAGTCATGATGCTACATATACCTTAAACTTATACATTGCTGTAGGTCAATTATATCTCAATAAAATTGGGGGGAAAATACATTTTTCAAGGAGACATAAAATCTTATATATATATGCATTTAATCATAGGCCTTCAAATGTAGAAAGCCAAAAGTGGCTTTCACAATATCAAGTGCTTATTACCTAGTAGATAGTCCATAAATCTGTATTTTTCTAGTCCCACCCCAAATGAATGGAAATGGCTGGAGGGGGAGACACTAACAAGATTCATATTCCTTCTAGCAATATGGATCAACACAGTGGATAAACCTGAGTGTACACTTGAAGAGGAAAAGTTTAGGTCAAAATAAATGGAAAGAATGTAAACTAATGACTGAGGGTAAAGCAGTTAACAAAAGAATTATTCATAAAGGAACATTAAACACTATTTTGAGATCTTGAAAAAGACAGCAAAAAATAATAATTTTCTTTCTTAGCTTTGGCTCAGATCCCTGTTAAGGATGATACACTTTTGTCTGCTGATGCTCCATCATTACTAAAAGAAAACACCCTGACCTGGGAGATATGGCTTATGTCATAGGCTTCCGTGAAAGAACAGAAGAGAAATCCCATGACATCTAAAGGGGAGAATACTAATATGGTATGTATGTTGTTTGGTTCTCATTTTCCAGGCTATATTTCCTTTTGTGACCCAAATCAGACTTTATCTATGAGAATTCCTTTTTATAAGCCAAACTTCATGCACTTCATTCTGTATTAAAAGTGAAGATCATTGTGTAACTATAAATTTTGATGAACTGTTAAGGTAGAATGATATAATGTCTTCTGCTACTTTCTTGGTGCCTTAGAGTTTGTTGAAGAACCTGAAAGAATATGTGGGTTCTTGAGATCGACCAATCCATATGGCTAGCCTATTGGTATCATATGACAGAGATGCAATACCTAGAAATCTGGAGAGTAGCTATGAAAGACATGCTGGTATAGAATATGGCAATTTTAGTTATAAGGTATGTTTTCCAATTACACATGGACAATTAGCACACAGTGGGCACAACAAACATGATGGAAAAACAGAACCAAATCAAAGAGAGCTTTAGGGGAAATAAGAGCAGGCCTAGGGATATTTAGATAAACAGAATTTTCTTTAATTAAGAGAGTTCTTAGAGAAAAAAAAGATCCTGTAAGAAAAGGTGGCTTGGAGATTATTCAAATTCCATGAAGTAGATCCAAGCTGTTTGGTCTGATAATAGACTTTTAACTCAATAGTTTTTACAAACAGAAAAAAGTTAAGACAACATGCCCATGCGTAACAGTGAGAAAAAGCTTTGTATCATAACACAAACAGGAGTTTTAAATGTATTACTTCAAACAGAGGCGGACACAAGCAATCCCACTGGCCTGCATACAACCGCCAGAACACAAGCAGTCCACTTACGGAAAATATACGGATCCCCTTATTAAAAGAAGTTTCCAAATGGGAAGTATATTTTAATACCAGTCTTCTTAATATCTCTGGCATCAACATAGATCAGAATAAGACAGCCCAACTGTACAATTGACAAATATTAAATTTTACATGAATACTCCCAAGAGACAGTTAAAAGACTTTCTTAAGAGCCTCCTTTCATTTGAAACCCATCTTGTTTTGATACTGTGTGATGAAGGAAGTTATCTTCACACAGAATACCTAGAACTTTATATCTCACTGAGACATAGCCTTTGGTTAATAATTGTGTACATAATATCTGGCACATAGTAAATGGTTATTTCTGTTGCAAAGTAGCAACAAACCCTACAATCATAATTTATTTGCTTTATATATATTTTAATATTCATAATAATATTGCAATTTGATACAGTAGTCAGATGATTGGTAAAGTCAATTTGATAGATGACATAAGACTTACAAAAACACACATAGTTCATCAAATGCACTGGGAAACTGAGTTAAAAACTGCTTAGGATGTAATCTCAGTGGAGAATTATGGACCTGAAGAGGATTTAGATCTCATTAATAATGAATTGGTCATTTATTAAAAGCTTTAGGCTTAAGCTTATAATAAAGTTCAAATTGCAATGGGCAAAAGTTATAAGAAAATAGTTAAGTTGGTGCAAAAATATGATAAAATTTTCACAGGAATTATATGTTAGCTTGGTTGTCATCTTAAACTGATAGCTACACTTCACTGGTATGCTGTGGACTGTTTCATCTGGTCTGGACTTCTCTCATGCTTATCTCAAGAGATACTGACACTTGGTGAATGCTATGGAAATTATTAAAAGATAAACAGTATTCTGTAACCATGGGTTCGTGACTTGTTTCAGAGCAGTATTTAATAGCCTGAAAGCATTGTTTAGAAATACTAATTGTATTTATAATTTGCACTTGGTTTCCATAAATAGTAATGGGGCTCCAACAGTTAAGGCTAGTTACATAGCTACAGAATATGCCTATAAAATCAGCATACTCTAAAAGACCTTCGCCATCATCGACCTTCGCTTTTCCTGGTGCTAAGATGCTTTGCCTGTAAGCAGTTGATGATGGTTTGAGACCTTAAATAATATAATAAATTTGTTTGTGAGTAAAAACTGTTTGAGACCTAGAAGCCCTTGTAACAACGATCAATTAAGTTGATTACTGTGTAATTAACTCAGTTGTATATACTACTACCATTTTCTCAAAGATTAATAAAAAAATATAAAGATCCAGAAGAATTGGAACAACACTATCAACTTTGCCAAATTGACAAATTTATAAACACTATTTCATGCTAAGTGAACAAGTATTCTTTTATAGTGTACACAGAACATTCATCAAAACGGACCATATTCTGGTTCATAAACAAATCAAAATAAATTGAGAGGACTGAATACATGCAAAGCATGTTATCTGAACACAATAGAAGCAACCTTAAAGAAAGATATCTGAAAAATTCCCAAATATTTGGAAATTAAACCATACACCTTGAAAGACTCATAGTTAAAATAAAAATCATAAGGCTAATTATAAACGATTTTGAACTGAATGAAAAAAATCCACATACGAAGATATGAGGCCGACAGTTAAAGCACTGCTTGCAGATAATTTTATAGCATTAAATTAAATGATCATTTAAGGAAAGAAGAAACATTTCAAAGCAGTATGTAAGTTTCATCTTAAAACTAGGATTATAAAAATCAAACTAAATCCAAAGCAACTAGAAGTAAGGAAATAATAATGATATGAGCAGCAGAGATCAATAAAATATAACATGAAGTAGAAAACCAAAAAAGTAAAGAAAATCAATAAATTCAAAAGCTGGTTCTCTGACAAATACATCAGTGGATAAAACAAATTGATCAAAAAATACACATCACCAATATCAGGAATGAAATTAGGGACTTTACCACAGATATTAACTGATGTCTATGTCTTAATCCCCTAAACCCATGAAGATGTCACCTTATAAGGCAAAAGAGGCTCTGCTGATGTTATTAAGTTAAGCGTCTTTATTTTCCGGTCAAGGACAATGTAATTTCAAGAGTCCTTATAAGAGGAAGGCAGAAGATTCAGAGTGAGAGAAGGCACTGTGATGACAGAAGCAGAATCAGTAAACTAGATTTGACAGGGCTCTACTGCTGGCTTTGAAGACAGAAGAAATGGCTTTGAACAAGGAATCCAGGGCACCTCTAGAATCTGGAAAAAGTAAGGAAGGGATTCTACCCCAGAACCTCCAGAAGGAACCAGCACTGCCAACACCTTGACTTTAGCCCAGTGACACTGACTGTGGACTTCTGACCTCCAGAACAAACGTGTGTTATTAGAAGCTACTAAATTTTTTATCATATGTTACAGTACTAATAGGAAACTAATGTAGTAGCCTTTTCATGTAGCCTCTTCAACAAATGGTGATGAATTGGATATCCGTATGTAAAAAATAAACCTCGTATCTCGTCCTACACCATTGTAAATACTGGTTAAAAATTAATAATTAACCTAAATGTAAGAGCTAAAGATATACTTCTAGGAAAAAAACAAAACTTAGGAGAAAACTGGATTAGGCAAATATTTCTTAGGATACAAAATCATGAACAACAACAAAAGATAAATCAGACTTCATCAGAATTAAATATTTTGCCCTTTAAAATATACTGTTTTAGAAAAATGAAACAGCAACCCACAGATTTGTAGAAGATATTTACAAAACGTATCTCATAAATAACTTGGATGTACATACAACATACTAAGACCACCTATCTTAAAAATATATAAATAGGCAAAACCTTTTAAAAGACACTTTACCAAAGACGTAAGAAGTATAAATAGCCAATAATCGCAGGAAACAATGTTCAACACCGTGTGGTTGGAGAAATACAAGATAAAAACATGAGATAGCACATCCCAGTTATGGGAATTGAAACAAACCAAAAGCCACCTAGGCAGGCGCACAGACGCACGAACACACAAAAGTGGCAGTACCAAGTACTAGAGACAAGGCAGACAACGGCGGCAGCTCTCACGCACTATTGACGGGGAATCTCGTTTCCCAAACTGGCTTCCGTGCCCAGAGGGCAGGAAGAGAGGGAAGAAAGAGGCCGACCGCCCCAGAACGGAGGAGGCCTTTTTAACACACAAGGAGTTTACTTACGAGGCTTGTCGAGGGCCGCGGCAGCAAGACGAGTGGATCTCCGAGCCCGCCGCCAGAATCTTAAAAGTTTATATAGAGGCCTTAACTGGGTTGAGTAACGTATCCAATCCAGATGGTCTCAGCAACACCTTACTCTCTCAGGGATGCGTCCTTGGAACAGCTCTTTATGTAGAAATGGTGGGTGGGCGGAACTTTCCAAAGATGGAGGAGTGAGGTAGGGTGGGGCGTGAGGAGCTTCCAGGTGCCCGGATCCAGCTCGCGGGTCAATTTGCGGTCATGTCCTTTCAATGACCTCCTCAACGCTACACCACTGTGACCGGCTCTTGACAATCTCACAGATCTCCTTCTTCACAAATGTGACTTGTGCAGTCAGCAAGGGATTTCATTAGCATGAAGGTGGCTCATTTGGCGTCTGGCTCCATTGGAGGCAGACACCACAGCAGGAATATAGGCATATGCAAAGGAAGACACAGATTAAGATAATGATTCTCAAAATGAGTAAGATTTTTTTTTTTCCCAAGAGCCTCATGATATGAACCATTGAGTTACCAAGTCCCCTGGGCTGGTGGTCAGATCCCTCAAGGTGGTTGCTTGTATCTCATGTGATTTAATAAAGTTGATAAATTAGCAGACTCCTCAGTATGAACACAGAATTCTGTTGGGATAATGGCACAGGTGCCTCCTAGCAAGGCAGTAATAATGTGAAATTCTATTTTGGGGGAAAGCTTTTCTCATTAGAAAGATTTCAATGTTCAGTAAAGACAGGTTTTTCTGGCTGTCTTCCTGCGCGAATTTAGTAAGTACCTCCAGGTACCCTATGATGGCCACCAGACCAGTGGAGGGAACAAAGATGGTAATCAAATGATCTATCAATGGAAAAGAGAATGTTCCCACCTTCCCTTAAGGAGAGGGAGGTTGGCAGCTTTAGAAATTTGGCCTGCATGTATATAACATATATGTTGACAGAGGGAGGCAGCACTGTCAGGCATGATGAGATGGACTGGGTTCGGATATGCCAGACCAGAACTTCCATTTTCTCCCCTCTTTCAATGCTGCATGTTCCATTCCAGATATAGTGTTTTGCAGCAAGACAATAGGATTCCAGTGGAGGTAGGATAGTTTCCCCGCTCACTCAGAGGTGTGAAATAAGTCGCCCATCTGGGTGGGACATCCTGTTGCAAATTCCAGTAGACAATGCCTTTTCCAGGTGTGATGGAACTTGGCATTCTCAGCATGTTGATCCACAGCGAGAGTGGGGGTAACGGCTGTTTCCCATGACTTTCATAGCTTTATGGTATTAGGTGCCTCAGCAGGGGTCCCAAATCTAACATATGAGACCACAGGCCCTCCTGGTTGATCACTGAATGTACTAAAGCCTGGAATAGTACTTAATGTATCCAACCTAGGTGGTTTTATTTGTTAGTAGTTTGATCTACTGCTTTAATATTTCCATTCTTCCTTTCTACCAACTCTGCTACTTGTGGGTTATAGTAGAGATGGACCCGCCACTTAGTGTCATGTACTTTTGTCTAGTCTTGTACATCATGACCTTTAAAATGTGAGTCCCAGTCCCTGTCTATTCAATGAGGGTATGTGTACCTGGTACTCAGTCCTCTAATGGTGGCAGGCTTGTTTGTGCAGTAACAGAGGAAAGCTTGGGTGAGGCCAGGTGCAGTGGTCTCACAAACCAGGGCATACTTGGAACACTCACTTAATGGAAGGAGCTAGTATAATCAATTTGCCAGTCTCTCACAGGTTGGGAACTTGGGCGGATGGTCCCAGACTCCTTTGGCAGTTGCCTTGGTTGTTTAGGACACACAGGACACGCTATTATTGCACTAACCAAGTCCCTGTATTTCAAGGGCAATCCAGCACCCTTGGCAATACACCATCCCCTGAGCGCGCTACAGTGGTCACTCCTTCTTTGCACCCAATCTGCTGTATCTACGGAAGGATCGGCCACTAAGGATTATATCCAAGCTAGGATATCAGCTTTCTGATTGCCAGGGCTTCTCAGTGCCTTATGAACTGGGACGTGGAAAGCAATAGGACTACTACAGACTTTTGCTGGTGGACTAAAATGTTTTTTGACATTTCTTGGCCTCAAAATGACTCATCCATGAACATCCATGCCTCAACTTCCCATTATCCATGCCATAGGGTTAATCCCTTTAGAGCAACTCAGCTGTCAGTGCAGACGGTTACATGGCTAGGGTTCATAAGTGATCACAAGTTAAACTACTGAGTTTGGCCCACTGGCTTCTCAGTTCACTCTTTTTTCCATCCAGCTGAGGTCAGTGCTGGGCTGAATAGGGACTGTAGTCCTTGTGAACCAATTGCCTTGACTAGATCCATGAGTGGGCGTTTCTTCTGCTCCCTATCTACCGGCTGCAAGAAGGCCGTTTGGAGGATCTACATACCCTAGGGGCCTAGTAGCACTCATATTCATAGGGACAGTGAACTGGCAGACAGAGTGCTCCTCTGCTGAAAATAGGGATCCATTTAGTCAAAGTGAGAATTTGAACCACCACAGAAATGGGTCAGTGGAACATATTCTCAACCTGCCCCTTGATAGAAACAGAAATTGTTTTTATTTTATTTTATTTTATTTATTTAACCATGAAATGCTATTCCTTCACGAGAGGATCTACTTGGACGAGTGCTTTGTACACAACCAGAAACTGTTGTTCTACGGTTGAGTCACTGTTCCCTTTCAGAGCTAGGACAAAAACCCCATCCAGACTTTCCCTATCATATCACATATCATTTCCCCTTCTGTTTTCTCTGCTACAGTGGCCAACCCATGTCTTCTGGAATCACCAATAAACCTAACTCAAATGGTAGCCCTGCTTGGAAAATTCCCAGAATTTTAATCTGCTTTACTAACATTTTTGTTTTTTCAAAGGTGCCTTGCTGCTCTGATCCCCAGATCCACATGTGCCCTTTTACCAGGTGGTATAAAGAACAGAGGCACTCTGCCAGGTGGGCAATTACAGTGCTCTAAACCCCCAAACCCCTTTAAAGGCATACATTGCTTTTTTTTTTTTCTCAAGGATTGGATAGGCTTGCACATTGTGAATCACAGCTTCTAGGAGAATGCACATCTTTTTTTTTTAAATATTTATTACTTTGGGGGAGAGTGCAAGCACGGAAGGGGCAGAGAGAGGGGGACAGAGGACCTAAAGTGGGCTCTGCACTGACAGGCTGACAACAGTGAGCTTGACGTGGGGCTCGAACTCACAAACCACTAGGTCATGACCTGAGCTGAAGTCGGACACTCAACCGATTGAGCCACCCAGGTGCCCCTAGGAGAATGCACATCTTACCTGACCAAATGATTCCTAAAAACTTTATAGCAATGCCTGGGCCCTGAATATTCTGTAGATTCACCATCCATCCTGTCCCATGCAGACATTCTAGGAAAGTCTGTAAAGTGTCCTGCAGCAGAGACTAGACTTCACATGTTAATATTATATCATCAGTGTAATGGGCCCATTTTACTAATGTGAGGAAGGAGACCAGTGACAAATCTTGAGCTACCATCACTTGAATTATTGTGGGGCTATTCAGGTAACCTTGATTAAGCACTTGAAATGTCCTTTGCTGCCCTCCCATGTGAAGGCAAATTGATCTTGTGACTCAGTGGCTAGAGTTATACTGAAAAATGCATTTGTGTAGTACCCCCAGGATGTGGCCAAGTTCCTAAGATGATGGCAACGTTGGACACAGCCACATGGATGGCAGCACCACCTTATTCAATTCTCAGTAGACCACAGTCATCTACCAGGAGCCATCTAGTCAGACCAGCCTGTTGAAAATACTATTGACAGGGTGTATAATACCATTTGGTACAGTTCTTGGATAGTTTCTCCTATCCTTATGCCCCTCAGACAATTTATATCATTTGACAGTTACCAGTCTGTGGGGGCAGTATGTTTACTGATTCCCAGTTGGCATTTCCCCTTATCTCTGGTTTGATTACTCTAACCTGGAGGTGCAATTCACTGCTAGAGGTTTCCAAAGTTTGATCTCGTAGCATATCATTGCCCAATATGTTCTCTGGTATCAGAGAGATTAAAAACATATGCCTGTGGGGAAGAATGCCCACCTCATAGTACCGAAGAAACTTTCCTAATCACAACGTTTTGCCCTCTGTAACCATGAACGGTGCTGAGGAGGCCAGAAATCTCCTGAGAGTTATCACGTAAGAAAGTATAGTAGTCCTCCCTTATCCATGGTTTTGCTTTCTGCGGTTTCAGATACCTGCAGTCAACCAGGATCTGGAAGCAAGCCATACTCCTGATGAATCACAAGAAGGTCAATTGTAACCTAACACTACGTCACAATGCCTACATTATTCATCCTACTTCGTCTCTTCACTTAAGCATTTTATCATATTACATCATCACAAAAGAAGGGGAGAAAATACTCTGAGAAAGAAAGACAATAATCATGTACCTTTAATTACAGTATATTGCTATAATTATCCTATTTTCAGTAGTATTATTGTCCATCTCTTTCTGTGCCTAATTTCTATATACTTTGTCATAGCTATGTGTGCAAAGGAAAAATCATAGTATATATGGGTTCAGTATTATCTGTGGTTTCAATACTATCCCTTGGAGCTTTTGGGATGTTTTCCTCATGGATAAGGGGGACTCCTATACATTTGGCTCCAGTGTCACCTTTTGTTTATTTCTAGGGGACCAGTAAATAAGTCAATATGAGGCTTGTGATAGCCTCTGATGGTTGTCAGTTGGAGGTAATCTTGGCTTGTGTCCTATACCTGGGGCATGGGAGGAACCCACTTCAAGTAGGACGATATCCCGGAGGCCTTGGCTGGAGCTAGCAGGGCATCAGGTATCATAGGGACAGGTGGGGCAGGTAGGAACTGTTGTTCAGTTTTTTTTTTTAAGTTGATTTATTTTGAGAGGGACAAAGAGAGTAGTAAGTGGGGGAGGGGCAGAGAAAGGGAAAGAGAGAGAGAATCCCAAGCAGGCTCTGTGCTCCATGCAGAGCCCAACACAGGGCTTGATCCTACAACTGTGAGATGATAACCTGAGCTGAAATCAAGAGTTTTATGCTTAACCAACTGGGCCACCCAGGTGCCCCTGTTGTTCAGGTTTTAAGGCTTTTCCATAGAATGACCAACATAGTGTTGCTTTATTAGTCTATATGCTCAGGTGGGGTCTTTGCAGCAATGAGGTCAAACCACATTTGCTTCCAGGTTACTTTTACTGGACACTTGACAGCAGACTGGGGTAGCCTTTTGGCTTTCAGACCTCCCTTTATATCTTGGGTCTTTCCCACAACCCATACTCATTCCTGAGATTTGTCAGTTTCACCCAAATCAGAAATGGATTGCTTAACATAATAAATATCTTCTCCCATGATTAGACTCAGCATGGATAGCAGCATCCTTTAGTAGGTGCTGGAGTGCACCGGATTATCTTACAGTGATTGTGTCCAGATCAGAACCTTCCAAGACTATAGCACAGATTGTCTATCTCATTTCAAACTCCTTAAGAATTTGCTGTATCATCTTTGTAGATTTCCAGGGACCCACATGCCCACACACCCCCTTCATTGGCCCAATACTTCCTGTAGCCTAGAATAATCCAATCTATAAGGTAGTGAGCGCTTTAAATCCCCTAAGTGCATTGCCAATGGGCAGGGTATGTGGTAATGTTGGTCATTTTTTCTTCCTGCTGTCAGTCAGAGAAATATCACAGCCACTTCCCTCACCCCTTGCCCCCCTCCTATCTTATAACCACACTAACCATGCCTGGATACTTTACCTGGCCTTTTTCCAGAACTTGACAGCTATTTAAATAAGCTCAGTGGGAGTATATTCTTTCATCATAAATGTGTCCTAAATTAGAGGCTGCTCTAACTGGCTAGGGCTGCTGTTCCTGGGCTTTTATTTTCCTTTGTATTAGAGGTCAGACAGTACAGGGCGTTTCATGTGTTTCACTGACATTCACCACAATCCTCCTCTTCACTCTCCTCACTTTCCCAGGGATCCCATTCCATAGCATCCCCTTCAGGATTTGGCACAAAAACCTGGATCTTAAATCCTAGGCAGTTTGTTCCCTCTTAGCTTTGCAAAATGGCAGGTTAAGGTCTCCAACATATTATCCTGTTGTCCTACATTGTCAGGCAGCCCTGAGGCTAGCACAGTTATGGATACCACACATCCTTTCTCTAACCTCAGATCTTCTTCCAACTTTCTAACTCAAATGTCAGCCTCTAATTGGGCATCGGTGGCCAGACAAACTGCCCACAGTAGAGGCCAGCCCCCTTCAGTAGCCATCTGTTTTTCTTCTCTGCCATTGTGTACTATGCCCAGTTCTTAAAACGAATGCATAAAACAGCTGGCATTTCAGGCAGCTCATTTAATAGTCCACAAACATCTAACATATGGGTCACCCTTCCTTACCTATATAGAGGTAAATAGCCAATTCAGGCTTCCCCCCAAGAGTGCCTCTTTCCCAGGACCCATGTCTTCGGTCTGCTGGCTAGCTCACCAATTCTTGGGTTGCCACTGGCCCCACATAAGGAGGGCAAAGAGAGACCTAAGAGAGGCAGGCCACTCCACAGTGATAAGTGGCAGGTTTAATAAGCGAGGGAGCTTATATATGAGGATTGTCTTGAGCAACTGTGAAACAAGTAGATGTTCTCACCTACCCACCAAAATCTTAAAGGTTTAGGTAGAGGCTTTAACTGGGTTGAATCACATAATCAGTACAGATTGTCTCAACAACACCTTACTCTCTCAAGGCTATGTCCTTGGAACAGTTCGTAGTCTGGGAATGGTGAACAGAATATCTGCTTGAAGGACAGAGGAAGAGGTAAAGAGTCTCCTGTTGCCTAAGTCCAGCTCTCAGTTCAACCAATGGTCACATGCTCTTGATGACCTCTTCCAACACGAATAAAAAATGGTACAGTTACTTTAGATAACAGCTTTATTTATTCTTATGAAGTTATCTAAACACATCACACAACTCAGTAATATAGATTATACTTAATTGTGGAATTTAAAAAATGAAAATAATTATGCATCAAATATTTGCACTTGAATGTTTATAACAACCTTATTCCTAATAGTTCCAAACTAGAAAAAAACCCCATAAAACATCTATCAACTGGCCCATGGATACACAAATCATAAAATATCCGTATAATAAGATGCAATTAATAATATTCAGCAATGAAAAGGAGTATGCTACTAATTTTCAAAATGAATGAATTGTGAAAGCATTATTTTAAGTAAAAGATGCCAGACATAAAACACTAAATGATCTGTTAACTTCATTCATTTAAAATTTTAGAATAGGGAAAGCTATTGTGACAGAAAGCAGATCAGTGTTTGGCAGAGACCACAAAGGGGCATGTGGGAGATGTTTGGGATGATGGACATATTCCATATGGTTTGAGTGATGGTTACATGATTGTATACAATTGTTAAAACTCATTGAATTACATACTCAACAACTAACACACTCAGCAACATAGATAAACCTCTAAAATATGTTGAAAAAATGAAATCAAACACAAAAGAGTAAATGCTTTATAACTCCATTTATATGAATCAGAAAAAAAGCAAATAACCTACAGTCTTTAAAAAATAGAAAGTGATTGTTTATGGAGATGTTGGTTGGCTGGAACCTTATACCAAAATATTATCTGGGATGATGGGAAACTTTTTTGCATTTTTACTGGTGCGGTGGTTACTATGGTGTATATATTTATCACAGCTCATTAAGCCATGCACTTTTTAAAAAATTTTTGATGTATGTACATTTTTCCTCAGTAAGAGAGATTTTTCCTACTTGGACTGAAACTAAAAGTGTACAATTTGGCACATTCTTATGGTTTCTTACCATGCCATTTATTTCAGGAGCTATCAAAACATTCAGTTGTTTCATGCTTTGCACTTTCCAAATGTCACAAGAAGAAAGTCACCTAGATGAACATGCTAGACCAAAAACTACAACTTTCAAATTCCCTATTTAACTCCTAAGGTAAAATTAAATTCTAAGTTTGACTGAGCTCCTCTTATTCTAAAATTCCCTGACCGTGGAGTAGTCTCCTCTTAGAAATAAGTACATTTTGTTTAAAAACAACATACATATATGCATAAATAGTGTTTCTGCATTAGTCTTTCTATAAAGACGATGAAATCTCAGACCACTTGTGATAAAAGAAGAGTATGATATATACTGGAAAGATATCTATATGGATATAGACATATCTATAGATCTATATAGATATCTATAGATATAGACATAGATTTTCAATTCTTGTTTTCCTCTGTTAGTTTAAAAATAAGGGTTTACATTTATCAGTCTGTTAGCATTGGCAAATAAGTGTTAGTCCATACCTTAGTTATATAAGAAATACAAATCAAACTGGTTTAAAGAAAAAGAAATTATTGGCTCATCTAACTGAAAAGCATATAGTATAGTCTTAGACAATGATGATAATAGCTGTTCAAATATTATCATCAAGACTAAATCTCCATCTGCATCTCTCAGTTCTGCTCTCATCCATGTTGGTATTATGTTCCAGCTAGTTCTCTCCCCAGTGGCGGCCCCCGGAAGACTTACTTCATGTAAAAAGTATACCAGTTTCTCTTTCTTAATAGTTCCAGGAAAATTCCCTGAAATGACTGCCATTGATCTGACTTGGGTAAATCTCTCAACCAATTACTGTGTAGAGGGGAAAAAAATTATATTCCTGGCCCAGGGGAAAGTGATGTGGTCATTGCTAGAAATGTGGTATGGTTAATATGTCCCATCCAGATGATCTGAGTGTTAGGGAGCTGTGATTTTCAGAAAACAAATCAATATCCTTCTAAGGAATGTTTGGGATTAGAGGCTAGTCAATCCACAAATATAACAAACAGAACTGAAAAACAACAACACAATCTATCCTCTGCAGTAATTGAATAGATGCTTAAATAAATCCTTTGCACAGAGTTGTTGCTTAAGAAATATTTGTTCATGGAATGAAGCACTTGAACACTTTTTCTGTGTAAAGTCATGTTGCTGCTAAAATTGAAATGGTTTCTCTCAAGATAAGCTAATCTTCCTAAACTTTAGAGACTCCTTATGTTGGCATTGGAGATTTCTAAATGAGAAGTATGAAAATTCCTCCCAAACTTGTCGTTTGTTTTCATATTTTTCTTCCATTGATATATTCTTTTTGTATGTCTAATAATTATCTAATAATTAATGCCAATGCTAACTCCTTCATTCCAGTAAGGTTTAGAAGCCAGGGCTGGAATAAAGCTGTAGATATTGCCCACCGTGTCATTAAAAGGTCAATGATTTAAGATATACATACTATGCATATGATATATAGTGTATCATTGTATATTAGTTCTAATACATTTTATATGTTAGTGTCATTTTATATATTAATGAAAAAAAGAAATTATACTGAACCATGCACACTGTTTGTCCTGGTTTTCATTGCTATCAAAAGCAAGGCTTTGCCAGGATGCTCATCAGAATTAGGAGAATGATGAGATTTTTTTCCTCTAACTGGTTTGTTAGCTAACTAGCTTTTTACTCAGGGTCTTTACTTCATTTTCACTAATCTCCAGCTGATCAGGCAAATATTTTAGAAACCAATGGTAAAAAATATTGAGACTTTGAAATCAGAATTCTGACAAGCAAAATTATTCTGATCTCCACGAATAGACTTTTTCCTTAACAGTAGGTTTTTGAAAATCTTGCCTTCTGCTTCGCTTAAAACAATCATCAGTCCATCTATTCTGCCTGCATAACTGAGCATATGATCCAAGTCAGGCCAGTGAGATTTTAATCCAGCCGTTGGTGGAAGAAGAGAAAAACGCTTTCTTTCCTGATGGATAAGGAGGAAAGCTTTGCATAGGCACGGGAATAAAAAGTACAACATGGGGAAAATAGTCAACAGTACCATAACAGCATTGCACATTGATAGATATTATCTATGCTTGTGGTGAGCATAGCATAAAGTGTAGAGCTGTTGAATCACTGTGTTTCACACTTAAACCTAATGTAACATTGTGTGTCAAGTATACTTAAATAAAAATAAATTAAAAAATAGATAGTATATTAAATTCAGTGTGTAGGCAAGGATAAGAAACAAACAAAAACCTAACCAAAATATGTTTTTAAAACAATGCACTCTGAAAAATTAACCTAGAGGCTTCTCTCCAAAATTATCTGAAAAATGCTGTGGCCGAAGAGTTTTGGCAATTTCTGGAAGAAATGAAAAATGATTTTAGCATTAAGCCCCGCCTCCCTGCCATGTTTCTTATAACACTATGGTTGCTAAATTATAATAAATGTGGGTGATCACTAAATTTAAAAAAGAAAAAGAAAAGCTTTGCCACTGTTGGCCATTATTTTATGGCTATAAGGAAAAACGGTGCTGGAGACCAGAGTCAGCAGTGTTAAGTTGGGTGAAGAAATAGGGAGGAAAATACTAGGTCCTTATATGAATTCCAGGATCAAGCCTGTCTTGAAGCAATATTAGTCATACAAGCATGTGCTTTGAAGAGTCAATAAATTGCCTTTGTTATTCAGATCAAACTGAGAAGGTTTTTGTGACTTTCAACTTAAAGTATCCTAATAGATTCAGGGTTCCTATTAATATATAGCAGCAATTGTTTATTAATAATTTTAAAAAGAGATCAAAGGCAATCAAAGGTATAAAACTGAACAATATGTCAAGGACCCTGAGCTGTAGTCCCTTATTTTCAAATAACAAGCTGTTATATTTTTCTGGGCTTCTAATCTTTTAAGAATTAAAAGACTGAAATCCTCTTCTGCAGTTTTGGAAGCTCAGATGACATGACGTATCTTTATAATATCCAAAGGTTACGAAAATTCAACTTACTATGGTGTCAATGCTAATTAAAGACTAACTCAAATGTCTTAAAAGCACTCTAGACCATTTGGATTTGTCTGGCCATTTATCATA
Source organism: Cryptoprocta ferox (assembly GCA_028646485.1). Classification (NCBI taxonomy): domain Eukaryota; kingdom Metazoa; phylum Chordata; class Mammalia; order Carnivora; family Eupleridae; genus Cryptoprocta; species Cryptoprocta ferox. The sequence continues at coordinate 41,385,487 of CM053578.1, forward strand.
CTTGGTGAGCATGCAGTGAGGGCAAATTTAGTCCAAGTCTCCATTGACAAGAAAAAGCTGAAAATCAGGTCAGTTCCCCTGATTATTCAAATAGCAAACTCACCTGCTCAGAGATTGACCTGATTCCCTTCACTTCAATGGTCAGTTGCCTCCTACGGATGTGTTACTTTAAGAGTAAGGATGCCTTATCACTATGTCCTGTACAAAGAGGCTGGGGAAGCACTGCCTTTACTCTTCTCTTGACCTTCACCCTCTCTGGGTTGCCAGACTTATTATGGTTTATTGATAACCCCACACCACCTTCACATATAAATAGAGGCTGAAAGAAAATATGATAACCAACTAAGATTAAAAAATCTGGTATTGAATCCCAGATAATTTTAAAACTGCCTGTACATGGTATATGTTTAGGACCACAGACATAACATTCGCCAAGGGTGGTTATTAAATTCCCTAATTCATCCTCCACACTTATAGACTCCTGTACAGTAGGCATGAATAGAGCCCATGAACCTGTAATTTTAATAAGCTTCCCAAATGACTTTTAGGTATATGAAAGTTTGAAAAACATTAACACACATCAGGTCTTATGCTTTCCACCCCTTTCTAGCTAATTATTTGGTGTTTATAGATGACTCTGAAGTTGACTATATCATAGAGTTTGGGGGGAGTCAAAAATAAGAGAGGAGCACCTGGGTGGCTCTGTCAGTTAAATCTAAGACTCTTGGTTTCAGCTCAGGTCATGATCTCAGTTTGTGAGTGTGAGCCCAGCATCAGGTTCTATGCGGACAGCATGGAGCCTGCTTGAGATTCTCTCAGTGTCTGTCAAAATAAATAAACAAACTTTAAAAAGATAGCTTTAGGAAATAGTTTAGTTTCCCACCACAAACTAACTTTTACACAGGCTCTACTGTCATGACCATGGAGAAAAATAAATAAGCACTTGAAACTGTATGTTATATTGACATTTTCTATAGGAGACCTAGCTAACGTATTTATGCAGGAGATGTTGAATTATTGAGCATGTTTAGTGATAATATACTCTTCGCTATTTGAAAACAACAAACACAATCACATTAATTCTGTTTTTAAAATAGCAGATCCCAGTTACTTTGCCTGTGAGATTACTTATCCAAAATTTCTGTGGGAATTTTTAGCACAGACATATTGTACATGCATGGCACCAGGTTATTTTGGCACAATCACATCAGATTAAAGATCCGCTGAGACATCCTGTAAGTCTAGATAAAACAGCTCCCAATAACTGCAACTGTCAATGACAGAGCTCCAAATGCTGAGAGTCTGCCGAGCAGCAGTAACTTATACAACAGTCTACCTACAACTAGTATTTTGGCAAATCACTACAGATACCAAGGAATGTATCCAAACACTGTAAACTAGCTGTGTAGTGGTAAGAGAGAAACATGGAACAAAACAGAAATATAATCACCTAAATCAGAAATAGGTAGCTTCCACATCTACCCATTGTAAGGGGAAGAAGAAAGAAGGGAGGAAGGAAGGAAGGAAGGAAGGAAGGAAGGAAGGAAGGAAGGAAAGAAGGAAGAAAGGGAGGAAGGAAGAAGGATAAGGAAGGAGGGAGAGAGGCAAGAAGGAAGAGCAAATTCCAGGTTTAAAGTAATATTATTATTTTTCAATATTCAGGTGAACATGTGAAAGTAATTTATTGTATCCACAGAAACAAACTTTTATTTGAGCAAATAGTATAAAGTATGTATTTCACCAGTACCCAACAGTATTAGTATCTGATTCAAACTCTGAAACTTATAAAAAGTTTCAAGAGCTGAATAACAAATCTGATATCCAGAAGAGTGAGAATTAATTTCATAATAAGGAGCAATGACTTCATCTTATTTCCTCAGAGCTCCCAGGAAGGGAGCATAATTAAACCCATCTGTATATAGTGCTACTCTTCTGACCATTTCCAATCATTTTACCTGCAAGTCCAGGTCCAGCTCCTGGGACACTATCTGGGCTTCCAAGCTGGGAGAGGGGCAGGAGAGGAGAGCTGGGAAAGACAGGAATAGTAAGTACAAGCTAATAAAGCTTTCATGTTGGAGTAAAACTAGTTTAGATATAGTTGATTCAGCAACTACCCAGTTTGAGTACCTACTTTCATGTCAGAACCTATGGTAAGAAGACAGAGTAAGATGTTGTCTCTGTTATTAAGAAATTACAATCCGGTGATGGGATTCTCCTTTTTGTGCTCCACTATAAGGTGATTTGACTCCAATCCTTTGTATGCTGAGGTTTAGCGGATTTTTTTTTGATAATCTCCTGTTTCCCAAGCTTCCATTCGTATGGTTTTTTAATCATCATAAGAACTGCCTTCCCTTTACCATTCCATATGTATACATATTTATTATATATAATATACACACATATGAGAAATTATCCCCCAGTGTTTTTATTACTTAATCTTCCATTGTAGTTTGATTTCTGCTTCCACCATTTCATTGAAATTACTTTTGCCAATGCCTTCAATTACCTCATGAATGGTAAATTTTTAGTGTTTATTTGTTTAAAAAATTTTTAATGTTTATTCATTTTCATGAGAAAGAGAGAGAGAGAGAGAGAGAGAGAGAGAGAGAGTGTACATGAGTGGGGGAGGGGTAGAAAAAGAGAGGGAGACACAGAATGTGAAACAGGCTCCAGGCTCTGAGCTGTCAGCACAGAGCCTGACGTGGAGCTCTAACTCGGGAACAGTGAGATCATGACTTGAGCCAAAGTCGGACGCTTGACCAACTGAGCCATCCAGGTGCCCTAAATTTTTAGTGTTTATTTGAATAAACTTTTGTGGCACATTTTATACCTCGATGGATTCATTAATTTACCATTATTTTAGTGTGTCCATTAAGGTCTAGACATTGCTCCCAGTGCTGGGGACTCAGCAGTGAACAAGACAGGCAGGTGCCTTGCTCTAATGAAGCTGATGTTTTAAGTGAATACTTAGTTTGGTTATTCATAAAACTCCTTTTCTTCAGTAAAACCCATACTGTTAGTTCTTCTACCTTTCTGATTTTCCCATTCAGTTTCTTTTATAATACCTTTTTATTTTTCTAATGTTTGTTTGTCTATTTATTTTGAGAGAGAGAGCACGTGAGTGGGGGAAAGGCAGAGACAGGAGAGCTCTAGAGAATCCCAAGCAGACACCACACTGCCAGCACAGAGCCCAATGTAGGGCTCAATCCCACTCACTGTGAGATCATGACCTGAGCTGAAACCAAGAGTCAGACAACCAACTGAGCCACCCAGGTACTTCTATAAATACCTTTGCTTAAGTATCAGTGCTTAATCATTGATATTCTATATAAGATTCTGCCAGAGAACTATTATGATTCTTTCTTCTGTTCTCTCCTAATACGATTTCACCCTCTCTACAACAATTTGCTGACCCTGACTAAATGACAACATCCAGCTCCGAAATTTCCTTGAGCTGCATTCACACTTTCATATCTTGGATGGGAAGCTCTATTTGCATGCCTTGAAGAACCTCCAAATTAATATACCCAAAGCTTAATCCATCATATTTCTCTGCCTCCAATCATTTTCTTATCCTGTGTTCTCTATCATATCTGGTGATATTATTAATCATCCCATACTATGCTAAAAAATCTTAGAAACACCCTCAACTCTTTCCTTTCCTTTGGTTGTTTCCATTTTTCACATACAATTAATCATCAGAAGGAGCGAATTTACATTTTTGTATTCCTTGAATTCTTCTCTACTTCTGTCTTTATCATCTATCTCTCTCACAGCCTGAGTAAAATTTAAACACTTAGCCTGGACTCTGGCATCATCTTCCTAATGGGATGATTGCCTCAAATTCATCTTCCTTACAGCATACAGATTAATTTCTCATTTAAAACTCTTCAATACTACATATCAATAAAAATTCAAGTGAACAATTCTTGACACACAGTAGGTATGTAGCAAATTATTGTTTAATTGGATTTCTCTAGACCCTGGTAAAGCATTTCTCCCTATAACCTATTTATAGAGCATGTACACGTGGAGAGTAAAGCAATGAAATGCCAGAGGTTACCACTTAACTATTTTAGTACTGCCTGCCTGCAAGCTCTGAAAATCAAGTTCTAGGAGGAATCAAGAGCCACATAACATGAATTTATTCAGTCGGAGTCCCAAATTGTGCAAATTTGTCTCAGGATGTAATTTATTCATGGGAAATGCTAGCCAAATTCATGATGTTTTGCTATCAAACCAGAAGTATATTACTTAAAAACAAAGCAGGTTAGGATTTTCCTAAGCTTATTTTAAAGAGGCACATGTTTCTTCTACAAGCAGTATATTTCATCAATTAAAATAAGAAGATTTGGAATCACTTCTGCACATAAAGTGTTCTGAAATAAAGTATTCACTCATTAACATTCTAGAACATAAGTTATGATTTTAAAAATATCATTAGTATGTGGAGTGCCCAGCTACTTAATACCACAAGCCTATTCTTTATACTTTATACATAAACATTAGCAATAACAAAATCACAGAATATATTTAATACTTGAAATCAAAGCTCATTTGTGATTTTTTGTTTTTGAGCTCCTCAGCCAGTCCTCTCATACTTTTATAGTAAAAATTAAGTAGACATTTACAGAAATCATCTTTTCATTAGTCCCTAGGTTCATGTTACTATTATTCTTCATATTCAGTCTAATACCTTCTTCTTCTAATGGTAAATTTTGTATAAATAGGTTGTTGTTTTGAATGTGGCACTGAGATAGTGAAATTGTGTTGGTATACTGTCATTCTGATGATGCTGTCAATAATTGATATATACATTTTGAAAGTGTGAATGATTGGTCATCAGAAACATGAATAATGGTATTCCTCTTCTAGAGATCATTCAATAAACTGTGTCCTTTATATTCAACATGTTAATATTACCTTCTGGAGCAACAATGGAGTCTATACGTCAATGAGGCCAGCTTATTCCTATCATGAGGTAGAAATGATCTAGTGTTGTCTATTTAATGAGGCATAATAACATCTTTTTTGGGTATATGCACAACAGGCATAATTCTGGGTATTTAATAGAGTCAGTTTTTTTCCCATATCACATTTACATATATTAATAAAAATTATTGTAGAGAAATCTCATTAATGTTTGTCTTATTTTAAACAAATGTGTATATATGTCTTAAGCATGTATACATATATTTATGTACATATGTTTCAAATATATGAGTTTTTAATGTAGAGAGAATTACAACCAACCATCTCTGGGACTTTACAACATCTGAATTCAGGTGCACAATTATTGATTGATTGATTGATTGATTGATTATTAGAAAATATTTATTGTGGATATGACTCTATCTTATAGAAACGTGGTATTCAGGAAACAGTTGAATGGTTAACATGAATTTCATGTTATTGCTTATTTGCAAAGTTCAAAAAACTCAGTTTCAATTTCTACAGCACTGCTGGAATTAAGAGTATATAACATATTTTTATCTACTTTAAGTTTAAAAACATAGTATTAATTTAATACTCCTTCAGTAAAAAATAGCACCTCTTACTTGCTGGCCTAATGCAAGATCTTGAGATCATGATTTTCCTTTCAATTTAGTTAGGAGTCACAGCCTTTGAAAGGGAATGTCCTTAATGCTTTAGAATCTATCCCAAACCACAGAAGGGGTTAATACTAGGGTGAAGATTGGACTTGGGCACTCCTTCTTCCACTGTGGTGCTCATTACCAAAGGCTGTGGTGTTACTTCTCTCCAGTTCTAAATACTGTCATTTTCTTACATTTCCTTTAGAAAAAGCCTGAGGACAGTGGTGTGAAAAAGCTGCATCTGTTCAATACTGCTGGCACCTCCCCTTGTTAGATTCATGTGACAGACTTGGTTGAATATTTACCGGTGACTAACTGAGACCTTTTTTCTAGACTCCAATTGACTCACTGCATTTTGAAAAGATAGTCATATTGACATCCCAGTTACCACTTCTGGGACTGCTTCTCAACCTAGAAATTAAAGTGTCTGCTGCTCTGTTCATGTTAGACACACCTGTAGAAAAAAAAGCTATCCAATAAGCAAAGGCCTTTGATTGTTAGGTTCTTTTCGGATCTACATAACGTTTCAATCTTATTTCTCATTACTCTCCTGGTAAAACAAAATAGAAACCCTCGTTACCCATGCACACTGTGCTTTGGTGTTTCCAAAAATTGCTCAAGGTTTCTTCTGTTGGAGATGATCTTGTTCATATGTTTATAGGTTACCAATTCTTCAAGATCCAAATCAAATGTTACTCTATCCATCATACAGCCTTCTAAGCTCTGCCCACAGTAGAATATACTATTTCTATCTTCTGGACTCCACAGAACTTTACTTGTTTTATGGGATTAACTGTTTTATACCTTGCTCAACCCCTTGCTTTTGTCCTGACACAGATATTTCTAAATGTGTTTACTTTTTTCCTATCTAAATATAATCTACTTTTTTAAATGTTTATTTTTGAGAAAGAGAGAGCATGTGCATGTGTGAATGGGGAAGGGGCAGGGAGAGAGGAGGACAGAGGCTCCGAAGCAGGCTCTGCGCTGACAGCAGAGAGCCCCATGTGGGGCTTGAACTCTCAAACTGAGAGCCTGAGCCAAAGTTGGACACTTAACTGAGTCACCCAAGTGCCCTCATCTACTTTTTAAAACCGTAAGTCGTCCCATTATCACACCAGAAAAGCTGTATTTAACTTTCCCTAGGAATAGTAGGAATAGTACATTGTACTAAGCACTTATTATTTCATTTTATCCTTACAGCAACTCTGTAAGACTTTCATTACTCCCATCCCTAAAAAAGGAGAAAATTGAGATGCAAAACATGAAGTATCTTTCCCATAAAAGTCTCATTATCCAATGGCACTGTGAAAATACAGAACACAGTCTTTGTACTACTATACCATCTGCCTCTAATCTTGGAAAGAATAGGAATTAAATTAACTTCCTACATTATTTGATTAGTTCCATAAAGGCTAAGTATTTAAAAGATGATTTTAATTTATTTGGGTAAGGTTTTAGGGTTTCATCATATAATTAGCCAAAAACTTTTTCCGGTAGCCAATAGGAAACAATGATTTTCAAAGGCCAGTTGCGTTAGAATTACAGAGTCTTAGTTACATTTCAGATTCCCGGACAGCTTCCTGCTCATACAGAATCAATTGGGAATGTGGTTTTACAAGTTTCCCAAATGAATCTTACACACTTTCAATTTTGTAAAGCTCTGGTTGGAGCAAAATGCAGGGTATTTTTGTTATAGTTTTTCTATTGTGGTGGGAGTTAACTTTTCCTAGTTACAGCCAGCAGTTAGGCTTTGAGGTTTCTGGATGTAGGCTGTACAGTTGCTGCTCTGATACAGAAGGTCACACCTTGCAGCTTATGTCATTCAGTCATGCAGGGGTTTCAATGGAAAATATCATTGAAAGCAGCCTGGCCCCAGATTCTGTACTCAGATTCTTCACGTGGTAGGTCTGGCCAATGCAGAAGCTTTTCAGAGGCCACCAGAGCTGCCATGTTCATTGCCTCGCCTGTAACATTAGGAAAGAAAATGGGTTTGAGGACAAAAGCAGAGGCTTCACAAGTTTACCTTCTGACAAATTCAGATGAAAGAAGACAATTTCACTATTTTCCCCCAAATGCCTTTTTTTGGATTAACCTACAATTCTTTAATCAAGAGGGTTTCCCCCCCCCCATTTAACTCTTCATTTATTCAACATTTATCCAGCACCAGTGTATGCAAGGCACTGTAATAAGAATGGAGAATTAAAGGTGCCTCAGGGGAGATGAAGCAGCCAAGCACAGGAACAGAGATATTACACCCTATTAGAAGCCAAGAGAAAGAAAACTTAATGGTTGGTGAAGTCAAGAAAATCTTGCAAGACAAGAACATTACAAGTAGAATAATTAGCATGTGCAAAGAGACTGAGGCATAACAGCGTGCTTAGTTTAAGCAAAGTACAAGTAGAAGTTAGGAACTACCCTTCCTGAAGCAATTTAAAACAGATTTTTTTTTTCATTTCCAATTGAAATAGAAAACCCATTTTTACTCTCCTGCATGATAATCCTTCTTAGAAGTCCTTTAGATTCCTCTTTTGTCTAGTGCTTTTTCAACATCGCTTTTTGCAAATTGCTCTTCACATTTTCCCTTTCTCTTAAATTGGTTGGCTCAAGACTAGATACATTTTATAAGGGTGACAGGATATAAAGAAGACTTCATGTGCACATGGTGCTCATTCATTATAAATTAATGGCCTGACACTAGATTGTTGACTTACAGATATCAAGCAAAGTGGAAGCCTGTTTGAAAGTAAGAAAATAAAATCATTCAAGTTCTATATCAAGAAACTGAGATGGTTTAGACAATCTCTGAGACTGTTGTTAATATTCTAGCTCTGTGATTCTCGAATCTATGTTAGGATTTATATAGGATCAAAGACAATATAATCACCTCTGTTAATCTATGAGAACAAAAAAACATGGAGAGTATAGATAGAAAAATTCCCAGAATAGTCTTAAAATCAATTTTAATCTATTTCTCACACAATCTTTTACCAAAACCTTTGAGAAGAAAAACTGACGAATTTCCCTCCGCCTACCACTATATTAATGTAAGGTGAAATGCCAGGAAAATGATGGCAGAGAGGTATCATTGGAGCAAAGGGAATTGGTCCTCTACATACTGGACACTGATAATGAATAATCGGTAGTAAGTTCCTTTCAGACATCTTATTGGAAGACCTACTATGTGCTAAGACAGTGATTCATTGCCTTAATGATGAGCATCAAAATTACCTGGGGAACTATTTAAAAATACAAATGACCAATCCCTAGGAGATCCCATATAATAAAGTTGGGGGGAAGGCCTTGAACCTCTATGAGTTTATCAAGTTCTGCAGGTGATTATGTTGTAAATCTAAATTTAAAAGCCACCCTGCTAGAGAAGTATAATGATCAGTAATAGCAATTCCATAAATTTTAACTAATCAACAGATGTATTGTTGATTATCAATACAGAATTTCAATCATCTGATTTTTACAAGCTCTATTACCAGACTAAACTAGTGAATCTTGTTTTTATTTAATAAGTTTTCACCTAATTATTTAGTTCCTTCATGATATTTAACTTTCTAACTTTGTTTTATGGTAATCTGTTATGTGGAAAATTTTATAATGTAGAAAAACTTTTTTCTTTTTCTTTCTTTCTACGTTTATAGGTCATATTTTTTAAATAGACCACCCTTTGTACAAGAAATGAAAGGGAGGAGTAGGTGCAGGCTTTTAGATGTTTCCTGAGCTATAAAAAGAAAACACAACATTACATCTTCCTTGGGGATCATAGTGAATTTTTAAATGGCGCCTAGCCATTGATCAGCTGTCTCAGGGTTTTCAGCAGGGACAGAAGCTTACTTGAGAAGAATCAGCAGTATTGATAAGTCCTTTATGTTCAACAAGAGAAGAATTGTGATTTTCCGTTTGCACATTACCATGATGTGTATTGAACATCTGAGCAATGAAGTGAATCAAATTGTACATACTCAGCATGCTTGCCACCAGGTATATGTAATCCTTCAGGGTATATAACAGTGGAGAGTTTAAAATAGAATCCCAGAGTAACCCAAATAAACAACTAACTGCCAATTTCCTTAAGCATGGCAAAAGCACATCCCATGGTAATTAGTCTGAGTTTGTTTCCAAGGTAATTTTCCAATAACCAGTCTACTTTTGCAGAGATATTAACACATTTTTCCTAATATGGAAGCCTGGAGTTAAGAATAAAAATAATCTATTTCAAAAAGGAAACACTGTAATTAATAAAGAAAGAATGTTATGTTGAATAGGATTGCATGTCTTTTACCTTTCCATATAAACTTTAGAATGAGTTTATCAATATTGACAAAACAGTTCCTTGGAATTTAGATTGGGATTGCATTGAATCTGTTGATCACGTTGGAAAAAGCTGACATCCTAACTATATTGAGTCTTCCAATCCATCAACATGGAATACCTATCCATTCATTTATACCATCTTTAATTTCTCTCAGCAGTGTTTTGCAGTTTTACCTGTACAGATTCTGTATATATTTTATTAGATTTATGCCTAAGTGTTTGCTTTTTGATGCTATTATAAATGGTTTTTTTTTTAATTTCAGTTTTTATTATGGTACCTAAGAAAGCAATTGAGTTTTATATATTGACCTTTTATCTGCTACTAACCATATTCTAGTACACTTAGCTTTAGTAGGTTATTTTGAAGATTCACTGGAATTTCCTGCGTAGATAATTATTGCATCTGAAAGTAAAATCTTTTATTTCCTTCTATTTATCCTGTACACCTTTTGTTTTGTTTTCTTGTCCTGTTGCACTAGCTAGGACATCCAGTATAATGTGAGACAGACGTCATGAGAGAGGACGTTCTTACCCATGTACTTTTAATATTATGAGTGACATTGTTTCAATCCATGACTTAATTCAATTCAATTCAATTCAATTCAATTCAATTCCATTCCATTCCATTCCATTCCATTCAAAACATGATTTTATGTTATAATTGATATTTATATCATGTTCTGTTTAATGTAACAAAATTTTCTTTTATTATTTCATTTGGTTTTGGGGGAAGATTCTGATAAGTCTAGTAATTATCTTTGTATTTATGTCTTTTACCCTTAATTCTAATTTTTCTTAAAAATATTTTACTATCTCGTCTGTCAGTTTTATATGGTCGTCATTGGCCCTCAAGTACCTTTTACAAATTTTGCACTTCTTTCTCTCTCCTTCCACTTTTAATGGAATTTTTTCTACATAGTCAGATCATAGCTATTTAAATATTATCCTTTTGTTCATGATCCTATTCTTGTAATAGTCTTTGATTTTCAACTAAATATTTTATTTATTTATTTATTTATTTTATTCCAAGTTTTACTATTTCATTTTTCTTGATTTACTGCAGTAGTGACCTCTTTTTTAATTATTTTTTAATATAATTTATTGTCAAATTGGCTAACATACAGTGTGTAAAGTGTGTTCTTGGTTTTTGGGGGTAGATTCCTGTAGTTAATCGCTTACACACAACACCCAGTGCTCATCCCAACAAGTGTCCTCCTCAATGCCCATCACCCATTTTCCCCTCTCCCCACCCCTCCATCAACCCTCAGTTTCTGCTCTGTATTTAAGAGTCTCTTATGGTTTGCTTCCCTCCCTCTCTGTAACTATTTTTTTTCCCCTTCCCTTCCCCCATGGTCTTCTGTTAAGTTTCTCAGGATCCACACATGAGTGAAAACATATGATATCTGTCTTTCTCTGACTGATTTCACTTAGCATAATACCTTCCAGTTCCATCCACGTTGCCACAAATGGCGTGATTTCATTCTTTCTCATTGCCAAGTAGTATTCCATTGTATATATAAATTACATCTTCTTTATCCATTCATCAGTTGTTGGACATTTAGGCTCTTTCCATAATTTGGCTATTGTTGAAAGCACTGCTATAAATTTTGGGGTACATGTGCCCCGATATATCAGCACTCCTGTATCCTTTGAATAAATTCTTAGTAGTGCTATTGCTGGGTTGTAGGGTAGTTCTATTTTAAATTTTTTGAGGAAACTCCACACCGTTTTCCAGAGCAGCTGCACCAGTTTGCATTCCCACCAACAGTGCAAGAGTTTCTGCTTCTCCACATCTTCACCAGCATCTGTTGTTTCCTGAGTTGTTAATTTTAGCCACTTTGACCAGTGTGAGGTGGTATCTCAGTGTGGTTTTGATTTGTATTTCCCTGATAATGAGTGACGTTGAGCATCTTTTATATATGAAATCATCATAAATCCATTTACCAAGGTTTCCTCAGTATGTCTTGGTTACATGAACTCATCTTCTAGTAGGTTCCTCACAAATGACTCACACATACAATAGACCCTGGGTTCTTGCACAGTTAACACTGTTTTTCTATAGTCTTGATACTTTAAAGACAACTTGGCTAAATATAAAATCCTTGCTTAACTTTTCTTTTAGTGAACATTTTGAAAGGGCTGTTCCACTGTTGCTTTGTGTTTTTTGTTGCTCTTGAGAGGCTGATGTTAGACTAATATACTTCCCATTATAGATAATCTCATTATTTTGTTTAGAGGAACTGGTGAGTTTTTCCTCCTTAAAGTACCTTAAAGTAGAATAGTTTTCCTGGCATATTTCTCCAAATCATTTGTTTTAGACCATTTTCCCAGGTAGAAAGTAGGTGCCTTCAAAATGTAGATTTAAACTATTTTTTATTTCTGGATAGTTTTCCTGGCTTACAGATTGCAATGTTTATTTCTGTTCTGTTTCTCTTTATTTTGCAGTAACTCTAATCATGTAAAGGATAGATTTTTTTTCCTTGCCTACCTGGCATTTCATCCACTTTCCTCTTAAACTTTATACTCTTAAAACAATCTCAAACATACTCCCTTGGTTTTTGTCTTGCCTTTCTTCAAAGTCCCTTATTAAATTTTTATTCCAATCTATATTCCCCTGGGTACGTTCTAATTTCTTCCTCACTTCCTGGTTGACCATTTTCTTCAATTTCTTTTCTGAGTTGGATTTTCATTGCATTTTTTTTCCTGTGTTGTGTCTTTATTTTTGTCACTAGTTTTTTTTTTTTTTTACTTTCTGTTTTAATGCATTTCTAGAATTATAACTAAATTCTTGCTTAAGACTAATATAATTTACAATGTTTGATAAAGTGTTCTTCCTTACTGAATTTTGGAAAAAAATTATTACAGGAAATATTTTAATTTGAATTTTCTGTTTACTTTTTTTGGACACTTTTGTATTTCTTTTGGTTGATTTTTTTAAAAATCCTTGGAATTTTTTTTGATGATCTCCTAACTCAAGAATGTCCTTTTCTACCAGTATGGTAAAACGAGTTTTAAAAGAATTGATTGTGTCATTTATAGAAGTTATGATGGCAAGAAGGGAGATGAATGGTATCTCATTTTATCTTTTGTTTCTGTAGGATCCTTAACTGTTAATTCTCCCTCTTCTTTCTTTCTCTACTTAGCAGATTCTCCCCATAAGAAGCAATGCTTCCCAAAGGCTAATTCCTCCAGGTCTGCTTACTTTCAATCCCCATTCTTGTAGCTGATGTTGGGAACTGCCAATTACTTGACCTGTTTCTAGTATTTTGGTACAAACTGTTGTAATGTCTTTCTGTAAGTGATTTATCTATCTTTCCACTATAGGTTCTATTCTATTCTTCTTTTTCAAAGAATCCCTAAAGCTCTCCTTCCCTTATTCTTCACACCTATAGAATTTCACTAGCCATGAGAGCTTGTTGGAATTTAGTTTCTAGTTCTCTAGTTATAAGAATTAGAAGTTAATGGCATTTGTGTCCCCTAGTAATGTCTAAAATATGGTTGATTGTGATTTTATTTATTTATGTATGTCATTCTATTTGTCACTGGTCATGTGGATTTTCAGAAGGTTGTTAGAAGGGATTCAGATTCAAGGAGTCACCATTATTGGGACACTTCCCCAGAGAAGGTTACTTTAGTTACTTCAAACAAATCAGGAGTCAGATGTTCAACCGACTGAGCCACCCAGGTGCCCCAAAATGTCAGTTTTAGAAGCTGAGTGGAGGCACTACTGCAGGACTGAGAGTGGAAATAAGGATGAGTAAGTGTTCCAGGTAGTGAAGTGACTCATAACAAAAAGTGTCAGTGGGATTTCAAAGTGAGGATAGATTCAAATTGCAAAGTGATAAGGATTATTTGTTAATTTCTTAAATAAATTGGGTTTTATATAAAAGAATTGTTACATATGTACTAAATTTTCAATTCATTAATAGTAAAATAATCAGTTTTTGGAAAAAGATACCCGCCTATTAATGCACAATAAGGATTCCATTTGTCCCTGACCTTCAGGGAAATTCTAAGGGAAGCACTATTGAAAAGGATTGTAATACCATAATATCACCATCACTTGATTAATTATGCCAGATTTTCACTTGATATGTTCATTTTTAACAGGATTTGTTTTCTATTCAATTTGGTTTAATTGAATTGAATTGTTTTAATTTTTGTTTATAATTTAATGATTATAGCACTTAAAGACATAAGACGTGATGGAGCTTTGCTATGAAAAAAGTAAGCTGATTGGGATTGAACAGCAATTAATATAAATTGCCACCAATATGAATCACTTGAAGAATTAAAATAAGCTACTAGAGTTATTATGAGGCTTACAAAATTCATAAGCATAAAATGCTTGGAATAGTATCAAGTACATTGTACCTACTCAATAAATATTAGCTATTGTTGGGACATAAGCTGTACTAACCTCGATTTTGTTTACACAGCTCTTCTTCTGGATACAGCTCATAGCAGAAATGGGAGTAAAAATTATTTTTGTAGGTCCTTTCTTTATGACTTTGGTCAATAACACTAAAATATTTCATGAAACCTCTCCATTTTTAGAATGGAACTTCTAGAGAGATATTTCTTGAAGTATTCATGCTTTTTTTTTTAAACAAAGAAGGAACCAATTACGAACATAGATTATGGTGAAGAAAGAATGTAAATATTTACTACAATAGAGAAACATACAATTCTTCTAAATATTATGCCATTTCATACTTGAATTTTATAGTTTTATGTTTCTTGGCCCATTGAATTAATTATTGAGACCTTTGTTCTGTCATATAATCATAAAGACAAAAAGGTTTTCTCAGGGAAATATTTGCCTTATAGTTATATTTTCAGGCTACTTAAATCCTGAATCTTTACCATTATACCTTGTCAGGTTTTTTTTTTAACTTATTTTTTCCATGTGCACTACGTTCTATTCCTTTATATTTATTCCTTCTGCAGCATATAGCTAGCCTAAAATAAACATTAAATTAAATGTTTGCTCCAGTCTCAAAAACACCAATGTATCCACATTTGTATACTTTATGTTGCCAGGACTTCCTTTGACAATTTCTAGAAGTTTAATTTTTTTTTTTAATTTTTAGTTTAATTCCAGTTAGTTAACCTACAGCATTATATTAGTTTCAGGTGGACAATGTAGTGATTCAACACTTTTATACAACACCCAATGCTTATCATGACAAGTGCACTCCTTAGTCCCCATCTCCTATTTCACCCATGCCCCCATGGTCCTCCCTCTGGTAATCCTCAGTTTGTTCTCTCTCTCTCTCTTTTTAAAATTTAAATCCAAGTTAGTTAACGCATAGTGTAATGATGATTTTAGGAATAGAATTTAGTGATTCATCACTTACATATAACACCCAGTTTCATCCCAACCAGTGTTCTACTTAATGCCCATCACCCATTTAGCCCATTTCCCCACCCAACACCCCTCCAGCAACCCTCAGTTTGTTTTCTGTATTTAAGAATCTCTTATGGTTTGTCTCCCTCTCTGTTTCTATATTAATTTACTTTCATTCCCTTATGTTCATCTGTTTTATTTCTTAAATTCCACATATGAGTGCAATCATATGATATTTGTCTTTCTCTGACTGACTTATTTTGCTTGGCATAATACACTTTAGTTCCATCCACATTGTTGCAAATGGCCAGATTTCAATTCTTTTTGATTGCCAAGTAATATTTCATTGTACGTATATATACCACATCTTTTTTATCCATTCATCAGTCGATGAACATTTGGGCTCTTTCCATACTTTGGCTATTGTTGGTAGTGCTGCTATAAACATTGGGGTGCATGTGCCCCTTCAAATCAGCACTCTGTATCCTTTGGATAAATTCTTCACAGTGCAATTGCTGGGTTGTAGTGTAGGTCTATTTTTAATTTTTTGAGGAATCTCCACACTGTTTTCCAGAGAGGCTGCACCGGTTGGCATTCCCACCAGCAGTGCCTTGCCAACATCTCTTTTTGCCTGAGTTGTTAATTTTAGCCATTCTGTCTGGTGTGAGGTAGTATCTCATTGTGGTTCTGATTTGTGTTTCCTTGATGATGAGTGATGTTGAGCATTTTTTCATGTGTCTGTTAGCCATTTGGATGTCCTCTTTGGAAAAGTGTCTATTCATGTCTTTTGTCCATTTCTTCACTGGATTATTTTTGGGGAGTGTTGAGTTTGATAAGTTCCCTATAGATTTTAGATACTAACCCTTTTTCTGAAATGCCATTTGCAAATATCTTCTCCCATTCTGTTGGTTGTCTTTTAGTTTTGCTGACTGTTTCCTTCACTGTACAGATGAGGTCCCAATAGTTCATTTTTGCTTTTGTTTCCCTTACCTCTGGAGACATGTCAAGTAAGAAGTGGCTGTGGCTGCAGTCAAAGAGGTTGTTGCCTGTTTTCTCCTCTAGGATTTTGATGGCTTCCCGTCTTATGTTTAGGTCTTTCATCCATTTTGAGTTTATTTTTGTGTGTAGTGTAAGAAAATGGTCCAGGTTCATTCTTCTGCAGGTTGCTATCCAGTTTTCCCAACACCACTTGCTGAAGAGACTATCTTTATTGCAGAAGAAGATAATGGAAACAGAGCTAGAAGTAAGAAATAAGTACGAGAAAGATAAACAAGAAAGACAGTTCTATGGGGCATAGTCTGGATGAGGATCTCATCTCTATTTCCACCTAGAATAGGATGCTGGCTACTGGGAGGCAATGCACTACTCTTTAGGTTACATAAGTGTGTTTTTAACCCATGACGCAGCACCAAGGACTAAGAATGAAGCATAGACCTTAGAGTATTGGGTAAGCTTGTGCTACCTATGGAAGAATGAAAAGAGCACCACCTTCTGCTTTGTACCTCCATGAAACCCTAAGAAACCAATGCATGAATATCCAAATCTGTTTTCCTTGCTTGCAGGAGGAAGCAGGAAGCTGTATCAAACAAAGATGAGAATGCAAACTGCATATCGAGGCTTATTTTCATTGCTTGCATCGCTGGCCATAGTTTATACATTTCTAGGTGCTTCTTAACATCAGTGACTGCTATAGAGCTTAATGACAGGGGATAAATGATAACAAATAGTTTTAAAAAGTTGGAAATTGTGTGTGATATTATGAACTAAAGGCTTTGGTAGTTATTGCTTGGTGGATGATAGGGTGCTAAATATGCATGAGTTCAGGTCATTATCCTGTGCAAAATACAAATAAAAGAAAATCTTGCGATGGAAAATAAAACTGAGCAGATCATGTATTTGGCAAACAAACCAGATTTGTGACAAAAATACAAATATACAAATGTATGTTCAGTAAAACCTTGTTATAATGTTGCCATAAGAAATTATTAGCTGAATTTCAAATTCCATTTTTAAAAATGTAACATGAGGTCCATTTTGATTTAAGGAATTTTTAACTGTAGAACATATAGTCGGTTCCTTATAGGACAATGTCGCTCACATCACAAGATCAGTTTAAATCTTGAGTTTGGAGGTAAAGTACATAAGAACATTGTTGAATGTCCTCAACCACCACTTCTTTGCACTTTGGGGGAAAAATCAGAAGAGTAGGTGGGTGGAAACAGATGCTACTTAAGTAGAATTCCACTTGGGCTATTTTAAGATGTAAATACTCTTCAATTTGAATTTATGATTAATTTTCTATTCGTGTGGTGTGATATTGTTGTCATTGAGAAACAGAAGTTTAGCCAACAATTGTTAGGAAAAAACTATATATTCTTTTTGAATATGCCATTAGTAGAATGGCTTTTGATAAGTTGCCCAACTTTGTTAAGCCTCACTTTCCTTCATTTAAGGTGGAGGTAGTTCCTGCTTCAGTTCTTTACAGTATTATTATAAGACTCCAAATAAACCTACTATACATTTGAACTTTCATTGAGAAACTTTTTAAAGTCCTTGTAATAAAAAGTAAACTATAAAGGGCAAGGTTATCCGAACTACCACAAAAATAATTACTAAATCAATTAATTAAGACACATAATCATGTGTTGAGAAAAGCTATATGCTTTCATTAGGAATATTAGGAGGTCATAAAGCTAACTAGGTCTGAGTCACTAACAAAAAATAATAATTTACAAAAAAGGTCAGTGAGACTCCAATATGAAAATAGAAATCTCAACACATTTTTATAAAGGTAAAGAAATAATGTTCAGTTCTACAAAAGTGTATAGAAGATAGGGAAAAGGACCAACTTAAGGCCTGTGTGATAAAACATATTAAAAATTAAATTAAGAAAAAGGTATAAAAGCGTGTGAAAGAGTGAAAATTCTACAATATTGAATCTATTTATTGACAAAATCCTTGAGAAATACATATACTGTATAACAGAAATACTATAGATGTACCACATGGGAAAAGGCTCAAAAACAAAATCAGCTGAGTGGAATCATATATATCTGACTATAAGCCAATGAAGGGTCTGTCCTGGTAGGAGACTGTGGAGATAGGGGCACACTTGGATTAGGGAACCCAAGAGGTTCCAGGTATATCTGGACCTGGGTATTGGTTGTATGATATCCTTATAATTAAAGGAATGCAGAAAGAGTGATAGATTACAGTTAATTTGGATCAGGTGAAGTTAAAGACAATTATTTCATTTGGGACATTTTGATTTCAAGTTTGGGGTAGGAAACACAAATGGGAAAATATGAAAAGTATTTGGACATTCAACAGGTAGGCCTCTTAAGCATTTTTACATATACTGGATTTAACGATACAAGTTCTTCATAAAGAAAAATAAAATGTTTCACCAGCTATTGGTGTCAACTCTTAATTTGTCATGTTCAATAAATACTTATTTTGCAGCCACTTTGTGTCAGGAGCCATGCATTCTCTACATACAATATGAAACATTTGACTTAACTTTTTTACCTTTCCATAGGTGTTCTTCCTACTTTGAATGCTATTCTTTTTGCATTCCCCTTTTCAAAACAATAAAATGTGTGATTATATACAGCATGAATTTCAGTATAGAAAATCATGTCTATAAGAACTATATTTTATTTCTATAATTCTATTTAATTTTTATTTAAAGCCCCTATTCCAAAAGCTGTATGACATTTAATGTCAGTAGTGCTTTTGGGCCCCATCCCCTAAACCTGGGTCTGTGTGTCAATTGTTAGAATTATTAACACAGTACAAAGGCATAAGGGAGGGGGTAGGTTTGATAACCTATTTATTGCCTGAAAGAAATCATACATCTGAGTCATATGATGAAACTAAACTTTTAAAATGCATATTAGGGGCACCTGGGTGGTTCAGTCTGTTAAGCGTGGGACGCGACTCATGATTTTGGCTTGGGTCATGATCTCACAGATTGTGAGTTTGAGCCCTGTGTTGGGCTCTGTACTGACAGCATGAAGCCTGCTTGGGATTCTCTCTCTCTCCCTCTTTCTGTGTTCCTCCTCCACTTGCGTGTGCATATGCACACGCTCTCTCTTTCTCAAAATAAATAAACTTTTAAAAATGCATATCAAACAGGTTACAGTAAAGAGCATATTTTTATTCCAAAAGTGTTGTTTTACAGCTGGTAAAAGAGAAGAAAGGATTACTAAACTTAGCTACATTGGCATGGAAATAAAAATGTAGTTTATAGACCAAAATAGAGCCGACCGCAGAGACTTGTGTATATTTTTCTGATGCTGGAAATAAGTGCTATTTCACTTCAAGTTACGTTGTCCAATATGTATTTTGGAAATTTGAGTCACCCTTATTTTCACAGCTCTTTATGTTTTTATGGGTTCTGTTCTCTCACTTCTGTTGAATGAATTTAAAGTTTGTCACATTAGTGTACATGTATATTTGTATTAATTTATATGGCAATATATATGTATATAAGGTATATATACATATATATGAAAAGTTTGAGATATAGATATATCTTATCATAGGCATCTTTTCCAAAGATGAGTGAAATCTGTACCTTCTGCAAAGACAGATGAGACTCAGTAGAATCAATGAAACTTGAGCTCTATATTTAGCCAAGATGAATTTAATTTTCTCAAAATGACATATAAACAAAAACATTCCAAATTTTTGATGAATGACAATTATATACATTTTCTTTTATAAATTACAATGGACAATATTTGCTTCTTTAAATCTCAAATACAAATACCACATAGGTTCATATAGAGTAACAAATATACTGTTGTTGCTTTATACATCGTTGTCAATTTTTTCCCCTTGAATTTGGAGAAAATTTTGTTTTATCTAGAAACCCAAACCAGAAGAGTCCTCCTTCCATTTCATAGCATCATACAAAAATAAATTATTTAATATAGATTCTTACATGTTCTAACAGATTCTAAAGTGCCTTTGGAATAAAATTTTAAAGTATTATTAAAGCCTTATTTATTTATATGTGCTTTTTAACCATATTTTATTATATTTGTCCACATCAGAAAATAGATTTATCCAACCTTTATCTGATTAAACACCATTTTTACAAGTAAATTAGTATTGGGAATGGATTTTTGAAAAGGAATGAAAATGTGGCAATGAAAAAATCTGAGAAGATTACTTTAGCAATGATACATAAAATGTTTTAGAATATAGTGTTATCGGCAGCATAGCTGTTACTAAAATAATGTAGAATTTAAGTGCAAGGTGACAATATACTGAGCTCAGTTAATTGTGATAGAATATAAAGCACAGGAAAGCCATAAAAATTTGAACACAATAGGACAGAATAAGAACAGATTATGACAATTGTTCATTAGTTTTTAATAGCAACACATGTTTCTTATACCAAGAATATTGCTAACAATGTTGACATATTAAAATAAAAACATACTGTAAATAAAAGAGAGAGAAAAGTAAATCAATTTATTCATGAACATAGATGTAAAGTTTCTAGATAAAATATTTATTATGAATTGATTCCAATAGTGTACTAACAGACTTGGTATTGTAACCAAGTAGGATTTGTCCTAAAATACAAAAATCACTCAACATTTGGGAATCTATTAGTAACTAATTTTTCCACAGACAAAATCATAAAAAAAGATTCAGGAGATAGTAACAAATGATAAGTCAGAAATAAGAGGAAAGTTTCTAAACTTAATAAAGTGGTATCTTATTGAAAGATAGAGGGGCCCACATACTGATTTGTAAAAGCAAAATGATATTATCACCACTTTATTAAAAATATATAAGAGGTTGTGGCTAATTCCACAAGATAACAAAAAGAGATAATTATTGGAGCTAATGAGAGACCCCGCTCCCCCCACCCCCAAAGATAAAACTTACTGCACCAGAGAGAGCAACAAGAATGTTAGACACTGGCAAGATCTGCTGAGAGATCTGCCTCCCTCTTGTGCTGACCAGAGATGATCAACAAAACTCCTAGATAAACTTAGAAAGACCTGATAGTAAGAACGGCCTAAGTTCCATCTTCTGCCAAGAGACCTGAGGGGAGGCAGATGCCCTTAAAGTTCTCTATGTTCCCAGGCTCGGGATAGTAATAGAAATGGCTACCTGAGGGTTCCTTGGTAAACAGACCTATTCCAATCTCAGAGACCCTGTAACCCCAGTGGAGAAGCAGGAACAAATCACAGTGAAAGCCACAGTTCTGAGGATGACCTGATCCCTAATGTGAGTATGATCATCTCAGCAGATACTGCAGGGAGAGATGGTGACTAAGGACCAGAGTCCTCCTGTTGATGTTATTATGTTATATAAGCCCTTGAAGCTTACAGATGCCTCTGAATAAATTGAGGAATGCCTGATTTGACTGCATTTACCAAAAATTGGAAAAAATAAATTTCCCATTACTGGAAAAAATGGGGATGTATTTGGAGTTCAGATAAAACAAGGATTATGACACATTTTATAGATTTATGCATACTACCTATGTTAGTTTCTATCTCTCTAAATAAATTTGTATATAAAACATTCATTTATCTATATGTGTAATGGCATGCACACAAGTGCACACACACATATACACACAAAAGAATAGAAATATCTGAAAGGACATTTAACTTTTTATTAATTCTAGAAGAAATAAGAAATTGAAGTAGGCAGTGTGTAAAGACCTACAGATTTTTTCTATAATTATTTTTATCATTGGGATATATTATAAGAATGAATATTCTTGTTTGACTTGTTTAAAAATCAATTAAAAATAGTCACCATCTCAAATGTACAGTTTATAATATATGGTTCTCTAAGGTTAAGTAAATTTTATGATTTAAAAATAATGAACAGACAAGATAACTTTCATTGAATGTTAGCCACTTGTGGGTTGTGGATTTTCCAAGTACACCTTACAATAACCATGGATGTCTCACTGTAACAGACATAATAACATTGAGAATGACCTTTACTTGTGTTAGCAGAGTTCTATTTCATGTATTTGATTCAGAATAAGACTTAAAGCAAGTTTTCTCTACGTTTAACATTTGAGAATGGTAGCCTTTAAAAAATGCAGATTCTGACTAAATATATCTGGAGTGAAGCCTGAGAAAAATGTTGCAAGGATTAAATGAAATACTGTATATAAAGCACAAGGTTGACATATAGGAACTGCTTTATAAATACTAGCTGTCACGGTGATAGTATTGTTAATGATCATACATTTGTTGGTAAAGATTATTAACAAGTTATCCCAGTGCACAAATGCAAATAGTTAAGAATATCTTACCAGTTTAATTCAAAACATCACTACTAGTGAAATTCTGCAATCCAAATTATTTCATGAAATTCAAGGAATTTAACTTATTCTGATGTATTCAATAATATGCATTGTCTTTTTTAGATCAAAAATTGTAAAACATAACTGGCAAGAGAGAACTGTCAGACAGAAAATGTGTCCATACAATCCAAGATACACCAGGGATTCAAGTATCTTGCCCTAAGCAAAATAAGTCAGTCAGAGAAAAACAAATATCATAGGATTTCATTCATATGTGGAATTTAAGAAACACAACAGATTAACTTAGGGGAAGGGAAGGAAAAATAAGATGAAAACAAAGAGGGAGGGAAACCATGAGAGACTCTGAAGTACAGAGAACAAACTGAGGGTTGCTGGAGGGGAAGTGGGTGGGGGCTAGGCTAAATGGATGATGGGCACTAAGGAGGGCACTTGTTGGGATGAGCACTGGGTATTGTATGTAAGTGATGGATCACTGGGTTCTACTCTGGAAACCAATACTACACTGTATGTTATCTAACTTGAATTCAAATTCAAATAAATAAATTTAAAAAAAAGAACATGTAGTTTGGTTATGTTTCTTAAGTGTATAGTTCATAGATTAAAAGTCAATAGTACTGCAATTTTGTCAAGATCCATTTCTAGTTAACAGTAATCAGGCAAAAATTAAGCATTTCTACTTATTTAAATGTGAGAACACTGTATCTGCTACATGGTACTCAGAGAAATATGAACCTGGTTTGGTGTTCATTTTAATGACTTTTGACTCATGTGCACCTGTTTCTCATTACTCAGTAAGAGAATTATAGCAATACTGAAGGACAGAAAGGAAAAAAAATCACCTTTGCTGCAAACTGAGAGGAAGATTGCAACTGTCCTATAGCTTTACAGATTATCTCACAATTGTAACAGAGAAAGCATAGGTTTAGAATGTTTCCATTTGTTAATGCAAATGTGAAATAAACTGTTAAAAAGCATTGTGCTTGACAGCATTTCAAGCATTAAAAATATCCTGTCAATAAAAATAAAATGAGTTTTAAAAACATTTTGCAGCACAAAAAAGAGTAATAGAATCCAACAGCAATTTGTTTCCCAAGTACCATTCTGGCATCCTTAAAGGAGTCATGGCATGTATATATTCAGTTGTCTAAGTTAAATTCCGCATTGAGCATTTTTTTTCCTTACATGCTCTTGAGAAAGTTACATTAAAATAACCTAAATCAGGTTTTCAGCCAGGTAGGTAAATTCAAATTCTCTATTTTCTTGTGAAATTTTAATATAATTCCTTTAAGGATTATTTACTGAATACCTGTTATGTGCCAGCCACGATTGCACATACTTAACAGGTATTATCTTATTTTTTCCACAATAATCCTCTAATGTAACTATAAATATGTACATTTTATAAGTGAGAAAAATAAAACTTAAAAAATATATATTAACTTGGCAAGGTCTGGGCTAGTAAGCAACACACCCAGAGTGATGATATCCAGAGTAAGAATGTTAAGAACCTGCATTCTTAACAATTGTACCTTTTTTAAACATTTATCCCAATTGTGGGTAATTTAGGTACTTAACACATGCCAGAATTTTATTATTGGTAGAAAATAGGCCCAGGGTGCCTGCGTGGCTCATTCAGTTGAGCATCTGCATTTGGCTCAGGTTGTGATCTCACGGTTCATAGGTTCAAGCCCCGATTTGGGCTCTGTGCTGACGGCTCAGAGCCTGGAGCCTGCTTCAGATTCTTTGTCTCCCTCTCTCTCTGCTCCTCCCCCACTCGCACTTTGTCTCTCACTCTCTCAAAAATAAATGAACATGAAAACAAATGTTAACAAAAAAGAAAAAAGGAAATAGGCCTGAGTTCTACTCATGGCATTTCAAATGATTTTTTTGTTGTTCTTGGACAAAATTCATTTTTATTGTCAGAAACTATTAAAAGGAGCAAGAATATATGCTTTGCCAACTTTTCAGAGTTGTTATAAGAATCAACAGAGTTAATGCATGTGAGAGCATGTTAAATGTAATGTGTTATGAAAATATATTGTAACTGTCACGTATTAAGTGTTTCTATGCCATCGAAAGTAGTTATTGGTTCAATTTCTTTGTGACTTAAGACCTTCATGAAGAGAAATCCCTGCCTGTTTTGATAGGGAAATATCTGTTATAAGATGGCTGAGAGGACTGATAGGGGAATTCCAGTCTATGCCCGAGACTCCCTTTCTTCCCACCACACTTGCCACTGGCAAACAGACTCTAAATTGTCCCCTCTGCTTATGGTTAGGTATCAGACCTCTGGAGAATGATCTCCTCTGAGCCCACCTGTGTAAAATAAACCTCCTGACTTCCAAGATCTCCAAGTACCACTTGGTTCTTCCGCCGGGTGATCCAGACCAGATTCCATAACAGTTTCAGAAGACAAACCGTAATGCAGACAGGTCATTATACTGTACACAAAATCCAGGGGCCTCCTTGACATCCCAAGGCTTTTCAAAAAGCCCCAGAAGATGAATATGTATGGCAATCTTAAGTGTTCATGATGAGGAATGTAGATTCACAAGGCTTCAGTCATTCCTTGTTAGCTTTGCAATACTTATATATTCATGCTAGATTAGTTGTTTAATGGCACCTGTTTCTGGGCTTCTTATATGACTAGTTACAATGATTTAAATCCTGATGTTTCTAGATCCCATCTTCTAGAAGTCACTCTCTATACTATTTGGAGCCTCTAGGTCACATCCGAGGCAGTTTATATATATATCTCAAACATCTCTTAGAGCAAGATTTGCAAATTCAGATGTCCAAATAACATGCAAAACAGACCAAGTATAGGGAGTAAGGTGATGTAAGCTTCAGCTCATTGTTGACCTGAAGTAATGTCGGCCCACTATTGCCAGTCCTTCCAATTTAATTTTTCTAATGTTTTTCTAGCTTTATTGAGATATAATTGACATATAGCATTGTGTTTAGGCATGCAATGTGATCATACG
Organism: Cryptoprocta ferox; assembly: GCA_028646485.1. NCBI lineage: Eukaryota > Metazoa > Chordata > Mammalia > Carnivora > Eupleridae > Cryptoprocta > Cryptoprocta ferox. Next base: position 41,411,053 of record CM053578.1, read on the forward strand.
CTACACATATATCTTAACAAAATGTTTACTACAATAAAGTTAGTTAAGCCATCCTTCACTTCACATAATTACTACTTTGTTGTTACAGGGAGAACATTAAAGCTCTACTCTCATAGCAACTTTCAAGTATGCATTAGGGTTTTGTTAACTAAAGTCACCATGCTGTACCTTAGATCCCAAAACTTATTCATTTTATAACTGAAAATTTGTACCCTTTGACCAACAACTCTTTATTTCCCCAACCCTTTAGCCTCAGGAAGTCACCATTCTAATCTCCATTTCCATGAGATTAATGTTTTTAGATTTCATGTGAGGCCATACAGTATTCATCTTTCTCTGCTTGACTTATTTCACTTAACATAATGCCCTCAAGGTCCATCCACTTTGTCACAAATGATAGGATTTCCTTCTTTTTCATGGCTGAAATGTGTGTGTGTGTGTGTGTGCGTGCGCGCATATATACACATATACACACCACATTTTTTTTTTTTATCAAATCATCCATCAATAGACTCTTAAGTTGTTCAGGTCCTCTAATTTTTAAGAGATGGGAGAAAATGATTCTTTGAGTGAAACCCTCCCAATTTTTAAATGTTAGAAACTAACACAAACTAAAACAAAAAAAATAGGAAGGCCAAAATAATTTTGTTTATAGGATTTATTTTGTAGTTTCCTGATTCATAATTTTTATGTCAGTCTTTTATGGTACAATCTTTATGTTACCTGTAAAATAGTCTCTCATTATCACTGAGTGCTTTATTAACATCATGTATTTCCTCTCACTGAAGGCAACCTTAAAACACATTTTCAAGAGGGCGCAGTTCAACAGCTATTCCCAGTTATTACTGTCAATGGAATACTTTATCTCTGGCTCCAGGAGAAGTACCAGTTTTTAGGTTCTGTATTGAACTCATACTGCCCTCGGGACTGTCTCCACTCTTTCTGCCTTCTGTAGCCTTGTTACTATGTGTAGATATGGCTGGAATTTGTATGTTTAAACAGCAGTTGCTTTGCTGGGAAAAGCTCCAATTAAACAGAGTCTAAAGATGCTCAAAGGTACTTGGTTGATGCTGTGATGGAGGGTTACATTTATTTTCATAAGCTTCTGTAACAAAGCTTGAGACTCTCCGGCAATTATGTAGACCAAATGTCTGTGCACACTGGGATCTTCTTGCTAAATTTAGAATGACACAGGACCAGCTTTTCTATAAACGCCCTGGTGCAATGTGACCTCTCTTACAATAGAAATAATACTTCATTCCTTTGTTGAAATGATGCTAGGAAGAAGGAGGAAAAAGGAGACAAAGCATTTGAAACATATTGCGTTCCCTAGATATAAAACTGTGATGAAATCCAAAGTGTCAGCATCAAATGATAAAGTTAAGGAAATTTTGTACCCCTTTGTACCCAGCTCTAAGGTAACCATTCAAACACTGACTTAGTTCCAAACCCTGTACCATACAGACTTTTCGTTGATGAATCATTGTGAAAATATTGAGGCAAGTTCTGGTGGAATTTTGATTAACATCTCTGTGTGGAATTTCCCAGTAGGAGCTGAGAGGAGCAAAAAAAGAAAACAGAAATATAGCCTCTTGAACCCATGGTCATCTCTATTAATTTTCTAATTTCCACCTTGGAAGGTCTTTGCAGATTTTAGCATCATGTCCCTTTGAAGCTCTTTGAAGGAAGCTTGATGCTGTATTAGTTGCAAAGATGTCACTGGTGTTGTTGAGGTTTTAAAAATTAGGTCAGCATCCCAACACAGACTATGCTTAATGTTTCTTTCTGAAGGTTAAAATACCTTAATCAGTTTTGGCAAGGGTCACTTTTAATGTAAATTAACAATCCAGAATGGAAAACTATGAGCAGGCCTCCACTTTCAAGGACAGCCTTTAATTGATTTGAAAGATAACACATTTTGAATATGGCACACTTATTAAATATCTGTTTAACCCTCAGCAAACACACAACCTGAGTCTATAATTGAAAAAACATAATTTCCTTCAAGGATGAGGAAATGTGGAGATCTACTCACAAAAGAGTACCTAAGAGAAATACTATTTTATCATCAACAGTGCATCGATTAGAAAAATATTATTTTCAACATAATTTTTCTGGCTTTTCAATTTAGCAACTTCAAAAAATGAAGATTCCAGTCAAGGCAGACATAACAGACGGCAGTAAAGCAATCTTGTTATAATCTTTGTGTATGCCTGTGTATATCTGTGTTTATACTGAGAACACATGGTCTTCAGATTCTAATTCCATTTTGGGAAAAAGACATCAGGTGCCGTAAAGATAACTCCCAAACGTTGAGAGTCAGATGTACCAATTATTAATAGATAAATGTTCCTTTTTTTAATCTCTGAATTAAATCTCAAAATCTTTACCGTGTAAAATTTCTTTTCAAGGTGTCTTGGAAAAATAGGTATGGACCATTTTAGGTTCTATTTTTGTTAGTGTGTCAGTTCTGTTTATAACTCAAATCTATATTTTAACTCTTAACATAAGAACCAGGGGAGCATGAAACCTAGAATAGATTCTCCAAGGTACTTCTAGGTCACACTACAATATCAATACTGCACTTCTTGTTTTAGATTCCTTTCTTTTTCTGACAGAGCTTTAATGGAATCTTTTGTTATTATTATGTAGTCAAAGAAGAAATACATTGTTAATAGAGGTATTTGCTTATGTTGCATTATATATACATAAACAACAATATTTCCCACAGTATGTTTGTAGAGCACTAGCTCTATCATGAAATGCTATGAGAAAAAGAAAATGAAGAATTAATGAAAATTCACAAGCGTATTACCATATTAAAGGCTTTGAAGTCTTGCAGTGAATCAGTCTGTTGCTGTTTCATCATTTCTTTACAAATTATGTGATTGTTTTCTAAGAGTGTGTATGTGTGTAGCATAATATGGAATCAATGACCCATGCTTGGGGAAACACTGAAGCACCAAATAATTATTAAAGATGAAACAAATGTAGATAAAATACTTCCCTAAACTTTAAATATAGAAGAAGTTAAGAATAAACTTTAAAGAGTTTTTTTTTTTTTTGTAGGGGAAAAGAATACTAATTGTTAGCATCCATGTATTTATTTATCTAAAAAGTTCCAAATAAGATTTTTTTTCTTTGTGGGAAATCAAAATACTGAATGAAAGGGAATAAGTTTGTTAAAAATAAAACAGACCCCAAGTGGAGTTGCTTAGGCTAAGCCCTACATCACCAAATAGAGACATAATCACAGGCTTGGCTTTCCTAAAAATGGAATTTTAAATAAAGTCACTTGGGAATTATCTGCTCAGCACTCTTTATCTACCTCATAGACCCCTGACATCCCCTAAAGGAATGTCACCCTGCAATAACCAACCTGCTTTTTTCTTGCCTAGGATGATTTCCATGTTCCCTCTTCCTTCTGCCAATAAAAGTCTTTCATTTTGTATTGCTCCTCAGAGCTTCAAGATTGGCTGCTGTGCAATTCAAATCTATTTTTGCTAAAATAAACTCTTCAAAATTTTTAAATGCCTCAGTTTATCTTTTAACGGGATGAGCAAATGGAGTTCCAAGATAAACCGATGTAGATCAATTCTTTCTGGGAGGCAAAAGGGTAAAGAAAACCCTGCTTAACATTTTGAAAGAAAGTCTTTTTAAATAAATGCAAAAAGTATTTTAAATTATACTACAACTATATATATAGTTACATATATACATATATATGTAACTATATATATGTATATACATGACATATTTTTGAGGGAGAAGGAAAAGAGTAGGATAAAATAAGAAGGAAAGGGAACTATACTAAGATGAGAGGTTGGGAGAGACAGAAAATTTAGGAAAGTGTAAGAGGAGAAGGAAGCGAAAGTGACACAGGAAGGGGGGGATGTATAGAGGGAGCCGTTTCTGTGGGGTTAAATGCGCGTGAACTATGAAGGTTAAAGCTGAGCCCTGTATTCAAGCTCATGAAAGGCTCCCATCAGATTCCTTCGAAGCTATAATTAGCCAGTCCAGCTCGGGCTGCAGTCCTTCACTTGTTCTTTGTCCTTTATTCTCAGAGAAAATCTCGGAATGAGGCAGACCAAAAAATTCAGTAAGAGAAAAAGTAATTTTTGTGTTTCTCAGGTAGTGGGCAGAGAATCCTGAAATCGAGTTAAGGAGAGTCTTAATTTAAGAAGTTTGAGAAGAAAAAATTGAGAAGGAAAAATAATGAAAAGAAAAATAAAGGAAATCAGAATGAAAGTCTACTGAGGTAATAAAAAAAAAAGTCTACTGAGAAGTAGGAATGGGTGGGAGGAATGGGCTTTAGGTAGAGGCCTTCCTTCTCCTACCCACATTAATTTCTCTTGCTGCTCCCCAGGGCAAACCTTGGGCTCCTCACTGGCAAAGCATTGTGACAGTGTTGGAATCCAGGTAGTGTCACTTATTAGATGTGTGATCCTGGGCAAATATCCAACATTCTTGATGCTTCCATTTTCTTAACTTTTAAATAGAGATACTGAGATCTGCCAATGAGGCTGGTCTCTAGTCTAAATTCTGCTTGCTTATCTTCATTCCTCTGACTATAAAGCCCTTTCCTCACCCTTCCTTAAATGAAAATTATGTCATCATAATGGAGCTCACATTTCAACTTTTCCAAACCACAGAAATCATTTTCTTTTTCTTAACACCCATTGGAGTTGGCACTGATGTGTGTATTTCTTAATGTCCTTGACTTACCTAATTGCTGTACTCTATTCCTAGTGGGTCTCAAAATCCCTTAAAGTTAGCTTGGGTGTTGTCTGCTCCTTCAAAAGCACAGGCAGTGCAAGGAAGGAGTGAAAGAAACTGGGAGAGGGTTTTTAAACCCTGGTTTTATATCAAGGGTGTTTGAAGGCAGATAATAAGGACTTCATGCCTCATTTCAATTAACTTCAATGCAAAAAGTGTTAAAGTTGAAAAACCTTGGATTTGGTAGAATTCAACTAAAATATATCATGAATATATTTTATTTCTTTTTAAAAAATCAAAAATATAACTGTAAGAGCTTGGATCCTCCTGTTGCTGACCAAAAAGGAAGATATTGTCTGAAAACAGTACCAAGAGATCTATTTTCAGAATGTGTGTTTGTAGGTAGGGTGTTAAAGATACATTTATTGCTGCACTCAATCAGTATTAGAGAATTTCTATTGCTTCTATAGTTTCATGGCAGCACAAGTAATCACTACCTTTTTTGATTTGCTTTCTATCACCCAAGAACAAAACATAAATGAACAGACAATAAACAAAAAATCTATAGTAGGAAGGTCCACCTTTCATGTTAGTTATTTAAGATCTATTTCATCATTGCTTCTTCTTATAAAAGAGGAGGTAAAAAAAATTCAGAAGTGTTCAATGGCTGGCTTCTGGTAGGGTGACCCTGTTCTACTCTATTTTATAATCATAAGGTTCCTGAATGTATATGCAATTCTGAAATATATACACAAGTGTGACATCACGAGATCTATTTGTGTAGAAAGGGATAATAAAGTTTAATTTCTCCTTTCTTCCTTTTTTATGTTCTCTCTTATGAGAGATGAGTTAGAGAAAATAATTAGATCAAGTGCAAGACTTCTACCCATGAGATTAAACATTATGTAATTCCAAGTTTTCTCAATTTTAGTAGATGTAGACAGTGCTAGTAACAAAGCCACGATTTTCCTTCTATGCTCTTCCAGCCTAATTTCTTTTTTTAAGTATATTTATTTATTTTCAGAGATACAGAGACAACACGAGTGGAGGAGGGGCAGAGAGAGAGGGAGAGACAGAATCCAAGCAGGCTCCACGCTGGCAGATACAAAGACCAAAGCAGGGCTTGAACTCATGAACCTGAGATCATGACCTGAGCCGACACCAAGAAAACGGATGCTTAATCGAGTCACCCAGGGCCGCTCATCCAGCCTAATTTATGAACAAATCCTCTAACCCACTGTCGCTTAAAATTATTTTGATTCTTTTTTGGTATGTAAGCTGTATTAAAAGTGTTTTATACAGGTATGTATTTTATGGTTAGAGAATAAAGTTGTGCATGGCAAATTGAACTAAATTGTGGTTGGTCCTAGGTGGACAGGGATTCCATGTGGCAGGAAACAGCATTTTTAGGTCCTCTATATCCCTGGATCTGATAGCTTTGGAAGCAGTACTGAGTGTCTCCTGATCCAGCTCAGGCCAGCAGAAGTGTTCGCAAGATGGCCTTCCTCCATTTTGTCTACGATTTCTTAACGGTTATCAAAGACAACTATTCAAACCTGCCGTCTAGTTCTCTTGCTGATAAAGTGAGGAAACTCACATTTGACCATTGATCCAATTTAGATCACATCTATTTTGCTTCTACAGTCATGACAGAATATGGGGCTTGCTCGCCTCCAGTCTATTTAACATTTAATCCCTGCTGCTAATGTCACTGGGATTCCCTAGGACATTTTTTGTTCCTGTTATAATGTTTAAGGTTCTCATCCTTGTTGGTGTGAGAAAACAATCCAATACCATCGCATACACGTTAGTTTCCCTGTCTTCTTAACAATAATATTGGTTCAAGAATATTTAGATGTAACTGAGGACCAGAAATAGTACAATAATTAGTGGTAAGAGAACTTTTCCCTAGAACTTGAGGGCCTTACAAAATGATAACTACAGGGTTTCCAAATAAATTCTTGACAATAACAAAGTGTTGCTTTCAGGATCTGTTGCTTTCGTTGTTGTTGCTCTGTGAGTGTGTGTGTGTGTGTGTGTGTGTGTGTATTTTTAATTGGCCTAAAAGAACTGAATCAAAAATTCTTAATGGACTCAATGTTTTCTTTAAAAATATCTCAGGAACACTGAATGGCATCTTAAAAAGAAGGTCAAATAATTTATAAGAAGATTAACCTTTGCATGATGTAAAAATAATTTAGAAGTGTTGAGTATTTTATCAAACTTACCATTTTAAAATGAGTTCATGACATTTGACTAATCTAAAACCAGTATGATTTGTTATCATGGGTGACATTACACAGTCTCTGGATGATATGTATTATTTCATACATCCCATCTTCTTTTACTGCCATCTAAACAGATTGTTCCTTTCAAAATGGCCACATTTGCTTTTATTTGTATTAGAAGGGACTACAATATTTACCTGTGATACTCTTGATGCAATGTAATCAAACGGTCAATTTGAAATAATACTGATACTGAATAGTTACCATAAACTAAAATCAGTTCATATAAAACCTGACAAGGAATTATAAGGATCTTATAAATTTATGTCAAAATGTTAGCATGTAAAAATGTGGTTATGTTATACTTACATGTTCTTAAGGCACTGCTTTAAAACACATCAAATCAAATATCAGATTCTTCTTAGGTAGTAGCAATTTTGTTCCCTCCAAGAAAGTGGAAGATTTTTCTTATGGTTTTGAAATATAAATTATTTGCTCCTGAGAGCCATGATCTAACTAACATGCGTTAGTGCTAACTAATTTTTATATCAAAGCTTAGGTTTGTTTGCATACTAATCTCAAATCTGCCCAAAGTAAGGGATCTCTTGCTAACTTTGAGTTGGGACTAAAAGTCTGACATTCCTTATGATATCCAATCTTTGTAACAACCATATAAAGATCATTTTCTCTATTTTATTTATTTTATAGATACTTTGAAACCGAGGCCAGGAAAAAATAACTTAATCGTACATGTTGGAACCACAATGTGCCACTAATAATGGGAAAAAATGAGACAATTGCTCTGGAAAAACACCAATGTATTAAACTTTTTAAATACATCATTAGCATGGAGCTGGCCTATTTTTACTAATGACAACCTATTCACAATCTTTCCACTCTTTCAATCACTTTGAAACTATCTTTACAAAGTCTTTCATTTAATGAGGATGATGGCTAGAAATATTCCATATGACTGAACTTTTGTAAAGAAAACGTAGAAGAGACAACAGTCTTGTTCAGAATTTCTAAATGTTGATCTTTAATCAATATATAGAGAGTAACCTAAAAAGGATGGCAAAACTAAATCATTCTCCTTCTTATCCATATAATAGTCTAATAATACTAACCAAGGAAAAGAATATAAATGCCTTATGACTTATATTTATTTAGGACTAAAATTTATTTCTTAATTTCCTATTCCTTGGGATTCCTTCCTTCCTTCCTTCCTCCTCCTCCTCCTTCTTCTTCTTCTTCTTCTTCTTCTTCTTCTTCTTCTTCTTCTTCTCTCTCTCTCTCTCTCTCTCTTTCTCTTAACTGTAACAGGCCTATTTTTTCCCTTCTGGGATAAATTATATATTGTATGAATCCCAATATATTTCAGGAGTATATTGTCAAAATCATTTGTCTATAGTAATTCGTATCCATCACTAAAAATTTTAGAGGATCCTTTTTAGAGGATCCATTACTAAAAATTCTAATTCATTGTTCAGAGTGGGCCTTAGGCATAAATATTCAAATAAGTTCCCCAGGTGATTCTAATGTGATAGTTCAGTGACTACTTCACAAGATAATTTAGCTTTCCTTCTTTACTCTGTGGCTGACATCTAATTTAATTTTTTATGGATTTAGAGGCTTTTTTTTTAAACTATGTGGGTTACCAGCTAATTATAATCTGATATCTTTATTTGATCTGGTAGATCATCATACTATTGAAACATAGGTTATAATTAGAGCCCTATTCTGTCACCATGTACTGTCTCTCGATTTTTCACCGGAAGTCTTATAAATATGTGTTTATTTACTATTGTTGTTTATTAAAAAGCACACTAGAGAGTTTGTTAAAATCAGGTCAAATACATGGTTACTGATGGGCTAGTAGTTAAGAGCACATGTGTGATCGAGGTTTATCATCAGTCTTCTGAATACCATCTTCAAAGTCTTATGTTCACATCGCAAAAATATTATTACTTACTGTTTTAAATTGATTCATTTTGTGAACTCAAACACATAATGAAACTTTATATCTACTACTATAAAAAGAAAACTGTAACATTGTCATAAATAGAGGATAATTTTTAAATGAATCCAATAACACAAACATAATGTTTTAAAGTCTAATCGGATACTTCTGTCTGATGCATTAGGCTTTGAGCCTGTGGCTTGCTTTTTCTTTCCTAAAAAGGAAGATTTATAAGTAATGAAAAGTGTTAAGTTATACAAAAACAAATGAGCTGTCTAAAGTGAACCTCAAATAATTCATGGTAGTGATCAGACATTGATTTTTAAGGCATATTATAATGCCTCAAAATCTGGGTCTGAGAAGCCAGTAAGATTGCTTCTACTATGTGAAAAAAAACTATTTTTTAAGAGTCATATTGGATTTAGGATTCTAATCCATATCTCTAATGTTTACTTCCATTAATTCTTGGGATCACATTGAAAAACATAATGTGATCTTCAATTTCTGGCTATTCGGGTGAGTTAGAAAGTCCGAAAAATATTCTTTAAAAAACAGAAATTCTTGATGAAAGAGTACAAACATCTTTTCAAATGCCTACTTAAACTTTTGAAAAATAAAAACAGAATCCTAAGAGGTAAAAAATTCAAAGGAAAAGAATCTGAAAGAGTAACAGAAAGCTAAAGTTAAAATAGCAACTGTTCTCATGGTAGAAAGGAAATAAGGCCTTGGGCCATGCAGTATGGTGAGTTGAAACTGAGACTCTCTTCATGAAACAGAGAACCACCATAAGCTACTTCTTCATTGAAGGATACACTAGAAAAAAATATTCCCTCTGGCAATTAAAAATGACAAAAGAATTTGTCTGTCTTCACTTAGATTATAGGTGGAAGAAAAACATCCCCCCGAGAATTCATGACCACAGGTGTTTTCACACAGTTTTAGGCCTGAATTTATACTACCGGTTAAATCCTAGGAAATCCCAAACTGAGAACTTATTGTGATATCTCACGTATATGGAAGTATTAAACACAAATTATTTTTAGAAGGATGCACTTCAACCTAGTCTTATAGCAGTGCAATAAAAAATAACTGAATACAAGCCCATAATCCAAAATTATCAGACATGCTAAGAAATAGATCACATGAGTAAGAGTCAGTGAGCAGAAACCACCATCAGCCGAATTAGAAAAATCAGATACAGCATATGAAGAAATCGTGTTTAAAATTGAATGCAAGAAACAAGAAGCTTTTAAAAGTAGTCAAATAATAAAACCTGAAGCAAAACAAAACACAAGCATGCATACGATGTCTACAACAGAGGCATAATTATTGAAATCGGTGGATCAAATAAACATCAGGTATAGACACAACTGAATGTAATTAGTAAACTGATATTGATCTAAAATCTAGGGAGGTAAAGGGATAGGAATCATGAGATGTTAGACAATAATAGAAACATCTAATGCATATCAAAATTCTGGAAAGAGAAAATACAATGCAATAGAGACAATATTTGAAGAAATAATGGCTGAACATTTTTAATAACTGAAGACATGAATTCTCAGATTCAGGAATCTCTACAAAGTCCAAACAGGGAAAAAATATTGGATATATCATAATGAAGTTGTAGAACTCCAAAGACAATATCTTAAAAGTTGTTAAAAATAATGACAGATCATCTGCAATTAGCATTTAGATTGAAAGGCAACTTTTTAATAAGAACAATAGGAGCCAGATGTTAGTGGAACAGTATCTTCAATTTGCTAAAAGAAAATAATTTTAAGACTGTTAAACCTACTTTAACTTACATTTGAGAGTAAGATAAAATACATGTTTAAATAAAACTAAGAGAGCCTACCTTCAATAGGACTTCATTAAAGAAACTTCTAATAGATGTAGTTTAAGAAAAAGAAAAAAATTTAGGAAAGTGAATGATGTAGGATGGAAGAATGTGCATAATTGTTGGTAAAATGTGGGTAAATTTATATTAACAGTGACTCTATAAAATAATAATTATTTATTTGTGGTATTAAAAAGGGAGAAAAAATAAATACTAGACAAAAATATCCAACAAGGTGGAGAAAATATTCAGGTAAAATAATCCTATGTTTGTTTTGTGTTGTTGGGTGGGTGAGTAGGGTAGAAAAGATGATTAACTTTAAAGTTTTTTTTAACATACCTGTTAAAATGTTAAGGATAATCACCCAGAGAATAGAAAGAATATACAATTTTCCCAGAAATGGCCAGAAAGAAAGAGCACAAGGGAAGGGAGCTAACCAAATACAGACCTGTAGGAGACTTATTATTGCTAAGTGTTCTAATGGAATTTCCTTATTCCCACCTTTTTTTCCCCTGGATTTTGTGAGCTCAGCATTTTGACTCTGGATGCTGAAAGAAATCATCTGCTCCTTCCTCCATTGGCTGCCCATGATTAGCTCCAGAATTTGCTCTGTTGGCCACTTCAATAGCCAGTGAAAAACAAAGACTATTTCAGCCTTACCATCTTTTAGAATTGCACAGCATTTAATTAAGATGGAAAATTCTGCTTTTAAAATATAGGTGTAGACAACAAAGGTAGCAAGTATTTAGCTAGTTTTGATTTTCTTGGTATAACAATCAATTCTATTTATAAGAAGAAAACTATTGTTCGACAAATATTTCGTTCCTTGGTGTGATTTGTGGTAGGCTGGAGGTGTGAAGCCAATGAGCATATTCATTCATTTCCTCTTAATTGTTTTCACCAAAGAGCCTGCCAGTGATTGTCTGAGATCTTCTGTTTGCAAAGTTACTAATCAGTGACTTCAGGCTTTGACCTTCAGCCCAATCTGCTTTCTTCCAAAAACTTAAGGATTAGGCTCAACTCAAATCACTTTCCAAAGTAGTAACAACACTATTTTTCACTGGCCTTGGTAAATTCCTTTCCTCCCCCCTCCCCCCTAAGAAAACCTAAAAGTAACTCATATTTTCTGGGTATGTGCATAGTTTAACAAATTATTTCCAGGAGTAAGAGGGATAGAGTGTCATCCAAGAAAGGCTGCTCATTTTATGGACTGCATTATGACTAAAGTCTACCGGTACTTTCTTCCCAGAATATTAGAACTACCTCGTTGCAGGATCTTTCTGGATGATCAAGGGACAGAAACCCAAATCAGGGTGTTGTGAGTGTAAACACAGATTTAAACAGAATCTATAAAAGGAAATGTTGACCTTTGGTAACAATGGAAGTAACTCCAACTGAATGATGCTAATTTCTAGGCTGCTGTATAAATATTTGGCATAGCAGGATTGGCACACTCACCCCAAGGATTCATGAGGCTCTTCTTTCTGAATGGATATATCTTTTTAGCTATTAGCCCTTCCTTCCTAACGGCCTAGCTCCAAGAGGGAGGGAAGCTGTAAGTGCTGACAGGGCGCAATAAAGGACCTGCTAAAAATAAAGTTTCTTGAAATATACAGAAGCATGTGATGCTCAGAATTTCAGGCTAGATATAATATTGAATGAATTAGGTTCTCATGAAGATGGATCCTAATAAAAATATACGTGACAATTTCACATGCAGCTAATAAAGAAGAATGAGAAAGGCTGAGAAGAAAGATTGTCTTTTGGCAGGTGGTCAGCCATCACCGCAGTAAGTCTCTCGTAACAGCCAAGTGATGCAGCACTAATTATTGCCGCCAACTTTGTTGGGCAGAACTGGTTATCCTTATGCTGGAGGGGTGTGAGGCATATGGGAGGAAAATACAAGGAAAATAGTTACTTTTTGCTTCTCTCACAGTTAATTAAATTAAATTGAAAAACAAATTAAAACATACTAATGCTTGAATTCTGTCTTGCTGTCCTCCTGAACACAAATAGAAAGCCCTGCCCTGAGTTTCCTGTAATATGCAAAGAGAGTATGTTGCTTTTACACATACACAGAAAGAAATGAGTTTTAACGTCCAAATATTATCAACATAAATGTGTTACATTTACAGTTAAGTTAGGTTCTTACTTTGATATATGGAATATTTTATTTGTTTTTTTTTTTTTTTTTTT
>CM053578.1:41424492-41474742 GCA_028646485.1 Cryptoprocta ferox
AACTAGAAAAAGCGCAAATGGAAAATCTAACTGAGCGCCTAAAGGAACTAGAAGGGGAGCAGCAAGAGAACCCCAAACCCAGCAGAAGAAGAGAAATCATAAAGATCAGGGCAGAAATAAATAATATCGAATCCAAAAAAACAGTTGATATATGGAATATTTTAAAGAGTGCTTATTTTTTGGTGAATTATAGATCTGTAGTTGGGCTGATTAGTTTATAAGTTTGTATATGTAATTTCAAGAAATTGTGCTTATCTGGTTGTTGGGGAAATAAACACTCTACACTAAGAAGTGCTCAGCTCACCATGAAGGGCAGAACTGCATGAGCACAGTGCAGATGAAGAGTGAGGAGATAGAATCTCATTTCAGAAGCTAGGGAACAAGTTATGATGGAAAGTTACCAGAGGTGTGAGAGAAGGACCTGTCAGAGCACCCCGCCCCCTCCCAGGGCAGGGGATTTTTTTTTGTGCATTAGCGCAGGCCAAAACTGAGCCTGGGAGATAGTCTTTGCCAATTATCCTGTCCCAGTGTAGTCCCTGAGCGATGCTTCCAATTATATAGCTTAAAAAACTTCCTTATTTCTTTTAACAGAAGAAGCCCAGAGAGCAGGAGAGAAAATTCCAGTGCAAACATTCATTTTATTTCAAGCAGCATTTCCATTTGATGCTGGATGTCCTCTGCTAATGAACACCAGAACTTAATCATTTACAAAGAAAAGCTGATCAAATGTGAAATTGTTAGCATGATATGGCTGCTGGTTTCATTTATTTTGTAAATGGACTATTTCTAGGTTTTAAATCATTTTGCCTGACTAACGCCCCCTTTTATTTACAAACACACACACCAGAACCTAGAGGGGAAAAGACATCTCTGAAAAAGTAAACTTAAGCTTAGAATAATCTTGTTAAATTAATCTATAAAATTAAAACCACATAGAAGTAGATAGATCTACATCATAGGATACTATCCTACTTGTAAGAACAGGGTTTTACATAATATTCGGGGATATTTGGAAATGGTATTGTGTTAAATGAAAAGTAGTGCACAGAGAAGCTGCCAAACTGTGTTAAAAAAAAGTAAACAGAAAAAAGATTGGAAGAACATACACTAAAATATTAAGAAGAGTTCTCATGGGAAAGAGATTATTGGTGTTTTTAATTTTACTCTTTGTATTCTTTTGTACTTTCCAAAGTAAATATTTATTATTTTTTATGTTTTCACATATTCAATTAATAAAATCTATGTTTTACTTTTATTTCATCTCTAATCACTAATTATGTTCTCACATTGAGTGATATATCAGATGTGTTCTATTGTTAATGCCAATGCCAAAGTAGACTATCTTTCCTGAGAAATTTTACTTCTTAGATAGTTCATTTAAATTAATTTTAGTTTATGCAAACTTCATTCAGCTAGAGTGGAAAGCAACTTCATATTCGAATTTCCCCTAGTGTTCCAATAACTTCTTATTTTCTCTTTCTTTTGCTTTTCAGTCCATGATCCAATTAAGAATCATGCATTGCATTTATTCACGTTAGCTCTTCAGTTGTGTATGATCTAGACCATTTCTCCAGGTTGGTTGTTTTTTGTTTTGTTTTGTTTTGTTTTGTTTTAATCTTTCCTAGCATTGACATTTTTAACACCTGTGACAATTGTTTCGCAGAATGTCTTTTGATTTTAGTTTTCCGATTATTTCCTCCTGATCAGATTCAGGTAAACATTTTTGTAAGGAATACTATACAGACCATATTGCCTCCTTCTCAATACATCATATTGGGAGGCTTAGAAGTCAGTGTGTCCTATTATTAATAATGCCAAATTTGCTGCCTTAGTCAAGGTGGCATCTGCTAGACTTTATCATTCTTAAGGTATGCTTTCTTCTTTGAAATTCTAAGTAAATTCCAGTGAACACCCCTTTAAGCTGGCTCCTGTGTCCTTTCCAATCTCTATATATCTTGAAGTGCTTCTTTACTTTTTGTCTGGAATGTTCCAAACATGTACCTTCCCTATTCCACCCCAGTTACTTCTCTAAGAAGCCCTGGAATAATACTGGAAAAAAAATCTGGGTACTGGATACCAACTAGAATTGTAGTCCCTGCCAATGGACACTGTTAAGAAATGCATTGCTATCTAGCATCTAGATCGATAGAAAAAGAGAGAGAAAGAGAGAGAGGGATGATAGATAGATGATAGAGAGATAGAGAGATAGAATAGATAGATAGATAGATAGACAGACAGACAGAGATTTGTTTTTTAAAGAAGAAATTATTCCTCTAATACCAATCCCACTCTACAGGGTTCTTTGTCTCTTTTTCTACTCCATATTTGTACTCACTTCTCCCATGTTAAGAACCTAGTTCTCAATAGTATCAATCTGTTCCTCTGTTTTCTCAGGCTTATAATATACTTAGATAATTGCTACATTCCTAGCACTACAAATACCAGACCTACTGTTATATTTTCTTTGCAGTTTTTCCTGGTTTTGTTGTTGTTGTTGTTAATGTTTTGTCTTTAGAGTATATCTACCCAGGAAGTACCCATCAGAGAGCTATGCTTAAAAATATATTAATTGCACTTTTGATTAAGCAGATTAATTCTGCTGTGTGATTATGTTATCAACCTTACAGTGTTACATTCTTTTGTTTCTGTTTTTCATGTTGCTGTTTGCTTTTTTTGCATATTTCTTATTTACCTTTTTCTTTTTAAGATTTTATTTTTAGGTAATCTCAACCAGACCCCGAGATCAAGTCGCATCCTCTACCAAGTGAGCCAGCCACTTGACTCTAATTTACTTTTAAATATGGAAATTCTTTACATAGTTTACAGTAAATTATTTACATAGTTCCAAAGTAAAAGCATATAGTTAGAGGAGTCTCACTCTCTGCCGTCCCCCTTCCTCCCAATCCCACCACCTCCCTTGTTCAAACTTCTTCTTTTGTATCTGGTTGTCCCATTCTGAATTTCCTTTTGAAGAAATAGCCACCATAAAAATATCTATCAATAAATATTTTATTCACCTTTTACTCTTAAACAAAAAGTAGCATAGTAAATATATTTTCTCCACCTTGTTTTTTTGCTTCACAATATGTCCTGGAAGTAACATCATAAGATTCATAGAGATAATTTTTATTCCATCTGCTTTGTTGTTCAATTCTGTGAATTGAATGGAGTTTATTCAACCAATTTTCTATAAATGAGAACTCCAATTGTTTCAAATATTTTGCTATTAGAGATATTACTGCAGTAAATATCTCTGTGATTTTTTTTTATGGAGATGTATTTTAAGGGCAAATTCCTAGAAGTGAGATACCTAGGTTAAAGAGTAATTTCATGTAATTATTTTTTAGCTATTGGAAAATTCTTCACAATGGTTTTACATTTTTATATTCTATCAGCAACATCAGCACACAATATCAGCAACAGAGTGTATTGTCAAACTCTCCGATTTTCACTAATCTGAATAGATGAGAAATGTGTTCATGGAGTAATTATATTTAGTGTTCTCTTATTATGAGTGATGGCAAACTTCTTTTATAAGTTCACAGCTATTTGCATATTTTGTGTGAGGAATCTTTGTCCATGTCATTTGTTCACTTCTGTAATAAGCTTCTGACCTTCTCTCCTTGCTTTTGAAGCATCCTTTACATATTACAGGTAAGACACACTAATCTAGGGGCACCTGGGTGGCTCAGTTGGTTAAGAGCCTGAGTCTTAATTTCAGCTCAGGTCATGATCTCATTGTTTGTGGGTTCGAGCCCTGCATTAGGCTCTGCACTGATAATGTGGTGTCTGCTTAGGATCCTCTCTCTCTCTCTCTCTCAAAATAAATAAATGTACATTTTTTAAAAAGACACACTACTCTACAATATATGCTGCAAGCATTTTCACTCATTTTTGGAAAATTGTCTTTTTTTCCCTTAGTCCATGATCCTTTTCATATTATGCAATTTTAATTTATTTTTATTTTGTTGACGTTATCAATCTTTTCAATTCTGCATCATACTTAATTATATCAAAAGGAAAACATAGTATTAAATAAGGAAAAATTTAAATATTGGCCTTGCTATATGTGCTTTTTGTTAATTGCAAAGTGTTGAAGTGATCATTTAACCCAAATAAATGTCTTCCTAATTAATATTTGTTAAATAAATAAACTTTGTTAAATAAATAAATTTCTTCTTAATCAATATTTATTAAAGAGAAGATTTTCCAAAAAGGAATAATCTTTTCAGTCTCTATGAGTCACCCACAATTAATGCAAAAGTAATGTTGAAGTGAATCAAAATCCAGGGCAAAGACAACATAACTACATTTCCTGCCTGATTTTATGTGTATGTGTATATATATTTTATGTATGTGTGTGTGTATGTATATATATAATGCAAGTTTACTTCTGTAGTTTTATTTTATTTTATTTTATTTTATTTTATTTTATTTTATTTTATTTTATTTTATGTTTTTCTATTTTTAAAAGAGACAGACAGAGACAGAGCGCAGATGGGGCAGGGGCAGAGAGGGAGACACAGAATCGGAAGCAGGCTCCTGACTCTGAGCTGTCAGCACAGAGATCAACACGGGCTCTCGAACCCACAAAATGTGAGATCATGACCTGAGCCGAAGTGGGACACTTAACCGACTGAACCACCCAGGCACCCCATACTTCTGTAGTTTTAGACCATTTACTCCAATCAGATCATGTAAGCTTAAGAAGACTTTAGAAATACCTAAAAAGTGCCTTAGTTTTAGAAGGTGATTTAATTTTGCTTTTGACATTTTGCCAATGTCTCAAGTCCTTTAATTTACTTCTTAGCCTGAAAAGGAAAAATGAGCATTTGAGTTATATTCAATGATTGAATATTTTTAAATTATTAAATTACTCAGTTTTTCATTTTTAACCAATTTCTCCTAATTTTGCAGATGTGTTACCTCACAATTTTACCACCTCAGATTTCATTCCCAAGATCTCTCATAGTCCATGCATTCTTCTGAGGAAAAGTTTTTTATCTTCTGGATGCTTTTATTACCATATGACAGGACCCTCATCAGAAGACATAATTTTGCTTCCCAATAATAAGAGCAATAAAAATGCAGTTGCATGGGAGGCTATGGGGAACTCATTTATGAATATAGCACAATATAATGGGAAAACTGGGAGAGGAGTCAGGAGAATGAGATATTGCTGCTGTTCTGTCATTATATTTTAAGAGCTTTGGTAATCAGTTCTGGTCTACAATATGCACATTTGTGAAATCTGAGAGTTGTGATTGATTAAATATCTCCCAAACTGGAAACTTCACAATTTTTTAATTGACAGCTCCCTTCAAGCAGTCTCTATCTTCACAATTATGTCTTTAATGCTATTTGAACTTCCTCAACTACCTGTACTTCTTTTTTTTAAGTTTATTTATTTTAAGAGAGAAAGCACAAGTGGAGGAGGGGCAGAGAGAGAGGGAGAGAGAGAATCCCAAGCAGGCTCCTCACTGATAGCACAACCCTGATGTGGGACTCATACTCACAAACTTGTGAGATCATGAGGTGAGCTGAAAGCAAGAGTTGGATGCTTAACTGACTGAGCCACCCAGGCACTCCTCACCTATCTGCACTTGTTAAATTCATAAATCCAACTCACTTTTCTAAGGAAACGCTTCCCTTTTACTCTCTTACAAGGCCACAGAAATACTTGTATAATGCACACAAGTTTTCAAATCCCATAATAGTTGGGTTTTGCATACTTTTCTAGGTCAACTATCTAAGCCTTGGTATTTCTGGTTAAACCTGTGTGTGTGCATGTACAAGCACATTTCCACAAACAGCTGAAGGCACAAAGAGTTATATAATAGCATATGAAACCCTTATAACTCTGAAATATACTATGATGAAGTATCTTAATCTCCTTCAAGGTTGGAAGGGTGTGTGTGACCTGACCTACAAATCTGGAGGGGTTTTACGTTGCCCCCAGTTTAATATACTTATTTCAAATATAGTTCAGTTCGTAATCATTTTGCTCTCTAAAATAGCTCCCGTTAGTCAAGCTTTCCTTCTGTCCCATGAAGCTTAGCGGTCATTCTGGCCACTGGGTCAAAATAATTCTCCTTTTTATATTTCTCCATATGAGGCTTAATTTTAGACAAATGTCCACTAAGGAGAAATTTTCTGAACAATAGTACTTGGGTGGACACACTTTACCGTTACACCAACTTGTGAAAGGCAGGTTTCTGTAACTTTACCAAATAATGTAGTAATAGGGGTAAAATGTGATTGAATGGTCTGTAACACTCTTTAAGAGCTAGGAAAATGACTACATTGATATACATACCTTTTTCTTACTTTTTTAAAGAGAAAGTACTTTGATAAATCCTGTAATATATCTAAAGTCAGCTCTGGCAAATGTCTCTCTTCACTACTATCCACACATATTTTCAACACAGAATAACCAGAAACTGGAAAATTTCAAAGTTAGTTTGTTTTATTTTCTAAATCTCCATTTGGCATATATCTAAAGTCAAAACTATAAGATCTAGAATCAATCATATGCTTGCTTGGCATCTCAAAAGGGACCTGTTTTCAGTACAATTAGATTTGTAGAAATCATATCTCTGGGAAGCTATTTCTTATTTTAACTTGATTTTTATATATGTGCTGTTTTGGATATGCATATACATATGCATGTGTAACATATCTATATATGTCTATATTAAGCAGTGGCTGTATGAAAGATATTTAATCTAGGAATGTGGTTTCCTAGTAACAAGAATCACATAGAAGTTCTTCAAGAGCTCCTTCTCTGCAATCATATGCCTTCAGTGTACTAGGAAGGCAAGAGCTTTCCAGAAGCAGTTTCATATTCTGCACAGGACATCTAACAATCAAAGTAAGGTTGCAATTATAGTATAGAAGAGGAAGAAGAAAAATAGACACTCAGGCAGATTTCTTTAGATCTGATTCAATTTTATAAAGTCACATAGAAGGAAACTCTCATAATAACAACATTAACAAAATGCTGTACATCGTGTGGAGCTTGAGAGACTGAAGACTTATTTTCAGAGCTAGAAGTTAAAAAAAATCGTTTCATTTCAGAATGGGATTAAATAACTGGGACTTGTAGATAAAAAAATTGAATTATGTTCATCTTCCATTTTTTTTCAAGAGGATAAAATAGACTAGTTATAGATTGCAGTGATGGAAGGCCATTTGCAAGTAAATGTTAAGAACATGTCCTCAGGCCTGATATAAAACATTGGAGTCTAAGCGAGAGATTTTAGTCTAACATTTACTTCAAAAAATTGCACATATTAACTTTTTTCCTGCAAAGTTTTATCTGGTCAAGTGAAAATGTATTGTTGGTATTAAGCTTGAAGTTGACCCAGATTTAAAAATATAAACATTGGTAATATAAAATAATGAACCAGAAAGCATTTCTTTAACTATGCCAAGCACAAAGCAATGCGACATTTAGTAGTTTGAGTTCCCAAATTATAATCTGAGCTGTGTCAAACTATGTGATCTCTACATATTACTTAACCTTTTCTGAATTTTGGTTCTTCATCAAAGCAATCTGTCTCAAAGTTTCCAGCAAATACCCTGTATTACTCTGTGTAATATCAAGGATAACACAAAGTACTTCACTTGTACAAAGAAGAGCATTGAGATAAGTTAATAGCATTGTTTGTGTTAAGGCCATAGCTATGGATTAGTGAAAACAAAATTTTACTGAAAGGCAGAATCTTTGTGTCCCAGGCCTAGCTTCATCACTTGCTATTTAGAGGGTCATAATTCTTTGAAAAATTTAAAATCTCTAAAATGGAGATCTTGACATGCTACCTCAGAGGGTGGTTAAGATTATTAAATCAGGTAACATATGTGAATTTTGTTTGCCAACTAGAGTATTTATGAACATGTAATACCCTTAGGTAAAATCATTTATGTTGAATAAATTCATAGATCCTTTCTGAAAACATTTAGTGCTGCTTTAAATAAGCAAATTAATCTGAACAAGTATAGAGCTAAAATGTAAGAGTAATATCAATGGACATTAGAGAACATGTTAGCAACTTACTAAATCCTTGGATGAAGATGACCCGAGAGTCCTGATTGGCATCTTCCAAGTGTCTGTTTGTGTGAACTTTAGAATGTTCGTTGCATAATGACTAATATACTTTAAAATAATGACATATCGAATTTCTGAGGCTCTTATTCATGTTGTACCAACATGCATATAACTAAGAGGTAATTTTCATGTAAATGAATTTAATATCAGTAAAATATTTTAAAGACCTACCAGTTTTCTAATAATTTACAAGTTAAGCAAATAACATCATCAATGATGGAAAAACACATGGGCTATCTGATCTGCTGCTAACAATTATAAACCATGGACAAAATATAAATACATAAAGTTACTGGAAAGTAACAAAAACAAGAACAAACTGGAAGAGGTTTAACCCTGAAAGAATAGAAACAGTCTGAGTAAGATGCAGTCTTCCCTTAAGGGAAGTCTCAAGTCCACAAGACATGCCTTTGACACAACTCAAGATAAAAAGCTACTGTCTTACCGGTTTAAGGAGTAAAACAATTAGATTCATGGATCTAGGAGTAGATAGAATGTGAAGAGACAATCCCAAAGAAGAGAGAACCACAGAGACTCTGCATGCAAACTCTTCTCAAATCATTGACTCCTAAACTATGCATGCACAGAATAAGACAACAATGAATCTCTCTTGGAAAACCAACATCCAGAAAGCTGAAAGAGTTGTACTAGATATTAGTTGCTACTGGACAAACAGCTTTGGAGTGTGAATTTCACCACATGAGGAAATGGATTGTAGTTTGAATCTCATCATTTGGTTAATACCTCCACTGACAACAGAAGGGTCACATCTTAGGAGTAAAGACTGCATCCAAAGACCAAGGGGTTTGCCATAAAACTCAAAAACAAACACACAAAAACAAGAAACAAAACACATGCACAGAAATAAAACTGACCTCTCTAATCCTTCAAAGATCATGCAAACTGCCTATAATTTACTAGCATGCTTGTACAAAATGCCGCACTGAAATTTCAGAAGACAATAACAGATTTAAGATACTCTGCAATACATGTCAACTACTAAAAAAAAAACCTACTAAAAAATCCCAGTAATGTAGAGAAATAGGAAATGTGATTCACTGAAACAAACCTATATATGACCCAGATATTGAAATTAGCATTCAGGATTTTAATGTTATACTAAACACACAAAAGGAAATAGAGAGTAATATGGGTAAAGTTGGAGGTAGTGATGGAAAAATTCAGAAGAGCTATCGAACTGTAAAGAAGAAACACATGGAAAATGTAAAACTTAAAAGATACAATATCTGAAATCAAACATTCATTACATGTGATTAACATCAGATGGCACAGAAGAGAAGAGAGGATTAGGATATATGAAAGCAAGTCAACAGACATTATCCAAACTAAAATATAGAAGGGAAGTTGGCTGAGAAGTATGAATAGAGCCTCAGTGGTCAATATGACAGTATCAAATAATAAAACATGCAGGTAATTAGTGTCCCAGAAAGATAAGAAAGAAAGGTGTAGGGAAAAAATGTTTGAAGAAATATTGACTAAAAAAAATTTAAATTTGACCCAACAAAGCAGCATATAGATGCAGGAATATCAGAGAATCCAAGGCAGCATAAATGAAGAGGAAAATGCACCTAAGGACATAATAGTCAAATTGCTAATAACCAGAGGAAAATCTTAAAAGCAGCCAGAGAAAAAGAAAACTTACATACAAAGGAACTATAATAAGAACACTGCTTATTTCTCTTTAGAAACAGTATAAATAAAAAGAGAACATAATAACACTTTAAAAATTGCAAAAGAAAAAAAGCTATATCCAGGAAAAATATCTTTAAAACTTTAAGGTCAAAAAAAAAAAGAAAGACATTTTCATATAAACAAGAGCTGCTAGAATGTGTCACCGAAGTTATACACTAAAATATTGTTAAAGTCTCAGACTTACAGAAAATGACTCCAGATGGATTTTTTTTAATATAGGAAAGAATGATGAACATTATAATTGGTAAACATGTAGATAGATACTTGTATATCTTTTCTTAAATTCACTAAAAGTAAATTACTTAATAAAAATAATAACAATGTATTCAATGTTTAAAACATATATGCTAAAACATGACAAAACCACACAAAGAATAGGAGAGATATAAATGGAATTATACTGTAATAAGGCTCTTAAATTATATATGCAGTGATTAAATATTAATCATAATATAGTATCATTAGTAAAGAATGCACATTGTAGCCCTTAGAGCAATTTGGAGAAAGATTGTCAAGAGAGACACATTTTTTCACCTTAAATTGTAAAAGTAATTTATCATTTCTCCTTATCTTATTCCTTTTAGGAAGAATAACAATTTATTTAAGGGGCATTAAATATTTATATACAATGGAAAAGAATAGTTTTATTTATTTATTTATTTATTTATTTATTTATTTATTCAGCCAACCATTAATAAAATTCAGAGAAAAATTTTCTTCCCGTCAGTAGACATTACTGAAGATATCTGTGTTGGTCCAAAGCATAAAGGGAGAAATAAGGAAATGTCTATCACAATTATCTAGAACCCAATATTATGTACAAATTTTCTGAAATAATCAATTACCAATGTTAGAATAAGTAAATTCAAAATCTCTAAAAGGACAGGTTTATTCACTGGATTCTATAAGGAATATAAATAGTTCCTCATCAATATCTCCACCCATTTCTCAACTTTGTTGTAAACAAGTTATTCTCTTAGATCATCTTTAGTTTTAATATAAGATATACTGAATGTGGATAGAAGATGAGACACAGTCTGCACCTGGATGGCTCAGTTGGTTAAGTGTCTAACTCGGCTCAGGTCATGATGTCACAGTCCATGAGTTTGAGCCCCATGTCAGGCTCTATGCCAACAGCTCAGAGCCTGGAGTCTGCTTCAGATTCCATGTCTCCCTTTCTCTATGCCTTTCCCCTGCTCACACTCTGTCTCTCCCTCTCTCTCTCAAAAATAAAATTAAATTAAATTAAAAAGTTGAGACACAGTACCTCTTGGTCTTTAGCATCAGTTGCTAATTCAAAACTCAAGGTTAAAGAGTAGAACCAGGTCCCAAAGAATTAAGAAAATGACCATGATGGATTTAAAAGTTAAAAAAAATTTTTTTAACGTTTATTTATTTTTGAGAGAGAGGCAGACAGAACGCAAGCAGGGGAGGGGCAGAGAGAAAGAGGGAGACACAAAATCTGAAGCAGGTTCTAGGCTTTGAGCTGTCAGCACAGAGCCTGACAACACATGGCTCGAACTCAGGGACCTGAATTCATGGCCTGAGCTGAAGTCGGATGCTCAATTGACTGAGCCACCCAGGTGTCCCTAGATTTAAAGGTTTTTGCTTGCTCTAGTTATCTATAGCTGTGACATGTTCTTCACTACATCATGTTCACTATGGTTTCCATCTGAAATAAGGAATTATCTCCAAGTGATTTATATATAGAAGAGGCCTCTTCATGAGAGAGTGAGCAGAATTATTTACTGATAGTAGAAATAGCATATATTTTGGAAATTTCCCCCTCCTAAGGAATGCTTGCTTCAAATATTTGGCAAGAAATGGAAGAGTCAATTAAGGATGAAGCTCTTTGGTCCATGTCTAAAGGGCACACAACCATATTTAAATGGTTGGATGAGACTACTCTTGCTTTAGATAACATTTCATTAAGTAATTGTGTCAACAGTACATTTTTGAAGGTATGGTACCATAGTACTGATGGGAAGAGAGACTGTATGACTGTAAGAATAAGTCCCAAATATTTTCTCAAAATAATTAAAAAAAAAAAATTGAATGTTTATTTATTTTTGACAGAGAGAGAGGGAGAGAGAGCATGCATGAGCAGGGAAGGGGCAGAGATAGAGGGAGACACAGAATCCAAAGCAGGCTACAGGCTCTGAGCTGTCAGCACAGAGCTCAATGCAGAGCTTGAGCCCATGAACTGGAAGATCATGACCTGAGCCGAAGTTGGATGCTTAACCAACTAAGCCACCCAGGCACCCCTCTCAAAATAGTTTCTAAAGTTGTTCCAAAGCCTGGAGAAGTAGAAACTTAAAACCTACAGAATTTTAGGTGTCACTACAAGCAATAAGAAAATCTAGATAGCTCTAGTAGAATGTCTGATTTTGAAGTTCACAAATTTTATTGAACCTACTAGAAAATGTCAGCTGTAAGCTATAGTCTTAAGTTGCAGCTTCATAAATTGTTGAGTAAACTTTGGGTGGAATGATTTTTTTTTGTCCGAACACTGGAAATTGTCCTGAAAATACTCAATTTTTGGTGTGGTTAATTTCTAATTATTCTTTTTAAATAATTTCTTAAGTACATTTCAGGTTTTAAAGAGTAAAGAAATGCGATTATATTCTTCGTTGGTGGTGGTCTTAATTCAATACCTTTTAAAACTAACCTAATTTGTTTAGTTATATACTAAGAAGAAGAGACAGGAGTTGACACAAATACTATTCCATTTAAAATGATTCATTTATCTATTAATGAGCCAATCATACTCACTGTAATTCTGACAGAATATTTTAGTTCAGACATTAGAAATACAGGAAAAAACCATACAAACTAATAAACAACAAAAACTCTGAATCTATAAAGCTCAAAATAGTAAGTTCCTATTTATGGCTATGAAAATAGAGGGAAAATTTTAAATATTATAAACAGTCTAATCTTAATATCTTCAAAGTAAGCATGTATGTAGGGGTGGAGAGGTGCTTGCTAATATGAAATAATATGTGCTTATTATAAAATGCTTTATTAAGACACTGCAAATAAGAATCACCCCAGCGGTACTTGGGTGGCTCAGTTGGTTAAGCATCCAACTCTTGATTTCAGGTCAGGTCATGATCTCACAGTTTGTGAGATCGAGCCCCACGTCTGGCTCTGCACTGACAATGCAGAGCCTGCTTAGGATTCTCTCTCCCTCTTTTTCTCTGCCCCTCTCCCACTCATTCTGTGTGTGTGTGTGTGTGTGTGTGTCTCAAAATAAATAAATAAACTTAAAAAAAATAAAGTAAGAATCACCCCAAGTCTCACCATGCAGACAAAACCATTGTCAACATTTCGGTGGGGAATATGCTAATGCTCTTTTACACATACACAGAATATCTATAATTTTAAGCAACCAGAATATTACTCAATAAGCTTTTTAATAATGTTATTTTCCCTATAACATATTACACATGTATCTCCACCACTCATTTTCATAAGGTGAAAATTTTCAATAATTGTTCAAGAAGGTGAAGCAAAACTGATCAATAAATCAGTAACTGAATGCTGCCTAACATATAATAACCAATTGGTAAATGCTGACTAATTATAAATTATAACTAAATAAACTGAAATAAAAATAAACTAAAAACATTTTAGATGGAAAAAAAGTCATTATTTACTTATTTAAAAGTTTTGTTTTTCACTCAAATATTTTTAAATCCGATGGTTTCACCAGGCTTTGAGTGGGGAAAGATAAGATTTAACAAATTAAGGGAGAGCATCACATGGCAATAAAATTACAGGAAATAATTCACATAGTCGTGCTTTCTTGTGTTACCTGAGAGGTGCCATGAATTGCATCCCAAATTTTCTACTGGGAATTTTGTTTTAATTAGAAATTGACATGGTTTATAAAAGGATATTAACTATGTTGCTTCCTCTGAGTTTCCCCTTGGGAAGTTGACTTATAAACTGTTTATTTTTATATTTAACTACTTAGTAGCTGTTGTTACAGGAGAACTTATGTCCTATTTACATAGAACAGAATTAATTTTAACTTCACAGTATATGTGCTTCGTATACCAGAACTCATTAGTAGAAATTGTTATAAGACTTTCTTGCTCTATGTTGGTCAGAGGGTTTTATTTTTTTAATTATTATTATTTTTTAATGTTTACTTTTTGTTTTTGAGAGAGAGAGCATGCGTGTGCTTAGTGGGGGAGGGGCAGAGAAAGAGGGGGACAGAGGATCCCAAGCCGGCTCCCCGCTGACAGCAGCTAGCGTGATGATGAGGGCTGGAAATCACAAACCATGAAATTATGACCTGAGCTGAAGTAGGACGCTCAGCTGACTGAGCCACCCAGGCGGCCTGGTCAGAAGTTTTTAAAAACAACTCATACAAAGAATGGCAAATTTTGGCAGCTATGAGACTTTTATGGGTCAAACTCTGAACTGTGGGTTTGTGAATTGTATCCAACTATTCTTTAAATGGTTATTTTATAGAGGTCCTTTATTTTTACAGGCCAGGAATATAGTATTCACTCATTCTTTATTTCATTTATCATTCATTTATTAATTCAATTATTCAATGACTTAGTAATAATCATATATTCATTGAGATCCTCCTATGGACCAGGGATTGTTGTAGATGTTGTGGATATTACTGTAAACAAAACAAGTAGGATCCTTCCCATCACATGTTTAGAGTTTATAAAGAAAATATGGACAAATAAACAAGCAATTACGTATAAGGTAAGAAGAGTGGAATATTGTGCCCTTAACAAAATATGTGGTTGGGACAGCTTGTAGAACAAAAAGTTAATTAAGCTGAAAGCCAATGATTGAGTAGGAATTAGTCAAGGAAGTACAAATTAGGATTGCTTCACATCAAAGGAAAATTAAGAATGGAGAACTAGAATTAAGAGAAGGGAAGAGAAATTAAACTAAATGCATTTCTACTGCCTGGGACAAAATATTCTAGTAGGTAAATTGTGAAAGACAAGGCAAGTGTGCCTCAGGCCTATGTCATAAAGACCCATGAAGTTACATAAATGTGTGTGAAATTTATCTAAAGATTCATTGACAGCCACTGGAGGGTTTTAAGTAATAATGAGATATGATCAGTTTTGCATTTTTAAAGAGCAGTTCAACTAAGTTACACAGAATGATCTTAATTAGAAGATATTTCAATAAACCATATGAGAGAAATGGTAGCCTAAATATATGAGGAGGCAGTGTAGATGAAGAGAACAGAATGATTTCCAGAAGTTGTTAATTGGAAGGGGCAATCACACGCATTAAGATAGGAGAGAGCATGCTAGTCAAGGATTTATGTGAGGATAAAGACATTTTAAGAAAAGAAAAGTCGAGGTATAATTTTCATGCAAAATTAGAAATCAACTTTAGGAGTACTCTCTGAAGAATTATGACAGTTGTACATACCCATATAAGCACCAAGCCAATTGAGATACAGCCCAGAAATTTCTTCATGCCCATTTCTAGTGAAACTCCATCCCCAAAGGGAACTGCTCTTCTGATTTCACCAGTTTAATTTTGTTTGTTCTTGAACTTTATATAAATGGAATTATACATTATTTAGTCGTCTGCACCTGGCTCCTTTCACTTAGTAAAATGTTCTAAAGATTATCCATATTGAGTTTATTAGTACTTTGTGATTTTTCATTCTTATATTACCATTATCATCATCAAATAAAAGATAAAAATCATTTAGAAAAGTTAAATTACCTTCCCAAGTTCATATGCCAACTAATGGAGCTGAATTCTAACTCCAGAGAAGTTCTAATGGAAATGCTGAATTTGAGGAAAAGAAGCAGTATGAGGTATTACAAAGGAGTAAAATGATAGCTCTGAAGAATGAGAAAAGAAAGAAAACTAGGGAAATACAGAAAAGATTGCTGAGCAATGCTAGGGCTTATATTGCAGTTAGAGACCAAGAAATGGGGCAATTTTGTTTATAAGCATGATTATCTCCAGCAGTGGTCGACAACCCAATGGTAGGGGATATGTAGTCAGGGGTTGTTTAGGCATTTGAGATAAATTGGTCTGGAATTTTGGTTTTGTGAGGTAGATAAGACTAAAAAAGCCAATAGGTCAAAAAGATATGGCCAAGGAATAGTTAAAATGGTTGACTTAGCTGGCTAGGGAAGCGAGTGAAGACAGAAGAATGTAGGTAGACACAACATAGAAGATACAAGACCTGAAGATCAGACTGTGGTGTAATAGAAGAAACTAAATGAGAGAGCAAAAAGGAGATAAGGTTTTCGTCAGAGAGAGGAATGTTTGAATTAATTCTTTCAAAAGAGATAATGTTTATTTTCAGGTAATGGCATGGCCAAGGTATACCCATAAGCTTAGGTATATGAAGTGCCATTAAAGATGAGAAGATCCAAGGACTGAGAAGCCATATTGTTGAATAACTGTTTATGTTCCCAAGATACAAGCAGAACTTGGGGTAGAAGAAGTCTATGAGCCATGTGCTAGGAAATTGGTAGTGAGGAAGACATGTAAATGTTCATAAGTCAGGTGAGATATGTGTAAAAGGATCAGGTTTTTTTCTTTTTCTTTTCTTTCATTCACTGAATCTATAATTTAAATTAGGATCTATTCTTTGTGTTTTAAAGGTTTATTGGGTTTTTCCAAATGCATGATGTCATATATCCTACATTTTGGCATAGTACAGAGTAGTTTCACATACTTAAAAATCTACACTTCTCCTGTTTGTCTCCCCTAACCACGTCCTCTTGCCCCACAGCTTCTCGGCAATCACTGATCTTTTTGTCATCATCTCCATAGTTTTACTTTTTTCAGAATGTCACATATGTGGAATTATACAATATGTAGCCTTTTTTGATTGGCTTCTTTTACTTAGCAAAATGTATTTAAGTTTCCTCCATATCTTTTTGTGGCTTCTGAGCTCCTATCTTTATATTGCTGAATAACATTCCTTTGTATGAATGCACCACAGATTTTTTTAATCATTCTCTTATTGAAGGATACTGTGGCTGCTTCCAGATTTGGCAGTTATATATAAAGCCTCTATAATCATTCATGTGCAGGTGCCTATGTGCACATATGTTTTCAAATACCTGGGAATATGATTGCTGAATTATATTATAATGTTATGATTAGCTTTATAAGACACTATAGAACTGTCTTTCAAAGTGGGTATACCATTATACATTCCCACCAGCAATGAATGAGCATTCTTTTTGTTCCACATCCTCATCAGCATTGTCTATGTTTTGGATTTTGACCATTCTAGTAAGTGTAGTGGTATCTCGTTTTAATTTGCAATTCCCAATGACATGAGTTTGTAGTTTTCTTCATTAGATCATCTTAGGTTCAATTTATACCTAAGTATTTCTTTCTTTTGGAAAGGAAGATGACAGTATTGTGTTTCTTTTTTTAATGTTTATTTATTTTTGAGAGAAAGAGTGAGAGACAGAGAGCGTGTGCATGCTCGCAAGACTTGGGGAGGGGCAGAGAGAAAGGGAGACATGGAATCCAAAGCAGGCTCCAGGCTCTGAACTGTCAGCACAGAGCAGGATGCGGGGCTCATACCTATAAACCACGAGATCATAATCTGAGGTGAAGTTGGATGCTTGACCAACTGAGCCACCCAGGCACCTCTATAGTATTGGGTTTCTAATTTCAAATTCCAATTTTTCATAGCTGCTATATAGAGAAGCAAGGTTCTCACTGTTGAGGTATTTTATAGTGTTTTTTTAAACCAAGTTGAGAATATTCTTCTTTATTCCTAATTTCCTGAGAGTTCTTTTTATCAAAATGGGTGTTGGATTTTATCAAATGTATTTCCTGCATCTATTAATATAATTGTATGATTTTTCTTCTCTAGCTTATTGACCTGATGAATTACATTAATTGATTTTTGAATGTTGAATCAGGCTTGAATATTTGGGGTAAATCCTAGTTGGTCATGGTGTATAATTCTCTTTTTAAACATGAAAATGTATCTCATTGTTCATTTAAAAACAGATGAAAATTGGGATGCCTGGATGGCTCAGTAAATTCGGCTCAGGTTGTGATTTTACAGTTCATGAGTTTGAGCCCCACATTGGGTTCTCTGCTGTCAGTACAGAGCCTAGAGGAGATCCTCTGTTTCCCTCTTTCTTTGCCTCTCTCCCTTATGCATGCTCACTCTCTCTCTCTCTCTCAAAATAAAAATTTAAAACCAAATGATAGTAGATAATCTAAATGTCCAGCAATAAAAGATGGCTAAGTCCATTATTTCATTCATATGACAGAATATTATATATCAATTAAAACAATCAAGGTCTATTTTTCACTCGGAAGTATATTCATGAGATAGTGTTAGTTTATTTTTTTATTTTTATTTTATTTTAATTTGAGAGAGAGAGAGAGAGAGAGAGAGGGAGAGAGAGAGATTGAGTGCATATGAATAGGGGAGGGGCAGAAAGAGTGAGAGAGAAGGGATCCCAAGCTGACTCTGCACTGTCAGAACACACAGGACACATCTAAATGGAGGGCTTGAACCCATGAACTGTGAGATCCTGACCTGAGCCAAAATCAAGAGTGGGACACTTAACTGACTGAGACACACAGACATCGTGAGATAGTGTTAGTTTAAAGTAAGTTGTGAAATACATAGTATGGTCCAATTGTGTAAAAAATAGACATTGATGGGGTGCCTGGGTGCCTCAGTTGGTTAAGTGTTGGACTTCGGCTCAGGTCATGAGCTCACATTTTGTGGGTTCAAGCCCATGTTGGTCTCAGTGCTGAGAGCTCAGAGCCTGGAGCCTGCTTAGGATTCTGTGTCTCCCTCTCTCTCTGCACCTCCCCCACTCATGCTTTGTCTCTCTCTCTCTCTCAAAAAATAAACATTAAAAAAATAAAAAAAGACATTTATAAATTTTCACAATAAAAAGACAAGAAGTATGTCCATAAAATATTAACAGTGGCTATTTCTTTAAGTTTATTTATTTTGAGGTGGAGAGGAGGGCAGAGAGAGGAAGAGAGAGAATCCCAAACAGGCTTTGCACTATCAGTACAGAGCCCGATGCTGGGCTCCAACTAACAACCAGGAGATCACAATCTGAGCTGAAATCAAGAGTTGGATGCTTCATTGATGAAGCCACCAGGGCACCCCAACAATGGCTATTTCTAAATGGTGATATGTGAATTAAAATGTTTTTACTTATAAATATTTTCTAACTTTTTTGAAAAGGACATGTATTAATAATTGTAGGAGCAAAAATGGTAGAAAACAGAAGCCCCACAATGGTGTTCCTGTACTATACTTTTTACACATTACTGGATTTGATTTGCTCTTTTGTTAAGGACTTTTGCATCTATATTTATTAGAGATATTGGTTTGTAGTTTCTTACAATGTGTTTCTCTCGATTTGGTATTAGGATAATGCTAGCATCATAGAATGAGTCAGGAAGTGTTCCCTCTGTTTCAATATTTTTATAAGATTGTAGATAATTGGTATCATTTCTTCCTTAAATGTTTGGTAGAATTCGCCAGTGACACCGCCTGGGCCTTATGCTTTCTTTTTTGTAAGATTATTGGTTGTCAGTTCAAATCCTCTAATAGATATGAGTCTCTTCAGATGGTCTACCTCTTTGTGTGAATTTTGGTAAATTTTGGCTGTCAAAGAATTGGCTCATTTCATTTAAGCTATAAAATTCATGGGCATAGACTTGTCCATTGTCCATTATATTCCTTTATTATACTTTAAAATCTGTGGATTCAGTAGTGATGAACACTCCTACATTTCTGATATCAGTAATTTGTCTTCTTTCTTCTTTTCTTCAATGGCCTGAATCAAGATTTATCAATTGTATTGTTCCTTTCAAAGAACCAGCTTTCAGTTTCATTGATTTTCTTTATCATGTTCCTGTTTTCTATTCCATTGATTTATGCCTTAATTTTTATTATTTCTTTGCTTTTCAGGTTTTAGATTTACAATGGTCTTATTTCTCTAATTTCTTAAGGCAGTAATTTAGATTACTGACTTTAGATCTTATTTCATCTCTAATATATGCATTTGATGTTTTAAATGTCCCTCTAAGCACTGCTTTTACTGCATCCCACAAATTTTTATGTTATACTTTCATATTCACTTTTTAGTGGCTGCCCTGGTGTTTGTAATATACCTTTACAACTAATCTAAACCCACTTTCAAATAACACTATACCATTTCACAGGTAGTGCAGAGTATAACAAGAGTATTCCTAACCGCTCCATTCCATTCCTTATCACATTGCTGTCATTTATTTTGTTTCTTCATCAATATAATTATTGAATGCATTGTAACTGTTATTATTTCAACAGTTATCTTTTAGATCAATGAAAAATTTAAAAAAATATTTTACCTCATCTATTCCTTCCCCAATACGTTTCTTTATGTAAATCTGATTCTCTGACCTACATCATCTAAGAACTTCTTTTAACATTTTTTGCAAGGCAGGTCTATCAACGACAAATCCTAGTTTTTGTTTGTCTGAGACAGTATTTCTCCTTCAGTTTTGAAAGCTAGTTTCACTGGATACAGAATTCTAGATAGGTGAGACTTTGTTTTTTCCTTTAAGGCTTTAAATATTTCATTCTACTCTCCCCTTGCTTGCATGTTTTCTTAAGAGAAGTTCAACATGATTCATACTCTTGTTCCTCTATTGATAGGGTCCCCCCTACCCTAACTTCTTTCAAAATTTTCTCTTTGTATTTGGTTTTCTACAGTTTGAGTATGATTTGCCTAGGTGTACAATATAGTTTGTTGTTGTCTTGCTTGGGGTTCTCATAGGACTTGGATCTAATGTTTTGATGTCTGCCATTAGTTTTAGAAAATTTCAGCCATTATCACTTCAAATATTTCTCTTTTTCCTTTCCCTCTTCCTTCTCTTTCTGGTATTCCCCGTCATGTGGTTCCTTTCATAATTTACCCCAGTTTTCTTGGATATTTTATTTCTTTTATTATTATATTCTGTTTGCATTCAGTTTGAGAAGTGTCTACTGACATATCTTCAACTTTACTGATTGTCGTTATCATGTCCAGTCATAACGAATTGTTCATCAAAGGTACTCTTCATTTTTGTTGATGTTTTTTTATTTCTAGAATTTCCTTCTTATTCTTTCTTGGCATTTCCATCTCTCTGTTTACATTACCTATCTGTTCTTGCCTGTTGTCCACTTAGCCCTTAGCCTATCAATCATGGTTGTTTTAAATTCTTGTTCTGAAAACTCCAAAATCTCTGCCACATCAGAGTCTGGTTCTGATGTTTGCTTTGTTTCTTCAGACTGTGCTTTCCTTGCCTGTTAGGACGCCTTGTACTTTTTCTGGAAAAATTCTGGAAATGATATATTGGGTAAGAGTAACCGAAGTAAGTAAGCTTTTAGTGAGTGGTCTATGTCTATTTGGCTAGGAGTTAGGCTGTGATTAACATTTGCTATAGGCATGTCAGAGGTTTCTATTTTCTCTAGTAGTCTCATTTTTTGTTTACTCTGTTGTGTTTGATTCCCTGGAAACTCCTTAAGGAGCGTGTATGTCTTACAAATCTCTTAGATGTGATGTGATGCAAATATGCAAGGACCCTAATCATGTGGCATGAGATGCCGGGGAGTGAGATACTTATATATATATATAAGTATATAAGGATTATATACTTATAATCCTGTGACTCAATCTCCATTTTCAGGGAGGGGAAGGGTGACCTGCAGAAGAGCTTCCTAGACTTTTTATTTCTCCACTTATAGGAGACAGGAGCACAGAGTGGGGCTAAGGTTGGTTTATTTCCCTTCCCCACCCCCAGGTCAGATGAGGCTCTGGTAAAGGGGTCTCCTTTGAGGACAGAATTTTGTTAAGGAAAACAGAATGCTCCAAGTGTATTCAAAATAGTTACTTTTCCCTTGCTCCTACCTCCTACCTGAAGTACAAGAGGAATTTTCTCCAATCTTCAGCATGAGAACCTGGTGGAGTTCTTGGAGGTAATACTAATGAAAGTGGGAGGCTTTATGGTTGGAGCCCAACTGGTTTTAATTCTGAAGGTAGCCCACACTCAGCCTCCAGCATTTTGTTGATTACTGTTTAAGTGTTCCTACCAGTCTCTGGCTCCAGAAACTTCTACTTCCAGTCAACCATGATTCTCTGCATTAGCCTGTCTCTCCAGGTTGGAGGAAGCAATTTACATAGTAACCTCAACTCTCTGATTCTTAGAATTGTTGATTTTCAATTATTACATTTTTTCCCTTGTTTTGACAACCTCCAAGTTCTTCATATGTTGAGGTAGAAAACTATTGGGTCTTTTTGTTTGTTTGTTTTTGTTTGTTTGTTTTTAATAATGCAAGAGGAATAAGGATCTGGAAGTGGCTATAAACAGCCAGAGGGAAATGACGCCATTTGCCAACTTTGAAAGAAGCTAAGAAAACCGAATATTGCTTTCTGAATGGACTGACTCAGGATAGGGGAAACTGGGGAAGTTAGCGAACTAACAAGAATGGCTATTTACTGAATCCCTGTACTATCCCTAAAACATTAGCTATCTTAAGTGAACATTTGGCAAATATTAAATCACAGTCAATTCATGACTGACTTCTGTGACAACATTTGAAGTGCCAATATTCCATGGAATTACAGAGATCCATATGCTTTAGATGCCAAGTGTAAAGGTGGTAGAATTGACACTCTGTTGAGAAAATGTTAAAGTAGAACATGTATTCTTGTTTAAAAGGTCCCTTCTATGTGAACAGAGTGTCAGTATATATATACATAACCAAAAAAGTTTGTATGATCCAGTCACCTTGCAAATTCTTATTATAGCAGGTGAGCATGCAGCCAATTATACCCATAAACGCACACACATATATAATATATGTGTGTGTTTATAATATATATAAAACATATATATATATATATATATATATATATATATAACAACTTTCAAAACAAGAGGCACAAACATACAAACTTTGGTTCTACTCAGATATCTTATGAAATATTTAGTTTCCCTAGATGGTCTAAACCAGCCAGTGTCTTATACTATCAGAGTACCAGTTGGGATTTTTTAAATTACTCATATCTGCCATGTACAGTAGGGACAAGTCAGAATTTATTGAGTGTACCATACTTATAAATTTATTTATGACACTACTTATTAAAAGGTAGCTTCTTTTTCAAGTCATAACTACATCAAGATACTAAGCTCTGATAAAGAAAAAAGCATAGAGAAAAGTAAAAATGCCGCTTACATGTGAGGAGCACAATTCAGTAATTTCTTAACCAGAACTTTCTTGACGCCTTATCTCATTTGATCTTTCCAACAACCTTTGATGATAAATATTATTTTCCTCACCTTAAAATGGGAAAAAAAAACATAGTATCAAGGTAAAGCAATTGTCATTTTAAGCTTGGCCTTCAAATAGTTTCTTTCTATGAAGTATAAGTTGAAAAATTGTACATGATGTGAAAAGTCTCACATTTTTCTTGACCAGTTTTCTGGTGAGATGAAAGTAGATGTAGCCATGATCAAAGGAGGACAATAGAAACTAAAAGTTATTTAACCTCCACACTTCAAATATAAGTATGCTCGTGAAGGCGTATGCATACTGGTTAAAAGTGCAGACTTGAAATGTAAACTGAACTATTTTTGAATTCTGGTTCTGTTTATACTTGTTTCATAACCTTGGCCAGGTTGCTTAACTTCTCGAAGTCACTATTTTCTCATTTGTCAAGTAAAGATAATATGTCAATTTTCTTATCTGTCAAAGAGATCTAATGGAATTGAGGTGGAAGTTAATATATGTGAGGTGCCATTTATATTTGAAAATTTGACAAATAGAGGTTTATTAATATTACTGATACAGAATTGTGGTAAGGAATACTTCCTTATTCTCCAGGATTGGTGCATGTACAATTTGTATACTTTTCACATCCTCTTCTTCATTACCTAGTAGATATTGAAAATTACAGTAAGTTAGTAAAAAAAATAGAGTTGATTTATTTTCCTAATAGTTTCTTATAGCATATTATCTTTAAATACTATTTTAAAAAAGGGAAAAATGTTCTATTTGCTATTCAATGATTTTTATCTCAAGAATTCAATACTACCCTGCATTTATAAACAAGCTACAAAGTACTGTGAAATAGGATGTCATAAAGGTAATTTGTTTTTCTGTTTTAACCAAATGATGTGGTTTCTTTGATTTTGTATGTGCAGAAAATTTAGCATTTGATTTTCAAATTGAAGAACATGTACGTAATTTCTGAAACATTTATTACCTTAATATATTCATTAAGGTTGTCAAAAAAGAAAGCTTAAAAGATCCTTGTCTCAGATAAGAAATTAAATCACTATACAGTTATTGCTAAATTACAAAGCAATCAACTGAGAAAATTACACAAAATATTAAGTTCACTCCAACTCATCCATTCTATTTGTATTTAATGGATATTCCTTTTCCTCGTTGTATGCTATAACATATACAAATCATAATATGCTTTAATGAATGCATATTCTATGTTCAATATAATAAATAACAAAAACTAAAACAATATTTCTTGTTGGTCTCTAAATCAAACATCTAAACTTGACAAGCACATTTTAATTTAAAGGATGAATTTCCAAGGTAGCTTAATAAAAATGAATCACTCCTTAAACCTTAACACTTTAGTTATTTCTTATACGCATTTAGAAAACAACTTTAGTTTAAAATCAATAGCTACTCATGTAATCAATAAACATGTTTTTCTAATATAATTTTTATTGAACAGATGAAATTTAAACCATTTAATTAAATTGCACCATGTTCTTAGTATTGATGGGTTTCTTTAGACACAGTTAGATAAGAGCTTTACTTTAAAATTACTGTTACCTTATGCTTCATAGCATAATCAATAAATGCATTTTCCAATATTTGTTTGGAAAATAAACTTTATTATAAGAATGATTGCTTACAAGCTTTAAATTTAGATTGTTGTTTAAATAATTACATTTCTTATTTGTTATTTGTGTAGCTAAATCAAATTAAAAAAGGTTGTGATCAAAATAATTTGCTGAGAAAAAAATAACTTGCTGGTACCATAGAGAGAATTAAGAAAATGAAAACCTAGAGGAAAATGTGGTATCTATAGCAACAGACTTAGTATAAATTAGAAGGGTCTATTCATCTCCAATTCATCAAACAAAACAGTACATACAGCAATCAAATACCAATGGCAACAGCAAACATCTACTGTGTGTAAGACACAATACTGAACACTACCTGCCTATCCACTTGGGGAGAAGAGACATACATATGACTTGGATAAAGAAAGCATATTGAAGAGCAGTGGGATAAAAGGTAAGAAGTATTGTATGAAGACATATCATGGAAAAATCTGAATGAAGAAATTAACATTTATTGAATGTTTACAATTCAGACACAGTGCTGAATTCTTGAATCCGCTTGCAAGGCACATCTTCAATTCATCACTAAGGAGTCTGAGGTGTGGATGGTTTAAGTGATATTGTACCAGAGTATAACGTATGGAGGCAAACAATGTCCATCATTCTCTCATGTTAATTTTAACACCCAGCTAAGATGATGCTTACTTTCTTCACTGTACATTCCTATAATGCCTTTTGCAACTCTTTACCAATACTTGTCAAGGCAATTTCAGACAATGCCAATATCTTACACCTGATCAAAATCTCCTTCTAGATTTAGCATCCATTGATGATTCTTGCTTGAACGAATCTTTACTATGATGATAAGGTTTATATACTTAACTTTGTGTAGTCACAAAATGATAGTTTTCCAAACCCAGCCTTCTCTCCACATTCTCCAATCATCTCTCCTCTAATGATCTCTTCCCTGCACAGCCATCCCACAAGAAGATATGGCAAGTTAAACAGTGATGGGTAGACTGGTATGAAAGCTGTGCAAAAGGAATGGACAAATCAAAAAGTAGATAAGTAGAGAATAAATAGAAAAGCAAAGGATCAGGATGCAGTGATCCCAGACAATGTTTATAATTAAGAAGAAAGAGAAAATGCAGGAGATCTCAAATAAATGGACATGCTATCAGAATGCTAGGAGGAGAATCAAGGTAGTGATTATAGAGTTCACAGCAAAGGAAGGTTCGTGAAGGAAAGCTTGTTAACAAAATAAATATAATTCCCAGGTCCATGGAAATAAGAACTGTCATTAGAAGTGGCGATAAATGGAATACAGTCGACCCTTGAACAACATGGGTTTAAATTGTCCACTTACACATGGATATTTTTTCCTAAATACTGTACAGTACTGTAAGTGTATTTTCTTTTCTTTATGATTTTCTTAATAACATTTTTCTCTAGCTTATTTTATTGTAAGAATACTGCACATAATACATATAACATTCAAAAATATGTGTTAATTAAACCATTTACGCTGCCAGTCAGTCTTCTGGTGAACAATAGGCTATTAGTAGTTAAGCTTTTGGGGAGTCAAAAGTTAAATGTAGATTTATGAATGTGGGGAGGTGGGCACCCCTAACCTCTATGTTGTTCAAGAGTCAGCTGTATTGGAAGTGAGCATTTTTTCAGAATAGTGGAGTCAGATGCAAAATTGCAGAGATTACAGTTGGTAAAGGCAAGAATGAAAATGTTAGAATATTGACATGTTTTCAGCGAGATAGAAGATACGCGTTTGTAAGTGTGGAGGGGCAAAGGAAGGATTCATTAGGCTTTTGTTTTTGTTTTTATTTTTAAAAAGGAAAAAAAAAAATACCAGGTATTAAAGTAGGAGGAGTTGCTCAAAGTAAAACAACAACAACGACAAAGACAGTAAAGAGTTGGGTATAGAAGCAAAGACCTCAGGTGTCTGGAACTAATGGGGTCAAAAGCAACTGATTATGAATTACTGGGATCACTATACCTTCCTTTGTAGCTATTTTCCACAAAATGTGAAGTTAGTTTGAGGAGAATAAATCCACGAGTCTCCATCCTTTCAATGAAGCCAAAGGTGAGCTCATCCATGAAGCGTGTGTGTCAAGCCAGTGAGCCTGGAACTTAAGCAAAGAACATAATTACTTTGGGGTCTTCAGCAGCACATTAGCAAGCAGGAAAGTTGCTGCTGAGCTGCTCTGTAATGCAGGAAATCTGCATGGTGATCTATCTTCCTTTGGGATTATTGTGTGATTCAGAACAAGAACAGAGAAAACAAGGGTGAGATTAAATAGCCAGGGATTTAGAAAAAAATATGGCAAAACGAGGAATAAAATAGATGAACGTCAAGTTTAGGCTGATGAAGAGCTCTTAATTATCTGGAAATGAGTAATCAGGAAAGTCTGCATACTTTGAGATCCAAGGCAGTTTCTTACTATTTATGTGGTTATGTGTGCAGATGGCTTTTTACATTTATAGTGAGTATGGCTGTGTAGGTATATGGAGTTATATAAACAGCTAAATGATGCAATGAGATAAGATATGTTTTATCTTTGCAATTGCACTAATGCATGCAAGTATGCTACACATTCAAGAGGCTTAAGTGTAGACAGTTTTAAGCATAGGTGGTTGAGTCAGTGACTCTTATCACTATCCCACTTCATTATCTTTTCTTCCTACTTTTTCCTGATCTTCCATTAATCCCCCATCCAGAAGAATAGCAGGAAGACCACAACTGCCAGTTGGAGAACATAGATTGGGACAACTTGTAAGTAACTTTTGCACCGAAGATGCCCTACGTTGGAGGAGGAATAGAGAAGCTGGAATGGTGAAAATACTATCTCACACTGGAAGCTAGTGTTGTTTGATACCTCAAATAGTAATTGGTTTTGGAAGATTTGGATTTACCATAGATTTGTTATATAATGGTGGATATCATTACCTCACTGGGAATAGTAGCCTATTAATTTTGTTTATGAGCTAGAAGAAAACAAATCAGAATCTCAGTTGGACAGAGACATTAAATATTTTCACACATATTAAAAGACGTCGATGTTTGAATAGACCAAATTGGGAATAATTTTAGAGATTAAAAGTATGAGATAACTCTTATGAAAAACACTTACTTTTTTCTCTTTTTGTAGACCAGGAAGTCATATCTATATTTAGTAAACATATAGTTGTTTTTTTCTTTTAGGTAGGCTCCACACCCAATGTGGGACTTGAACTCACAATCCTGAGAATAAGAATCATGTGCCCCACTGATTGAGCCAGCCAGCTGCCCTGGTAACTATGTAGTTTTTTAAACTGGTAAGTAACTTTGTAAAGTCACTAATATAAAATGTTTCTAGTCTTCTAGTCCAAAAACTTCTAAGATACAAAATATACTTACTAATTGCAGATGATCTCTCAATATTATTATTTAATAATTGGCTCTTGGGTATACTGGGAAAGTGGTATGGAAAGATTTAAAGTTTAAAATTTCAAAATGTAACCATTAACATATAAAGGGAAAACATTAGTTCTGTGGCGTTGGAAACAGTTAATGAAAAATTCCTGATCCAAGCAGCATCCTTTCCTCCTATTTCCTACCTCAAAGGCAAGAATAAAGTTAAATTAGACCATCACGTACACAGATATTTTTCATATTCTAAAAATCTAAAAACAGTAAAACTAGCATTGGAGAAAGAGTATTTGCATACCATCTAGTGGTAGCTTTAAAAAATAGCAAACGTTTTTCCAGAAATGTGTTTGTTCCAAAAGAAACCATGTATATGATTAGATTTGCCGCAAATATAAACCACAATACCTTTCATTTCACATGTTCAAGAAATAAGATTAGGAGTGGTTTTGCTCACTCCTGACACACCCACAAATGACACTATCATCACTTACAAATAATATTTGGTACTGTCTAATATTTTAACTGGTATCAAATAGTGACTTTGCAATTGCTGCACCATTTTCTCGGACATGTATATTTGTTCTTGAGCGCCATCCACCATACCATTAAAAGGGAATGTCTTCATGCTGAATTAAAATGTTGAGTGTAACTTCATTCTTTTTTCTAACAGTGGACAACAAAATATAACCATCAGAGATTTTATGCTCTTCCCACACATTGGGATAATGTTGAAAATAAAACCTTCACATAATAGCTTAATCTGGAGCGCACAAATGGAGACTGAGGCTAAATGACCAGCTCTTCAACTTCTTGTAAGTGATGTCATTATGCAGGTCAGTCGTATGGTCTATGTGTATATATATATATATATATATATATATATTAAAAAGGTTAACTGCTAATCATTTAAATGCAAAATGAAAGGTTTGGGGATTATCTTTTTTTCTTAGAGTAACTTGAGGCAAAAGTATCCAGACCATAGACTGTAACCATCATTCCCAAGGCCGGTGCATAATGTACCAGCAAAGGAAGCAGAAGGCATTGCTTCCTGATGCATGCAGAGTGTGTGGTGAAGAGGAGGTGCCCATGGCAATGTGGCTGTCAGGAACAATGTCACATGTGTTCTGCTGCCATAGGAAAGTCAAAGAGGATGGGGAATTCCTAGCACATTCATTTGGAATGGATCTTTCTCAGAGAGGCAAGCTGAATTTTATGATGAAAATAGAATGGAGTACATGAATGGAGTCCTCAGTTGGGAGCTTACATAATTGAAAGGGGACTCCGCCTTATAGCTGAGTCTGTGTTGCATAAAACGTGCAGGGCAGAAGGTGTTTCCTTTTCTTTTTCTTTTTTTTTTCTACTTAGAGTTCTAATTAGAGAAGATGGAAAGAACATAATACTAAGATGGTCTTGCAACTTTGTGGTGTGGGCTGTGAGCAGTTGAAACTTGGGCTTTCCTCGTTCTGGCTTCCTTCAAAGTTAGAGGCATATGGCAGGCACTTCCTTTCCTAGGGTGTTTTGGTTCAACTATTAATTTTTGGAGTGGATAAGATACAGTAACAGAATTCTTTTCTAACAAGAGCCAGCTGAGGAATTTAGGATGCACAAAACCAAAAACATGCAGTTCTCCTGTGTCCACCTAGGTTTCCCCCAGCAAGGCCAATAGCTTGTGAAACAAGAGCTTGTGAACAAGTGGCTGATTTTGGAAGTCATCCCAAAGGGCAGCAGTGAGTGGTAGGAAAGAATGAAAAGCAAAAAAAGAAGAGAAGGTCATTATAAGCGAGTGTTCCTGAAATAGTCACCCCTGTGGCCAAATGGTTCTCAATCCTACTGGGAGCCTCTAGGAGCCACACAGAGTCCATCAGAATTGTCCACCTGAGGGATAAAAGAAGCTATAGCATTTTCACCATGAATGGAGTCTGACTTTTTTCAATTTAGAGTAAAGAAAACAAGAGATATTTAGAGTAGAGTAGACTAGACAAC
This sequence comes from Cryptoprocta ferox, assembly GCA_028646485.1. Classification (NCBI taxonomy): domain Eukaryota; kingdom Metazoa; phylum Chordata; class Mammalia; order Carnivora; family Eupleridae; genus Cryptoprocta; species Cryptoprocta ferox. The sequence goes on from CM053578.1 coordinate 41,454,585, forward strand.
TCAAATATGCTGGAAAAAAATGTGAGGTGGAAACAGATTTCTAGGGTACTACAAGCACCCAAAGGAACAATTTTCCCAACACTTCATGTTCTTTTTGGGCTCCCCTTAATCTCCATTTATACTCACCTATTTCTGTTTCTCAGATAACTCCTCTCTGTATTACATTATTTGGGAGATAGTGGAGGAAATTAGTAGAGAATAGAGTTCTATATTATTTTATTTCCTTCTGTATTTTCCTGGCAAATGACAGTCATTGAGCAGTTTCATGAATGAAGGGATTAATACCTATTTCCACCATCACATATCTTTAGACATTGACTGACCTACTTAACCTGAATCAGGTTCTCTATCAAATTTTGGGAAAATAACATTCTACCTTGCAGATTGGAGGTTTAGTAAGGATAACATGAGATAAAATATATAAAAGCACTCTTCAAACTGAAAAGTACTTTTCAAATATAAGAAAGTATGCCCTTATGCCATTTGAGCCTTCTGGTATCTAATATTCTTTTTTGGTGCACAAGTATTTTCTGCAAATTGCAATAAAAGGGCCTTTTAAAGTTTCACCTAACAGATATCACTTAGCTAGGAAACTCAGGGTGTCTCAGACTTCAGTCACATTCTTTTTCTCCTGCCATGCTCTATAGCTATTCATTATACAATAAAAATTAAAAAGCAAAATGTAGCCTGTCCTGGTAAAGGTTACTATTTTATTCTAGAACAAAGCAGTCAGGGGCCATTTGGGAGGTTTCCTTGGCACTGAGGCTGGATGTGTGACAGACTGAAAAACCCTGCTCAACGCAGAGTGCCGAACACTCTATGTTCTAAATATGTAGCTGGAAAACTTCCCAGATTGTACATCTGCCTCTCTAATTTACACCTCCAAAAATGAGGGTGAGCAAGGAAGAGGTGAGAAGCCTTAATGAACTACTTGGAGCCTTTGCATGTGCTGAGGAAAACTTCCCAGCACACACTGAAACCTGGTAGCAGAGGGCTAGGTGGTAAACAAATATTGGAATATTGACTTTCAGTGATACTCATTGCTTTCCAATGATGGCCTTTCCTTCAAAGAACCAAGAATCCTCCTCCTCCTCCTCTCTCTCTCTCTCTCTCTCTCTCTCTCTCTCTCTCTCTCTCTCTTTCTCTCCTATCAGTCCTTCCAAGCTGGGTCCCAAACTGGACATTCTCTAAATTCTTCCCCTCAGGTGGCTGCCGAACTCTGGTCCCAGCATAGTTGGGGACTCCTTTTGTTATCATATTTTGGGTCTTCCTTCCCACACTGTGGATATTGCACAGGTAGAAACTATGCTTTCATTGGGATCAAATGTTTTCCTTGTAATAAAATTACTAAGACAATGAAATCTGTAGGATAATGCTGGCAAGAACATTTAAATCCTAAACTGGCCACAGTGAGAGAGGAAAAAAGTTTGTGGAGAGTAAACTGCTTACTGTTCAGTCTTAATTAATGATGTTTCTCAGCAGGCCATCCTTGAAGTCCATGATGTGAAAATAATAATTTGTTTATTCTTTGGGGAAGGATTTTGCTTGTGATTAAACTCAAGATAGCCCTTAATATAGCATTTTCTAAATCATAGCATATCAGGTTATGCTTGCCTTGTCCACATCATAAATGCTTCATCATCCTTCCAGGGGTCCATGGACCCCAGATAGACCACAGGTAGAATTCAATGTATTTATGAATGTGGATGAAAACAATTATATATTCAATTTTACTAACTTCTACCTGAAATTTAGCATATATTTTAAAAAATAAATGTAGGCTACCAAACTCAGTATTATCTTTTATAAGTTTATTTATTTATTTTGAGGGAGAGAGAGAAAGAGAGAGAGACAGAGAGAGACAGAGAGAGAAACAGAGAGAGAGAGACAGAGAGCATGCAGAGGAGGGGCAAACAGAGAGGGGGGAAAGGATCCAAATTGGGCTCTGTGCTGACAGCAGAGAGCCTGATGAGGGGCTGGAACTCATGAACTGTGAGATCATGACCTGAGCCCAAGTCAGATGCTTAACTAACTGAGCACCTAGATGCCCCGAAACCTTATTATTAACAGAACCTGTGATCTATCATCAACCAATATCACAGATATTTTCATAGCAAGTTATAGTTTTTACAGGTGTCTCAAGTAACATTTAGATTCCTCACTTCTTTGAATTAGGGTGATTACTAGAACCACCATTAAATCTTGTTATTTAGTTCATTAATAAAGAAGTACATATATTAGTACATGAGAAACGTATTTTAAATAACTTTTTCCATATAGTTTGTTTCAGTTACATTTCTATGTATTTTATTTTAAACATTTAAAAATATTATTCTGTGAAAATTTCATCAGACTGCCAGAGGGGTCTGGCTAAAAATATGCTAAGACTTCCTGTTAGGCCCACATCATACGTTCTGCTCCGTGAAGCCTCCACAACATTTCTAAGGAGAACTCAGCTCATCAGTCTTGGTGCCTTCACTGCAATGAATTTGCAAATCGTAATTAGCACTTCTCATGTCCACTTGTGTCTAACTCCTCCTTTAGACTGTGAGCTTCTGGAGTACAGAGACGCTCTCTCTAGCATAATGGCTCTAGCATAAGTGGCTCTGGAGCTGGACTGCATGGGGTCGAGACCCTAGATGACTTGCCTGGCTCCGGATGCGTCACCTAATCCTAGATGCATCAGCTATTAGCCCTGTGACACTAGACAAGTTGCTCTAGTTTTCTCAACTATAAAATGAAGATAATATTACCTACCTCTCACATTTGTTCTAAAGATTAAATGAGTGAAACACTCCGAGGAATGCCTGGGAGATAGTGAGCAACCAACAGATGTTAGCAATCCTTATCTCCATCTATTATCAACACCAGCAGCAACTGATGCAGAATCTTCATTAGCAGTGCTCATGGGAGATGTGGTAGATGTGCAACTTCAGAGTCTAGCACAGTACCTGTCTGGCACATAGTAAGCATTCAACTAATGTTTGTTGAGTATGTGAAATAATTAATGGATTTCCTTTTTCTTTCAAATAACAGATGTGTGTACGTTTTCTCACATATTCTAGCCAACCTCTGGACAGAAAAAAGATGTGTGTTGCCTTTGCCTATATATGTCAAATATGCGTTAAAAAAATCTGCACAGACTGTCACCTCAGTTATTAGCATTGATAAACTCATTCGTGAATATAAAGGTCATTTAAAATATATTCTGAAAGTTTTTACTACAATAAGGTTTTGAAACAGAACATAGAAATACAGTTATAAGATTTAAACACCTATCCTTGGAGAAAAGACATTTCTATGTTTTGTTGTGAAGAAACAACCAAGAAACTTTCAGAACTTCAAGATGCAAGACATCAAGAAAAAAAAAGTTATATTTAATTTTGTCATTGAGATTTATTCAAAATAATTGTTACATATATGGCAATGCAGTTAAAGACCATACACACTGACAAATTTCTATAACAAGATAATGGACTTTTTGAAGTTAAAAGAACTTATGATCCATTTTGTGCTCCATGAAGTAGTATCAATCAGATGACAAATTTCCATTATCTAACATGTGACTTTCAGAAGACACTGTATGAATTTCAGTGATTCAGTGAAGAAATTCAATGAACAAAAAAATTAACCTCAAAGTTAACCAAATAAAAAATAGATAAAAATTGCATCAAATATACCCTTAACTTACACTGTCAATCGTAAAGCTCAGACATTAATTTCAAAAGCACCAGTTTTGAAATGAAGTACTTCACTTTGGTGCTATTTATTACAACTCTTACCATCTTGTATCATTTCAAAAGACAGAAAGATACATAAGAATGTATACATATTTTGTTTCTCGAATATATAATCATACGTGCATTAAAGGTGGTACAGGACTGGTACAATTTTTCTTCAATATTCATACAAGAGATCTTTAGTTAATACGACTAGCCCAAATAATTTTAATGGATCCGATGAACAATCAAGTCATCCAATCAGCTGAAAATAAGTTTAGCAGAATGTGCTATGGCATAGTTTTTATTCCTAATAGTATAGCCAACTAAACTTCCAGCCATTGATCTTTGAATAAATCATTTTAGAGAAAATCTAAGGCAGTTGTTCTCCAACTGTGGTCCTTGTGCCACGGCACCAACATCATGTAGGAACTCAGTAAATATAAAATCTTGAGGTCTTTCCCAGATACTGAATCAGGAACTCCGAATGTGGGGTCTAGCAATCTGGGTTTTAACAATCCTCCAAGTGTATCTGATGCATGCTGAAATTTAGAACCAGAAAGGTATGAAACTTGTAGTGTACTAAATTTCTTCTGCTTTCTGGCTAAGATTAAAAGGACATCTGCACCAAGGCTTGCAGAATGAGGGCATGGTGGAAATCAAATACCCCAAACACCTAAAAAACATCAATCTTTGAAATGGTGCCTCAGAACTGAACATAATAAAAGGATATCACATTATAGGAAAAACTGTACAACTCTGACCCCAGAGTGATTCAGAAGAATCTTAAATTCAGAATGTGACGAAGGTCTAGACTGAAACTTAGATGCTCCTACTGAAGAAGAAAGTAGTATTTAAGTCCAAAACTGGTTAAGTATCTGTTTTAGTTTATAAGTGTGCGTATACATTTAATATGTGTTTTTCTTTCTGTAGAAAAATCTATTTAATAAATTATAAGTATGTCAAAATAGACAAAATATTAAAATTGATGAATCGTGACAGGAATTAAAAGGCAACAAATCTGTATTAAACATATATAGATAGAGTTCTTCACTGAAAGAATTCTCAGAGCCTTTGATATTATGAAACTCATTATATAAGTTCCAAGAGGTACATAATTTTTAAAGATTTTTAAAATCTTGACCATTGTGCCCTTTTGTTTACATAGAATTTTGGTAGAATCCTGGTTTTATTGACTATACTTTGGTAAATTTGTTTAAATAAATAAACGAGTGCTTTGTTATTACTTATTATTAAGAAAGATAAGGATGCCAAGATGGGGGTAAGGCACCTTCCTAATTCCCTAAACTTTTTGGTCTGACTTCAAATAGAACAGGAATAACTTCATCTAAATCTTCTTTTCATTGATATTTCTGTCAATTTGACTTGTTCATTTGTGCTTAAACAGTGGAATCCCATCAGTAGCTTCTCGGGGTAACTGGTACGCGGAACAAGGTGTCCTAAGTAGCATAAGGTGCAAATTTCCTTAGCAGATATAGTAGTCCAATACTTTGTATACATGAGTTCCCAGAGTGTCTCATCAATCATTTTTTTTTTCCAGTAGCCTCAAGAAAAACTAAAGCACCCAACAGGGTGGGCCTCAGATTGCCTTCATTTCTCTGGTTCAACCGAACCATAATAATGTCTTAGTTAATAAAATGTTTGTTTGTTAAGTAATAATACAAACTAATCTGACCTAAATAATCAGTGTTATAACAGAAAAATCATAGAATATTTTCAGTCTACTCAGTTGACTCTTAAAACAGAAAAAAAAAGGAAATTAAATAAAATATTTGTCTTTTAATGAATACTTCATCCCTGTCTCCACCAAACAAAATTTGGAAAACATGTATTTGATGCTGTTTTAGGTAATATAAACTGAACTATGCTTAACATTATCAAATTTATGGAATAAAGATTTCCTTATGAAACTTTTATTTTCATAGCATTACAATGACATCCAGTGGCTGCCTCTTTAAATAATACGTGTTTAGATTTTTTATACTTTTAGAATAGAGGGTAATTTAATCTCATTCTGAAACTTGTTCTCTGTGCATTTCCAGGCTCTTACATAAGAAATCCAGTTTCAAAGGTCACCCCCACAGGAAAGATAAAGTTTGAATAGGAAGAGTCGTATAGTGAGCAAATTATTCCCAGCTTCGTTCACTCTTCCTAGTGAATTCACCCTAAGGGAGGAATATGACAATATAGTTTAATTTCCTCATTTTTTATGTTCTCCTTGAGGCTGCTCTTCCTTGTGGGTACCTAAAGGGAACTTCAGAAGAGCTTTATCCTATACTGTTTTAATTTAATTTACACTGGTTAATTAATTATTTACCTGTGACTCAGTCCAGCTTAGATCCCAGCTATATTCCTTACAGTCATTTATGGCTGCCACAAAAAATACTCATAGAAAGCCTTGGGATAGCCTTATCTGCCTCAAACAATGTATTTTTAATATTTTTTTCTATTTAGAGAATTTTAAAGGGGTTACCTTAGCAACTGCTGTAATGTACATATTCTGCTGGGATTTTGTTAGTCTGACTTTTTATAGCAATGCAGTGTTAGCAGAGCACAAGAATGTGGGCACATTTCTTTATACAGCAAATTTCAATCTAGGTCATAGATATGTTCTCAGAGAAATCTGCCTTTATGACTTCACAGTTTTTCCATAATCATGGTTCACTTGTTTTATTTTGTAATTTCAAGTAAATTGTACCTCTTTTTTAAATAAAGAAGTTTTGATGCAGGAAGAGGATAAGATGATAGAAAGAATACAAATTGGAGCTTTTGTTTTGTTAAGAACAATAAATTAGGAGGAAATGGATAAGATTCCTGCTTATGAATCACGTGTCTTTGAAAACAGAAGAATAATGCGCACTTTCTTGTGTAATTTGAACTCAATGAGATTACTTTTTTTTTTTTAATGTTTTAGAAAGAAAGAGAGAACACCAGCAGGGGTTAGGCAGAGAGACAGGGAGAGAGAGAATCCCAAGCAGGCTCCATGCTCAGCACGGAGTCCAACACAGGGCTCCATCCCATCTCCCATGAGATCATGACCTGAGCTGAAATCAAGAGTTGGATGCTCAGCCGAGTGAGCCACCCAGACACCCCAAAGAGATTATTTGACTAATGACCAAAAAGCCAAATAAGGGGTGTCTGCATAGCTCAATCGGTTAAGTGTGTGACTTGGGCTCAGGTCATGATATCACAGTTTGTGTGAGAACCCAGCATGGAGCTCTACACTGACAGCTCAGACCCTGGAGCTTGCTTCAGATTCTGTGTCTCCCTCTCTCTCTCTGCCTCTCCCCGCTCGTGCTCTCTCTCTTTCTCTCTCTCTCTCTCTGTCTCTCTCGAAAATAAATAAACTTAAAGAAGAACATGACAAAATTTAAAAAAATAAGAGGGAGAGGAAATTAGTCATATTTTAGCCATTGGCAAACATTGTACAATATAATATGCAATATGTAAAATCTTATAGACATTATATTATGTATGCATATCCTATATTTAATAAGATATAAGCAACAATAATGCTTTAGGAAGAGAAAATATTTTTCATTATGCAGTTTTCACTTATAAACAAGATCACACCATGGGGACATATCGGTCAAAGGGTACAAAGCAAGTTATGTACCCTTGTAGATGAGCAAGTTTTAGAAATCTAATGCACATGATGCTGACTATAGTTAATAATACTGTATTGTATATCTGAAATTTGCTAAGAGAGTAGATCTTAAGTATTCTCAACACACACACACACACGCACGCACGCACAAAAGGTAAGTATGTGAGGTGATGAATATGTTAATTAGATTGACTGTACTAATCATTTCATCACTATAAGTATTTTAAAACATCACACTGTATACTTTAAATTGATATAACATTTATAATAAATAAATCAATATTCTCAAGCTTTAATAGTTAAGCTATTTGAAGAGCTGATAAAATACACAATAAGACCTCATTTTTCTACTATCATAGTAGTAGGGGAATGTAGTATTTTCCATAAACAAAACTTTATAGTTAAAGTTTCATTTGTTAAGTGCCAAAATGATGTGTGGGTGGGGGCTTAGGGGTGGGTTTGTGTGTGTGTGTGTGTGTGTGTGAGTGTGTGTATTTAGTGGGAATGTCTCAAATATATACACATACTCTTGCTTTGGGGTAAAGCCTCTGGTGCTGCCTCTGCTGAGACATTGAGAGTCAGATAAAAATAGGCCACGAAGAAGAATTATTCCCAAGGTCCAACTCTGGTTGCTAGTCAGCTGACTCTTTGTAAAAATGATAAAAGCTATTGGGAAAGAAGTTTTGAAAAATAGGCTAATGTATATATAAAATATATATTATATGTAATATATATTAGTGTAATATATATATAAATTCTTATCTCCCTCATTTCTCTTCCCATTCTACTTCCACCTCAATTTGAATAAATATGGAAGAATTTATTGGATATATTTGTAATGTTATGAAGCTACTTCACTAAAATACAAATGAAGAAAAAGTCTTTTAAGTTGTGATGATTTCTTAATGATTTCTGTGAATAATTTTCACTATCACCCATGTTCCTTACTACAACCGTGATCTAATGAGGTTGTTGGGATAACCATTTGCTCTCCATATTTAACACTATAGAATTGCTTGGCTTTTAAAGCATTAATTACTGCTTTTCATAGTTATTCTAGTTTTTGCTATTACTTTTGCTATTATCACCTTTCTCCACATGCCTCTAGCAGTGTCTCCTTCCTCAGTTCCCTAATTATATTATCCTGCTACAGACTGAGAAGTCAGAATAAATCTGTTTGAATTGTACATAAATGTAATAAATATTTGTTAAGCAAAATTTGGGGGAAGATCACTGTAATAAACAATTAACAGGATACCAAGGTATATAAGATATAGATGTCTGGTATATAACCTTTACTTAGACAATTTTAAGACTTAATTTTTTAGTGCCATTTTAGATTCACAGCAAAATTGAGAGGAAGGTACAGAGATTTCCCTTATACTTCCTGCACCCCCACATGCACAGTTTCTTCCATTATTAACATTCCCCCAGAGAGGTACATTCATTACAATTGATGAAACTGTATTAACAGATTATAATTATCTAAAGCCCATAGTTTATAGTACAATTCACTCTAAGCATCATACATTCTATGAATTTGGAGAATGCTTAATGATATGTATCCAGCATTATGGTATCATAGAGTGTATTCTCACTGTCCTAAAAGCCATTCATGTTCCACCCATTCACCACCCTTCCCCAACCCTTGTCAATAATTGATTTTTTTTTAAATTTTTACTGTGTCAACAGTTTTGCCTTTCTAGAACATCCTATAGTTGAATCAGATCATGTGTTTGACCTCTTCATATTGGCGTTGGACTTAGTAATATGCATTTGAAATTCTTCTATGTGTTTTCATGGCTTGATAGGTCATTATTTTTATTACTGAATAATATTCCATCATCTGGATAGATCACAGTTTATTGATCCATTTACCTACCAATGGACATTTTGGTCGCTTGCAACATTTGACAACTGAGAATATGGCTGCTATAAACTTTCATGTGCAGGTTTTTGTGTAGACATACATTTTCAACCGGATCATGTGGTAAGAATATGTTTAGTTTGTAAGAAGCCACCATACTGTCTTCCAAAGTGACTGTATCATTTTGCATTCCTGGCAGCAAAGAATGAGAGTTCCTGTTGCTCCATATCCTCCCAAGTATTTGATGTCATCAATGTCCCTGATTTGGGTCATAGTTGTATCTCTGTTTTTATTTGCATTCCCCTGATAGCATATGGTGTGATCTTTAGATCTTTATGGTCTATATTTTACAAGATATTGATTTCAATCTCTCCCCCCTTTCTCTCTATCTCATCTATATCTTTCCATTTACTTTATCAAAATCACATTTAATTCATTGTTTCAGTTATCTCATCCACACGTAAGGACACAAAATTTTGAGCTCTTATAACAAACTCTAAGGTGGTTAAAAAATGTAAAATTTTTTGTCAACCTAAGGATTCCAACTTGAGGACATCTCAGGATATCATCTTTTAGCATAAATACCAATTGGGATGGCTATTGGTTAAAAATTCTCAGAATCATTTTAAAATTTATGCTGTATCTCAAATTTCAAATTTAATCAAGTCTTGAGGAATCACCTCCTTAATAATTTGTACACACATGTCTCACATATATTCCTTTATTTTTATTCCCAGTTGGATTTTTTTTTATACCTGGAGAACTGGTTGAGAATGCTGAGATTGGCCAAGGTCTCATAGATAATGGTGAGCTCTGGCCATTGGTCCACACTACCTCACTGGAAAAGCTCCAGCACCACAGATTTCTTTCACATTTTTCTTTGTTCATATCTATTTTCCAGAAAGTTGGACTTTATTTCATTGTGAACCCTGTATAAATGCCCTATAGAGAAAATTCATAAGAAAACTGAGGCTCACCATTTATAGTTGTGTAAATTTAATAGGCCAGTTAAGGAAATAGAATTATGAATTATAGAATCAATGAGAAGTGAATTGTCTATATTTTCATTTTAAATTCTTTCCTGAGATCTTTGTGTGTCCTGAACTGACCAAAGGAAAGACTATTCATGTAATAGTGTATCAATCTTCCTCAAGCTAACCTCTACTTGTTTTTCCATTCTCATTTTTCTTGAAATCCCTATACACCACTTATAATTAAGCTGAACAGTTGCTAGTCCACATTTTCTGTACTTTCTTATCTTTGTGGTTTTTCTCGTGCTCTTCTCTTGCCTGAAATACACACTTGACCAATCTACAACCACCAAATTAATTTTTTCTTTACAATTTCAGACTTTCTTGATGTCCCCGGGACTATTTTCTCCTAACTACCATCCTCCACAAATGCCTTTTCTGTATTCCAACAATGAACTCTCTTTACCTGATAAATATTTTTTATTGAACAATATTATACTTATAGAAAAATACAGAAATAATATGTAGAGCTTGAAGAATAAGCACCAAATTGACAATGATATAACCAATCTGTACAGCAAGAACTAGAGTACCAGGACCCTGAAATCTCCTTTGTGTCACTTTCAAATCGTTGTCCCCATCCTTGTTGCCAAAATCAACCATTATTCTAATACCTAATATCAAATTTAGTTTTGCATTTTTATAAACTTCATATAATGGAATCATACCGAATGTATTTTTGGCTTTGAATCCTTCAACTGCTCTGAGTCCTCACCAATATTTAGAATTTTCAGTGTTTTTACTTTTAGCCATTCTGGTGTATGTTTGGTTATCTCATACAGATTTAATTTATATTTTCCTAATGGTTGACAAAATTGAAGAAGCCATTTATACTTTTACTGGCTGCTTGGATTTTCTTTTCTTCACAGTGCCTATGCAAGTCTATTGCTCAGTTTTATATTGGCTTCATGTCTTTTTGTTATGGATTTGTAAGTGTTCTTTATATTTTATTCAATGAGGCCTTTGCCAGTTATAGATTTTCCCACTCTCTGGGTTGTCTTTTCATTCTATTTTTTGAAACTGTGGTAAAAAATGCATAATATCTTTTTAAATCTTTTAATACTCTATTTAGTTGAGTGGGAATGTATAGTTTTTAATGATCATTACTTTTTGTATTGCATTTTTTAAATCACCCTAGCAAAAGTTCATAAAAATATGCTTCTATACAATATTCTAAAGGCTTTATTACTTTACATTTTATATTAAAGCCTTTAATCCATCTGTAATCCTTGAATTTAATTGAAAATATTGTGTGATATGTTGATCAAAGTACACTTATTTGTGTATGTATTCATTTTACCTAACACCATGTATTTAGAAGTCTTTGCTTTCTCCACTAGTATGCAATGCTACACTGTAACTCAAGTTTCATATACATGTGAATCTGTTTTTGGATTCTCTTTTTACATTTGTACAACTTGCCTATCTCTTTGTCAATACCATATTCTCGTACATACACAAGGACTGTTAAGATTTTGCTTAGGATTGCACCAAATCAAAGAATATATTTGTAAAATAAATATATTTACATTATTGACTTTTCTGGTACAAGAACATAGTGTATATCCCACCGATTAGATTCTTTTTAATCTTACCTCACTAATGTTTTTAATTTTTTCATGTAGAAGTATTGCACACCATTTGTTAGATTAGATATTTTCTGTGTGTGTGTGTGTGTGTGTGTGTGCGTGTGTGTGTTTGCACGTGAGTGCATGGTGGCCACATATAGCAATTAAAGTGAACTTGATAAATTCACTTACTAATTCTAATACTTTAGTTACACATTTATTTTTTATTGTAGTAAAATACACAGAATATAAAATTTATAATATTAATCATTTTTAAGTATACACTTTAGTGCTGAAAAGTATATTCACATTGTTGTGCAACCAATCTCCAGAACTCTTCAGCTTGCAAAACTAAAACTCTATGCACACACATTAGGCAACAGTTCCCCATTTATTTTTCCCCTAGCCCTTGGCAACTACCATTCTACTTTCTCTATGAATTTGACAACTGTAGGTACCTCATATAATTGGAATCATAGAGTATTTGTCTTTTTGTGGCTGGTTAATTTTACCTAGTATAATGATTTCAAGCTTCATCTATGTCATAATGATGTGACATAGGAATGTCACAAAAAGGAAAGAAAAAGGAATTTCTTTCCTTTTTAAGCAAGAACAATATTCCATTGTATGCATATTCCACATGAATTTGTTTATCCATTCATCAATTGATGGACATTTGGCTTGCTTCCATATACATTTATTTTGAAATTTTTGGATACATAACCATGCCAAAGCAAGTAAATAATTTTGTTTTTTCCTTTGAATCTTCGTAACTTTTATTTCTTTTTCTTACCGTATTGTACTGGCTAGGTCCTCCAGTACGATACTGAAAAAATGTGGTGATAGAATGTAATCCTTCTTAGTCTCTGTGTGGGAAACATGATGTTTGCTATAGGTTTTCATAAGTACTTTTTATTTGATTAAAGAAATACTTACCCTTCCAGTTTGCTAAGAGTTTTTTCCCTTCAAATCATGAGTAAGTGTTGACTTATAGCAAATATTTTTCTGCATATTTAAGAAGATCACATAATTTTTCTACTATGTTCTGGTAATAAGGTGAGTGACATTATTTATCTTTTAAACTGTTAAATAATCTTTTAACTTTGGGTGGGGGGAAAGCTCAATTAGCCATGATATAGTATAATTCTTTCATTTTGCTTGACTTTGTTTGCTATTATTTCTTTAGAAAATTTTCACATATGTTTAGGAAAGTTAGCCTAAAATTTTATTTTTTAATTATACCTATCTTAGGTGTTTATATTTCATAAAATGAATTGGGAGGAGTTCACTCTTTTATTCAATTTTCTGGAAAAATTTGACTAATATTAGTGTCATCTCTTTAATTCTCTATCAGAGCTTTCTATATTTGGAGTTTTCTTGGTTGAAAAAAGTTAATTATAGCTTGAATTCTTTTAATACCTACAGGACTTTTCATATGTTCTCTTTTTCCATATGGCAGTTTTGGTAATTTGTGTTTCTTTTTTTTTTTTAATTTTTTAATGTTAATTTATCTTTGGGGGAGAGAGAGAGAGAGAGAGAGTGAGCAGGGGAGGCGCAGAGTGAGAGGGAGACACAGAATCTGAAGCAGGACCCAGGCTCTGAGCCTGCTGTGGGGCTCGAACCCACAAACTGTGAGATCATGACCTGATCCGAAGTCAGTTGTTTACCAACTGAGCCACCCAGGCATCCCAGGAATTTGTGTTTCTTAAAGAATTTATACAGTTCATCTATATTTTGAAATTTATTATCAAATACTATCATAAAGCTGTTCACAGAATCATGCATTAATGTTTCTAATGTCTGTGTGAGCTATGCTTCTATCTCTCTTTTTTATTTGTGAAGTTGGACGTGTGTGCCTTGTGTCTTTTTTCTTCAATGACCATTGTAGGATTTCAACAATTTTATTACTTTTTTCAAACATCCAGCTTTTCACTTTCAAGCTTTTCTCAATTTTGCAATTGCAGTTTATTTCATTAATTTCTGTTCTTGTCTTTATTGTTTTGTTCTTCTTTCTTTGGTTTGATTACTTTTTCTAACTTCCTGAGGGGTATATTGAAGTCATTAGCTTTTCACTCTTTCCTCTTTTCTAATATATGCCTTTAAGGCTATGACTTTCCCTGGAAGCATGGTGATAGCTTTTCTCTTTCATTAGGCTGCATTTCATGAATATTTACATACTTGAAATAGTCATAGCCATTCAGTTAAAAATATTTTCTCATGGGCTTTGTTATTTCCTTTTGACCTATGGTATATATAATGGTGTATTCCATAATTTTAAATTTAGAGTTTTTCTAATCATCTTTATTAATTTTTGTTTAATTTCTGCTTTATAACAGTATACTTCAATCCCTTGAAGTTTTTTTTAATGGTTATTTTTGAGACAGAGTGAGCGGGGAAGGGGCAGAGAGAGAGGGAGACAGAGGATACAAAGAGAGCTTCACCTTGACAGCAGAGAGCCCAACTCAGTCTCAAACTCAGGAACCATGAGATCATAACCTGAGTCAAAGTCAGAGGCTTAACTGACTGAACCACCTAGGTTCCCTCCCTTCATGTTTTCTGAGGATTCCTTTATTCCTCAGCATTTGGAATATTTACTAAACCTGAATAAGTTCTGTGCCTTAAAGGAGTCTTATCTTTAACTGTTAACTCATGTTTTAATTTCTTAATTTGTTACTGTATTTTTTGTAATAAGGGATTCTTTATTTCTATTTGATCTTTTTCGTTATTATTCTTCTGATATGTTCTAGATTGTGATACAAATTCATTATTAATCAAATATAACAATCTTCTTTATGTCTGTTTCTATTTTCTGTTTTTTTCTCTTGATCTTTTTAATGTAATTTGTCTTTTATTATGCCTAGTAATTTTTATTTAATGCCAGACATTGAATATGGAAAAGGTATTTTCATCCTATAGATGATGTTGCATCCTTCCAAACAAGATTTAGTTTATTCTGACAGGCTTGGTTAGGAGTGGATAACTTTAAACTTACTATTACCTAGATCCTGTTATTTGTGAAAAATGGTCTATTTCCCCTCACCCATACTCTTTGATTATAGTTTTTCAAGGTCTTCACATAAAAACCTGAAGTGTTTTACCCAACACCCCCCTTCTTGGTTACTTTGAAACACCACTGTGTCCCCTCAACCACATGAAATGACCTAAAGATTTGCCCAATTTCTCAGGTTCTAACCTACCATTTGCTTTCCATCTTTTTAGCTTATCATATAGAACATGCTAATTGGTAAATGACTCAGTGGAAAAAAATCAAAAAACCTGGCACTAAATATTGAGCTCATTTCTGCACTTCCCTTTAGTTCTGATGTTTTATAACTATCCATAACCTGTGTATGTCTAGATGATTGGTGTGCAAGAACTTAGTCACTCTTTAAAAGAAATGTAAAAATGATTGACAGTTTCTTTAGGGGAGATTTCATGTGTGTCCTAATACCTCCAATTCTGCATATTATCTTAAAGATAGTAGGTGCTCAACCAAAGATTTGTATGTTTTTCCACACTAATAAATAGCCATTCATTAATAATTTCCCTATTAAAATGTTAAAGAAACACTATGTGATTACTGTAATGAATGAAATAATGCAAGACAGAATAAAAAAATTAATAATTTCTCCCTGATTACTTCTTCCTTTATCCATTCATAATCAATCCCATGTTAATAGCCTTTATAGCCCTTCTCATTCTGTGCCCATACAAAATTAAGTATGTACATATGCATATATACAGAGTTTTGGTTTGTTTGCTCTTACAAAAATGAATCTGTTTTATTCTCACTTTTCCTATTTAAATAATACGTATCTTATTTTCCATGTACATTAAAAAGTAAATCTGATTCCTTTTTTATCACTCTTAATATTATATATGATATCAATTTCAATGCTCATACCAACTACCTCTGTTATGTTTTGCTGAGAAAATTTAAATTTTCTATTTCAGGTTTCTAATAATATTTTTCTTCATAATGTATTTTTAAATAACAAGTTGGTAAGTCTTCTATTTCAAAAGAATAGTAATTTTAGATAGATAGGTAGGCAGAAATGATGGAAAGATAAAGAGAAAGAAGGAGAGAGATTTAATACCCACAAAATTTCCCTTTCCTAGCCGTCACCACCTACTTTGAAATCTCTATTCTGCTTCAATTGTCATATAATTATAATAACCCCTTGAGTATTTTCTTCAGATGGGGCAGATTGGCACTAAAATCTCTAAGTTATTTCCCATTCTCATGGTTTTGCCTTTTCTAGAATGTCATATTGCATTATCCTAGAAAAAGCCAAAGGGTATGGAAACCAAGGTCTATGCTCAAGCTTTCCTTTGGCAAAATTTGAATTGGAACTTTCCATTAATTTATAGAACATCATTAGTGAGTGTATCCATTGCTTCTCTCACTATAAAGGAAGTCTCCAGTTTGTTCTATTTAACTCCATCTTGATCAGATAGGGTTATTTTCCTTCTACAGTCCCACTCCTAAACAAGTCCTCTACTGTCTCATTAGAGATTACAAACAGAACTACTTCCAGGGCTCTTTCTATATCTACAACATGATTTTAAAATACATTATAATATTCTCGAGTCTATATAAAGTTGAGTGATTTATAATAAAGTCTTTTTTTTAACAGTGCACAGATGAAAAGTTCTTATGTATTTATTGACATGCATCATGATTCCTCATAGTGTCCAGGCATAATCTCTTTCTGTTCAGGTTTGTGAATGACTTTGTGCATGTTGTTTATTGTCAAATGGCTAGCTTCATATTTCCAACATTTAGAAAAAAAGGGGTAACATGGCTCTGTCAAACATGTTTATGTTGAAACAGTGTAGATCTTGCCTCTGCAGTGTTGTAATACCATTAATTCAATGTAGGGTACACTGTTGCCTAGGTGCTACATCGTGCATTATGCTACCTATGAATACTAGTTTTTAATGGTTCTCTAAAAGTTGAAACTGCTCATCATTGATAGTTTTCCACTGTATATAGAAAAATGTAAACAATAACTTGTTTGTTGGTCATGTTAAATTTCCTATGTGGGAATTCATAGAATAAGCTATACATTTTCCACTATGTCTTCTCTGTGACACATTAGGCTATAATCACTACATGTCTAGTATGTGATCTTGTTCAACGCCTTCCCCACAAGGCCACAAGCAGAGAGGACAAGAAGGGCACACAGGCAGAACAAAAGAAAGCATCCCATTCGTCAAAGGAATATCCATTCTTATTAGCCACAGTTTAAGACCAAGTCAGGATAGCATGATGTCACCCATTGTTGAAGGCAAGAGATAAAATAATGGTCTTGAATGCACTTACAGAAGTTTGGTGTGGTGATCTCCAGAGGCCTCCCTGACGTATAAACCCGAGCCAGCAAAGTAGATGGAGTGACAGCCGCAAACTTTACATATTATGGACACAGATCAATTGAAAAATGAAAGTATAGAAAAAGCAACATCAAAAGGAAGTGGTATAGCTATATTAATTTTGATGAAGAAGGTAAAGTAAGAAGAACTCTTAGAAATGAAGTACATTTCATAGTGACAAAAAGACAATTCAGTGGGAAAACATAACAACAATAAATGCGTATTCAATACAAGATATCTTCAAAAAACAGTTGAGCTTTAAGATTGTGAGTAAAATATATATTTACCACCGAATACACCCATGTGTTTTAAAAAAATGTGTTTGACCTTTTGAGTATTTTGATAAGCACATCATTTGCTACTCATGGCCCCACTCATCTGATTTCCCACCCTTAAGTGAAAATTCCCGGTTTAATAGAAAGCATCCACTTTCAGTCACTTTGAGGCTGTGAGCTGTAATTCATGTAATTGCCACCAGATGGTAGTCGTTATCTGTTATAAAGTGTACACTGAACAACTAAAATCTCTCCACAATGTCAATATCAAAACAAAAGTATGGAGAAAACCAGTAACTTCCTCTTTAACACCATGGCTTAATTATAGTGTTATAGAATAATTTTATTTAACAAGTATTTTAAGACAATATACGTCAGTCATTAAGGAATCAAGTGAAGGAGTCAATCTCTTGCCTTCAAGGAGGCAAGAGATAGAGACTTACTGATAAGTTTACAGGGAATGGTATTATTGTGTGATGAGGAATATAGAACAGAAGTACATGCTTTATATGCTCAGGTAGCATATGCACATAATCCTACTTAGAAAAAAGAAGGCTTTCTAGAAGACGTGGTTCTATATGATTACAACTATTTGATAGGAGCTATTGATTACAAACAAAAGTATCAAATAAAACTAAAGGGTAATAGAAGTTAGCTGGCAAAATATATTGAGGTAAAGGTACTTCAAAAAGAGAAAAAGCATGAATAAAACCCAGTTGTTTTTTTTTTTTGACGTACTACAAAATATTTATTGTAGCTGAATTCAGAGAACTAGAGAACTCAAATAATTTAATTAATATATGTAGAAATATAACCTGAAGCAATATTTAAAAGAGTCATAAGACCCCCAAGCCCACCCTGTTTTGTAGGTGACTTTTACCAAACATTGAAGAATGAATAATTCTTTCTTATAGATTTGTTTCAGCTAACAAAACAGGAAACAAAAAAGATGCTGACATAGCCAACTAATTTTATGAGAATAGTAAAATATTATTACAAAATTAGATATAAGAAAAGAAGAAAAGTGTATTGATTTAGGACTTCTCTTTTCCAGTCGGGCATGTAAGAAGCTTAGAAGGCACCACACCATTCTAACAAAGAAAAAGCTGAGCAAACTGAAAAATCAACAATTCTCCTTAGATCTATCAGAGAAGTGAGGCCACAGGGCAAACACTTCCCCCCAAATTAGAGAGACAGATAGGCAGATACAGAGGATCACAACTTACTGGAATAGAAAGCCACCAGTAGAAACTTTCCCAGGAAGCCAGAACTGTAATTGTCAAATTGCTGGAGGTTCAGTGTGGACAAGCCTGAGAGAAAAATAAAATAAAATAACTACACGGGGACCCAGTCAGAGGGATCCAGCCACATTTTTATGAGTTTGAACTCTTGGAGCTCTAACAGATTCACTGTGAGAGCCTGTGATATGAGAGAAAAATCTCCTTGGACTTCCAGCATAGGAGAAAAGAAGCGACCACTTTGGAATACATCAGAGGACTCTTCTACCTAACAGCAGGACTCTGTCCTGCCCTCAAGAGAAACTGTTTTATCAGAGGTTAGCCTATTGGGGTTTTATCAGAACCTAAGTGACCTGGAGGACGAAAAATAGAACTGTAGCACCTTCTCGCCATTCTGTACTACCTAAGGGAATGAAACAAACTGAGAAGCAATTGTGAAGTTCACAGCCCAGGGGCATATGGTGTCTGAAAGACTGAGACCTAATCATAAGGCTGTAGAATGCTCCTGCTCCCCCCTGCCCCACACAGCTCACCACTACATCACTTAAGGTCTATTACCCACAGTTCCATTTACCCAATAAATCATGTCTGCCTTTCGACAAAAAAAAAAAAAAAAAAAAAAAAACCAAGATATATTGAATAGCAAAAAACAGTTTGGAGAGGCAGAGGAAGCGTCAGAATCAATCATAATAAAGATGTTGGAACTATCAGACCATGAATTTAAAAGAAGTATGATTAACATGCGAAAGTCTCTAGTGAAATAAGTAGACAACATGAAAGAACAGATGAGCAATGGAGACAGAGAGATAAAAATTCTAAGAAGGAAAAAGAAATGATAAAGATCAAAAAGACTGTAATAGAAATGTAGAATGCCTTTGATAGGATCATTAGTAGATTGGACACAACTGAGGAAAGAATCTCTGAGCTTGAGGATATGTCAATAGAATCCCCACACTGAGAAGCAAAGAGAAAAATAGAATGAAAATTTTAGAGCAGAATATCCCTAACTATTATTTGTAGATAACTACAAATGGTGTAACACACACAACATGGGAATACCGGAAGGAGAAGAAAGAGGTAAAGGAATAGAAGAAATATTTGAGACAACTGTTTCTCCCCCAGTTCATTACTCCAGGACTCAAATTCTAGTCTTTATTCTTCACTGATCCAAAAAACAGCATAATTTTAGTTGTAAAACTAAATAGTTACACTCTGTTAACTATTTTGAAAAGTTGCGGGGAAAGAGACAAGATGGCGGAAGAGCAGGGAGCTCTGTAATCCGCGCACGCCCGTATGGATTGAACTGAGAGGGACTGAAGGGATAAAACTTGGATTTGCAAGTGGGGGAAAGAAGAAACAGACGCCAGAAAGAAGACAACCTCAAAGATGCCTGAGTGAGTGACTGTGATCTGGGAAATTAGGGGACGGGTGGTCCCGGTGGTGCAGGGGAAGGAGCCCC
>CM053578.1:41475242-41662449 GCA_028646485.1 Cryptoprocta ferox
TTATTTGCCATAAAAAAAAAAAAAAAAAAAAAAAAAAAAGAAAAGTTGCACCAAAGTGTTTCAATGGCAGAGTCATCTTTATATTTTACTTATTCAAAAATACTTCATGTGGTTTAAAAAGACTCTTCTAATATGTGAATTGAAGTATGTGAACATTTCCTCCAGGGAATGAATGTTAAGTGACTATTGATTACTCATTTCATTAATTGCCTTTCCAAAAAGAATAAAATTATTTAACTTGGACTTCTCTTAAGCATTTGCCAGAGCACATTATCATTGTACTTTCTGTATTTCCAAAATCGTAAGACATAACATAGCATAACAGATAGCACTGACAAGATCTTGAAGAGGAAAAAGAAAGTTAATTAATTTGAACAGGAAAAAAAAAGTTCTTTAGAGCACTATAAAGTTGACAGGAAGCAAGTTAAGAAATTCTGAAAATAGTACTCGGGGATACATTCTCCCTACACTCACATCACCTTTGCAAAAATCCTGCCTCATACTCAGTCCTAGACAGACCACTCCAAACATCAGCACCCAAGTCCCATATCATAGCCAATCAATGAGGATATATTTGGAATTCCTAGTATATTTTATCCATATTTTTTGGCCTGGCATACATATTAATTTATCCACATTTGTAAGATTCCAAATATATGTCTACTCAAAATATAATACAACTCTAACTATATAAACAGCTTCAAAAGTATTTATATCAAAGGCACAATCTAAAAATCTAAAAAGATGAGAAAGAAACATTTCTCTGAGTCTATAATCTCCAGGATGCCCCAATTCTTCATTCAGGTTTTTTTATTGTTATTATTATTATTTTGACTGGATTCATGAAAAGTCCTTGCTAGTAAACTTCTCATTAAAATTTAGTCACCCCCAAACAGGAAAATTGCAATAAAAATTACCGTTTACACAAGGAGAATAAAGAAAGAGACTTAGAAAGAAATGAAAACTGATAATGAGACCAGAAGCAATTCTATATACTAAAACACAGAAATTTTAACACAGGGTAGGCCAGCAAATTTTCAGCTGCATCTATTTATCCAATCACTAAAATGAAAGTGAATTCCTTGGTCTATGAATCTGGCTGCTCCAGTTCTGCCTGGTGAAACACCTTTTCTTGCCAGTTTTCTTTTCTTCTTTTTCTTCTTTTTTTTTAAATTTTTAAAAATGTTTATTTATTTTTGAGAGAGAGAGACAGACAGACAGACAGACAGAATGTGAGCAGGGGAGGGGCAGAGAGAGGGAGACACAGAGTCCTAAGCAGGCTGCAGGCTCAAAGTTGTCAGCACAGAGCCAGACGCGGTGATTAAACTCAGGAACCGCGAGAGATCGTGACCTGAGCAGAAGTTGGATGTCTAACCAACTGAACCACCCAGGCGCCCCTCCAGTTTTCTTCGGGAGTGTATTTTGGGAAGTGGAGGGTCCTTTGAGCTACTGACCTTCTTTATGTATTTCCTGTCCATAAAGCACAGTAATCCTTGATTTGAAAAAGAAAAAAAAATCCACATCTCTGATGATACAACCTGGAATTTTTCTCTATAAATTTAGTAGGCACTCGATTTCATTTTAGAGTATTCTCTTGCCTTATAAACTTGTGTCAGAAATGTTGTCATGACCATTGGGTCTTCTCACCAGTAAGAACAGTTATAGCTAACAGATACCTAACTTTCTATTGCTTGGCAACAAGCGGACTTAGTTTCATTTTCCTGCTTTTAATGGATGTTGCCTCAGTGTACTAAAGGGAAAAAAATGTATATATAGGTTGCTTATAATCACTAAAATATCTTAGAATTTGTTTAAGTATAATGATGCATTATAAATTCCAAACCCAGATTCACAATGATAGGATACATTATACTTTGGGGATAACTCACAGTGTACTATCATTTGGGTCTATGCAAGACCCTTCCCATGTTTCACTTGGTTTGATTATGTTTTCTCTTCATCCTCATCCCAGCCGAAACTCTAATATGTTTAATGATCTTTATATCCCTACCAGAATATAAGAATCATGCAGATCGCAATCTGTATCCTCATACATAGTATGTATGTATGTACTTCATATGTTTGCTTGCTTGTTGGAGAGAGAGTTTTAAAATGTGCATAATGGCCACATCAGTTTACATTCCCATCAACAGTTCTTGTTCTCAACAAAAATAGCTTCCATTTGTTTTTGCCAGTCGGCAAGTAGAATTCTTGTTTTTGCTGATTGTTTTAATTTTTAATGTTTTATTTATTTTTGAGAGAGGGAGAGAGAGAGAGAGAGAGCAAGCAGGTGAGGGGCAGAGAGAGAGGGAGACACAGAATCCCAAGCAGGTTCCAGGCTCTGAGCTGTCAGTAGAGTTCTACGTGGGTCCGAACTCACAAACTATGAGATCATGACCTGAGCCAAAGTCAGACACTTAACTGACTGAGCCACCTAGGCGCCCCTGTTTTCTCTAATTCTTTATGAGCCTGAGCATCCCTTCAAATACCTGTTAACCACCCAGACTTAAGTCATGCAAATTACTATTTCTATTTCTTGCCCACATCTTTTTTCTTTTGGGTTTTCCACAATTTTCTAGTTGACTTGAGATTTTGTTTTTTATGCCAAGTATTAATACTCTTGATTTGGGGCATTGCAAACACCTCTCAATCTCTATGTGTTTATAGGAAAAAGAAAGCATTGATATAATGTAGCCAAATGCATAACTTTTCCCATTATATTTTTTGTTTATAGGTATTGTATAAGACATGTGAATCAATTATATCAATAGAAGTTATTGAAAATATGGCTTGAATAGTTTTATAGTTTATCTTTATTTATTTATTTTTTAGTTTTTATTTAAATTCTACTTAGTTAACATATAGTATAATATTGGCTTAAGGAGTAGAATTTAGTGATTCATCACTTACATATAACATCCAGTGCTCATCCCAACAAGTGACCTCCTTAATGCCCATCACCCATTTAGCTCATCCTCCACCTACCTCCTCTCCATCAACTCTCAGTTTGTCCTCTATAGTTTACATTTGAAATTTAAGTCTTTGATTTGTTTAGAGTTTTTTTTTTTTTAATGATGTGAATCATGCATCCCAAAGTACTTCTCCATGTAGTAAGGAAGTTTTCCATCATTATCCTTAAGAAAATCTAGGCTTTCTTCACTAATTTCTTATGCTACATTCTCATGTGCCAATTTTCAGTATCAATATGTACCTACTCATGGAATTTCATTCCCATCGGCCTATTTTTCAAGTCTTCCCAAGTATAACATTGCACTTATTTATTTAAAGTTTAGATTTATTCTAGATGAAGGGCAACTCCTTTCATTTTGCTCCGTTTCAAAGTTGTTTTAACTCTTCTCAGTCATTTATATTTCTACATGTATTTTAGAATCAGTTTATTGAATTCTTTCAATATTCACCAAAATTTTTATTGTAATGCCTTGCATTCATATATATTTATATAGATTCATGGAAAATGTTGAAAAGTTCTGTTCCTAAATATAGTGTCTTTCTCTGTTTATTCAAGGTTACTTTTATATTCCCCTCCCAAAGATATTCATATCCTAACCTCTGGAATTTGTAGATATATTACATTATATGGCAAAGAATATTTGCAGGAGAGATTAAAGCTATAGACTTTGAGATGGAGAGATTATCCTGGATTATCTGAGTGGGTTGCAAATTAATTGCATTAGTCCTGTTTTCAGTGAGGGTTTTTTTTTTCTTTTCTTGTCATGTCCTTCCTTTTTAAGATTGTTAACTAAAGTTCATAGCTGATTCCCTCTGGTTTTACCTAATCTCCTATTTCTGTTGCAGGGTACGACATTATATTTGTTTGTCATATCTTCTTAGGTTCTTCTTGGCTGTAACAGTTTCTCTGAGTTTCTCTGAATTTCCTTGTTTTTGATGACCCTGACAGTTTTGAATACTGGTAAGGTATATTATAGGATGCTCTATGTTAGAATTTGTCTGATGTTTTTCTCATGATTAGCCTGGGGTTTTGAGTTTCTGAGGGGAAGATCACAGGGGTTAAGTGCCACTTTCATCACATCATATCCAGGGAACATACTATCAACATGATTTATAACTGTTGATGTTGACCTTGATCACTTGTCTGAAGTACTATTTGTCAGGTTTCTTCATGGTAGAGTTATTCTCT
Organism: Cryptoprocta ferox; assembly: GCA_028646485.1. Taxonomy (NCBI): domain Eukaryota; kingdom Metazoa; phylum Chordata; class Mammalia; order Carnivora; family Eupleridae; genus Cryptoprocta; species Cryptoprocta ferox. The sequence continues at coordinate 41,479,402 of CM053578.1, forward strand.
TCCGCACTTTCTAGACTGTACTCTTGGGGAGGAAGTCATGTGTATAGCTCACGCTTAAAGAATGGGGAGTTATACTCCACTTCCTTTAGTGTGGAGTACCTTCAAAATTTATTGGGAATTATTCTTCACTTTTAGATCTGACTTGTGTGCATCATTTATTCAATCATTTATTTATATCAATGTGGACTCTTTAATATTTATGTTTTAGGTTATAATATATTTTATTTTGTTGCTTGAGTTGTTTCAGCTTTCTCATTGAGAGCTCTTTCATTTGGCTCCAATGTCCATTTGATACATCCCCATCAATGTGAGAAAGGTTGTTCATTTGTAACTTTCTGGCACAATGAGATGCTTCAGGTTCATCTTGTATGTTTTTTACCCTTGTTCTGGAATAAGTTATTTCACCCAGGGAGCTGTAATTCCATTTATTGGAGAAAGGTGTTAGAAACCAAAATCTGGGCACTTGATGTGCTTGTTACTACTGATATGTTATTTCTTTTAGGCTTTTCAACTGACAGAGCAAAGAATGGTATGTTTGTATACTAACTTATGCATACATATATATCTATAAATATATTGATACAAATCCATAGATATGAATGGAGACTATAAGACTAAAGGTAAAAGGACTTCACATTAGTATTGTTGTCTAATTGATAAAGTTATTTTCCCAAAGGGTATAGGTTAAGATTCTGATACTATTATACAAGAATACTGGAATTGAATAATTAAGTAAATGGCAAATGAATGACAGAAATCAGGTTTCTTATAGATCAGCAAGGGGATTGGTCCATGTTTGGTACAGACTTGTGTTGGAAAAAATCAGTAAGAATTAATTTTAAACATGATGTTAATAGGATATTGATGATTACATCTATAATGCTTCCTTATTTTTTTATTGCATTGGATTTATTTTTTGTCTTCTTTTCAATCTTACTGATTTAAATAGTTAACCCATGTTTTTATTTATTTTTTTTCTTGTAAAATACTACTTTAACTGTGGTCTAGAATTTTTTTGTAGGCTCCGTGCCCAACATTGGGCTCCAACTAACAAGAGTTGCATGCTTTATTGACTGAACCACGGAGGCACTCCTGTGATCCAGAAGTTTGGCTTTGAGATATAAGTAATTATTTTCTTCTCATCTTCTTCCCCATCCTCATCTTTATTTTTTAAATTCCTAAATACATGATATTTTGTGTTACTTTTATTTTTTATTTTTTTAACTTTTATTATTTTCTAAGATTTATTTTTAGAGCAGTTTTGTAGTTACAACTAAATTGAGAAGAAAGTGTAGAGATTTCTCATATACCCCTCATCCCTGGATATGCATAGCCACCTGCATTATCAACTAAACTCACCAGAATGGTACATTTTACCAAGGATAAACCTACATTGATACATTACATTCACTCAAAGCACATAGTTTATGGTGGAGTTCATATATAAATATATGAATATATAAATATATATAAATTTATATATATTTATAAATTCCTGAATTTATCGATAATTATAATATCATACAGAGTGTTTTTATTTCCCTAAACATTTTTAATACTGTGCTTATTCTTCTTTCCTTTTTCTCCCTAGCCTTGGCAATGACTGATCTTTTTATTGTCTCCATAGCTTTGCTTTTTCCAGAATGCTGTATAGTTTTAATTGTACAATGTAGCTTTTTCAGATTGGCTTTTTTCTATTGGTAATATGTATTTAAGATTTCTCTACATCTTTTCATGGCTTCATAGTTCATTTCTTTTTATTCCTGAAAAATATTCTATTGTCTGAATGTACCACAGTTTGTTGATCTACTGAAGGACACTTGGTTGCTTCCTAGGTATTCTAATTCAACAATTAGAAGTATATCTGCTATAAACAACAGGTTTTGTGTGAACATAAACTTTTAATTCCTTTGAGTAAATACCAAAGAATGCAATTGTTAGAGTGCATGGTAAGAGTATGTTTAGTTTTGTAAAAAGAAAAAACAAAACAAAACAAAACAAAACAACCTGCCAAACTCTCTTTTAAAGTTATTGTACCATTTAGTATTCACACCGGCAGTATATGAGAGTTCCTGTTACTCCACGTCCTTGCCAACATTTAATATTATCAGCGTTCTGAATTTTGGTCATTCTAATAAGTATTTAGTGGTATCTCACTCTGTTTTAATTTGCATTTTCCTGGTGACTTATGGGTGGAACATCTTTTAATATGCTTGCCATCTAAATCTTCTTTGCTTACCATATTTTTCATAAAGAACATAGCTTTAGGGGAGTTGCTCATCTCTGCCATCTCTGCTACCTTGTTGGCCTTGCACATATTCATAAAAGCAAAGGCTTAAACTGCAGCTTATTTGAGTCTTGACAGTGCACCTTATGATCTGCTGGGGACAGGAGAGTGTGGGAGGTCTTTAAGGATCTTCTATGAGGCTATTGCCCACTCATCTTTTCATCTCCCCTGTAAGGCTGTTCTAACACAGTTTTTCATCATCTCTTGCGTCAGATGAGTTATGGAGCTTTCTTTTGATCAACCTCAGTATAGAGCTGCATAATATAAAACCACTTAGCCTCAGTCTAGATTTGGCCCCTCAGCACCAGGATATTCTACAACTTGCAGTGCAATTATTCAGCTTTCCTGTTTGTTTGTTTCAGTGTTGCCCTTTTCAGTGTGTTGGACAAGGGTCTAGGAAGCTGCCACCTTTAGTTTATTCTTCTTTTTTGCTGTCCAATAAACTTTCTAAATCTGAAAGTGGTTCATTGTATCCTTATCAGTTGAAATGATCAGAACTTGCCTTGAGTTGTGTTTGTGAAACTCCATGATTCTTTCAAATTAGATATTTAGTATAAATCTATTTTTGTCAATATTTGTATATACTTCAAGAACATATACAACTAGATATAAAGTCTATAGATATTAATTTGTTTTTCATTGGATATCACATTGGAAGGAATTGATATTTTTGCAATATTGAAAGTTCCAATCCATGGACAGTATGTATCTCTCCATTTATATTGAATTTATTAATTTTTTTCAAGAATATTTATAGTTTTTGGTGTAGAGGTCTTGAATGCATCAGTTGAATTTTTCCTCAGTACTTCCTAATTTTTATGTTTTTTAATTTTTTTCCTTTTCTATCTGCCTTTCCTGGTATTTAAAAATGCAATTAACTTTTGTATATTTATATTATATCCATCAACCTTGCTATATCTAGTTACCTTGCTAAAAAATCTGTATTTTCTACATAAACAATCATGCCATTTGCAAAACTAATAGTGTAATTTCTTTCTTTGAAAACTAATGCCTTTTTGTATCTATTTCATAGATTGTTAGGATTTGGTAGTATGTTTTCTGCAAGTAGTGATAGCATACATCCATGTCTTCTTCTTGTTCTCTGGAGAAAACCTTTCAATAATTAACCATTTATTATGATATGTTCTGTAGCCTTTTAAAAGAATTTCTTTTTCAGATTAAGAAAGTTTCTTTCAATGTCTTGTTTGCTAAGAAAAAATATTTTCTAAATTCAATTGCATTTGAAAAAACATTGACTGAGTATTTGCTAATAAAGAATTATTGTTTAGGGGTGTGTAATAAATGTATTATTATATTACACAAAATTCCTTTTATTTTAGTGACACATTCTGAAACATATAGAGATGAAATTATATGATGGTAATGATTTGCTTCAAAATAATTTGGGAGAGGCAAGTGGATGGGTTGTGGTTGAGGCAGGATTGCCCATAGGTACATATTGATTGTGGTTCATTTTACTGTTTTATTTTTTATATGTTGAAAATCTTCTGTCACAAAAAAGGAAAAAAGGAAAAAAGGAAAAAAATTATTTTGAAATAAAATTTGTAACACATAGTTACTTAAAAATTGTATTAAGTTTAATTTAATGTGCCTCGACTCCTCCATTCACCTCGATCAACAGCAACTGATGTTTCTTAACCTTATATAAAGTTCTCTCTGTAAATCTTTTATTTCCCATGGCAAACCAACAGCATCAGAAATAGAAAATAAAGTTATTTGTTAGTATTAAATTTGCTTTAGCTCTTCTTATATAGAAATTAAACATACCATTGACTATTACTTCATAATATACATAAAATAAGACAGATTTATCTATGTAAAACAGTGCTTGAAACCAATTAAAGCAGGCCTATGTATGTGCCTGTATGTGTGTGCCAAACATACATACTCAATATATTATATATATATGTATATATGGAGAGAGAGAGAGGCAAAATGAATGTGATTTATATTACTTCAATTAAGTTTCAAGCTTAATATCTTAAACTTTCAATGCTTAATTTTCTTCATTTCTAAAAGGCTAAAAGAACTTCATTCAATTATAAAGATTAAATGAGACACTGTGTCTGAAGTTCTAACATCATTTCTGGCACATAATATGTGCCCAATAAAATTGGTCTTTAATTTACTACTAAGGGGATTCTAAGCTTGGCTTCAAGTCAAAACAGCAGGAAAATGAGTTTCCCTTTTGTTGATTATGAAGAAATCCTAATAACCTGTATGTAGCTTTTTCCAGAATAGGCATAGTACAATTTGAATGTAGGTAGCTATACTAAAGTGTCTCTTCTCAGAACAGGGATAGAAAATGCATATTTAATTTTATTTCAAAATCTTAGGCAACCCATGAATGAGTCTCAGCTTAAACTCCAAAGACTCAGGAGGAAATCCTGAGTAAGAAATCCTAGAAATCCTAGTGACCTGTATGTAGCTTTTTCCAGAATAGGCATAGTACAATTTGAATGTGGGTAGCTATACTAACGTGTCTCTTCTCAGAACAGGGATAGAAAGTGCATATTTAATTTTATTTCAAAATCTTAGGCAATCCATGAATGAGTCTCAGCTTAAACTCCAAAGACTCAGGAGGATCTGGGGAATTGAGCTCAGAAATTTAGACCTCTTTTCTCCCTTTAGTGCCACTGTACCAAACTTGAAGCCCAACTGAGGGCAGAGTTGGGGAGGAGACGAGAACTTCAGAGGCACATTACACTTTCTGTTGCTGTCCACAGTTACCAAGCAAACAACAGAAATGGTACAGGTGCATAGATTAAAAAAATATCTTCTTCAAACTCAGAGAAATATATTTGGAGATATATTCATGTTTAATGCAAGTAGTCCTTTTATCTATATGCTGGGGGTTTCACCAATTCTCTTAATTCTACCTCAGTGTAGAGTTTTAATTCACTCTGGCACACCATAGGCTTGGGAATATGGTAAAGTGTTTGAAAACAATCACATTTTAGAGATGTCAACTTATAGGTCATCTAGTCCAAACACCTACAATTGTAAGTGAGGAGACTGTCACAGAGAGGTTAAGTGCTTTGTGCAAAGTTGCACACCAAGTTAACAACTCATCATGGAATCATTAACAAAGAAAAATTGCCACTACTTTAAAGTCATAGTTGGAAAATTTTGAAGCAGGATTTGACCTTTGAAACTGTCTTGTCATTCCTTCTCATTTTGTGGGTAAAATAACCTCCATAGAGGTTACAACAGAGTTGGGATTTGTGACTGCCCTCCTGACCACCAGTCTACTCTCTTCTCCATGCTGTATTGCTACTGCTATTTAAAAACATTTTTTTTTGAGAAAAAGAGAGAGACAGGACATGAGCAGGAGAGGGACAGAGAGAGAGACACACGTAATCTGAAACAGGTTCCAGGCTCTGAACCATCAACACAGAGCCCGATGCAGGGCTTGAACTCACAGCCGTGAGATCCTGACCTGAGCCAAAATCGGATGCTCAACCAACTGAGCCACCCTGGAGCCCTGTTACTACTATTTAAACATGTTTCTGACATAATACTTTTATCTGGGAAATTTAACTTTATAGCATAATGCATGATACAACTGTAATTATATACACAGTTGTTTTATTAGGATTATTGTTTTAGAGAATTAAATAGTATTTTACACAATATTTCAACCAAAGAACTGAATCTGCCCTATTTATTTGCTTGTCAGGTATATTCTTCTTTCCGGTCAACCTCTTTTTATTTCTGTTCTTCACCTTACTCTTTCTTTTAAAAATTCCCCTTTATATGGTTTCCATGGAAATTGCTCTTTTCCCCTTCAATTTTTTCAGTCATTTGAAGCTATTTATTTTATGGGCTATATGTGGATCATCTTTAATTCTTCAGGGAGACATATACCATAAGTGTTAATACTGAATTTATATCTTCCTGTTTCCATTTAGTGCATTTTCTCCACACTAAAACCTACCACACCCATAGAATCTTGATTTTTTTTAACTGTATGTTATTCATTACACACAATCTCCAATAGATGTCACTATACACCATCTATTAAAACAAGCAAGGGTAAATGCATTTTACTCAACAAATAGACTTTTGACAAAACTATATTGCTTTATGGTTCATCAGATTATGACTGTCTGTGGTTCCACGTATAATGAGGTCCAGGTTGACGTTGTAAAGAATTTATAATGACATTAACAAAACAAATGGCTTACTAAGATCCTAAGTAATGTATACACTGCCCTTTATCCTGACATTGTACCAGGTTCCCAAATTAGGAAATGGAGAAAATATAGGCACTTAGGTACTGTATTTAAGGCAGTAATATTTAGGATTTGAGTTTCATCTGGCACATGCATCTTTTATAAGAAATCTCATTGGGTTATTTCAAATTAGACTCTGAAAGCAAAGCAGTGGTCACATGCTTTTGTGGTGATGGTGATTGCCCTATGGCCTTTACTCACATAACAGATTCAAGAAACTGTGAATGTAATTGTGTGAGGTCTGAAATTGTGACAGGTACACTCAAGGTCTCATTTGGACACTTCACTTTTATGATTGAGAAACTGAGTCTCATTTACAGGCGGTAAGTTATCGGGCCAAAGCCACAAAGGACAATGAAAGCAGAACTAAGATTTCCCTATAATTAGTGGTTTTACATTGCTTTTAGAATGAAGCGTTAAGCTGATTCACCTAACTAACTAGCTAGAACAACTAGGGAAAGATAATGTGCAGAACAAGCTTTGTACAACAGTTATGTTGGCAAACAAAACCATAATAATATCAAACATTTAGAATGAAGTTATGTGGGAGTAGTTCTAAAGCATTGTTGCTATGGTAGTGAGAGAAATCTTGAATGGTCAGAGACATACAATAAGGATTATAACACTACAATATGCACTGAGCACCTGTTATAGGCCAGGCAAAAATAATAACAGAATTTATTGATCACCTACTGCATGCCAGGCATTGTGCTAGACTCTTTACACAATCACATATATCTATTATCCTAAAAACAGCTCTGAAAGAAATGTTATTATTAATTTAAATAAGAAGAAACGAGAGAGTCAAGAAGGCAGGTAAATTGTGCAAAAGTCATCTACCCACTAAGGGTTGGAGCTAACATTTGAATCAAAAATCTAAGCTCTATCATGCCTCACAGATGGCACTAGACCTAAAAGAGATGAGGTGTGTGTGTGCGGGGGGATATATTTGAGCATATATACACATATACATATACATACACATATACATAAATATAAATATATGCATGCAAACATATATACACACATAAAATTCAGTACAAAATTTAACATGTAAGATGGGTAAATAATTCTAGAATAGGGAGTTAATTGCAGGAAAAGAAGTCAAAAATTTATAAAGTGAACATCTTGACCGATGATTTCTTTGTTAGCCCTAGAAATGAAGTATTCGTAAAAACAGCAAAGGAATGCAAGAAAAGAATGATTCCTCCCTAAGAAAATTCCTCCCTAAAGGCTTTCATTCCTCAGTGAAGAATAGCAATGAAGGTGGAAGGGATACAGGAAAGGGGGAATAACTATCTAAAAACCTATTGTTTACTCTCATGTAACAAAAGTAAAGATTCTGGAGCCTCTGGGCAAAAGCTAAAGTTGAGCAAAAGGGTGAAGATTAACAAAAAGTGGTGAAATGCCTATTTTATAGGAGCCATCTCAGTAACCTAGATTAAATTAACCAAATCACAAATCATTAAAAGACACAATGTTAATGCCACTTTAAGCTACTTTTTGGAAAATTAGTCCTTTTCATGTCATTTTCTTACCTTGAGCATTTGCTTAGTTAATGCTTCTTTGGGCCTCAGTTTTCCCATCTCTAATGTCTCTTCCAAACTTTGAAACAAAGAATTTTAGAATGTATTGTTGCCATTATTGTTTAAAGTAAGAAAAGTAGGGCAACTGATTGATTGATTGATTGAAGAAATCATTCTCCTTTTGTTTAAATTCCCAAAGCAACTGGTACTACCTATCTTTGAAGTATTGATTTGTGGGATTTGCAAATATTGTCAGGATTTGTCATTATCTGGGCTTTGTCATCAGGAACTACCACAGCCATGAAACAAAGAGGCCATTTAAAGATGATTCAAAGGCACAGGAAACCTTGAGGATAAGCTTGCATTGAAACACTCATATGTAGCTTCAGAATATGCTAAAGAACAACCACAGAATTACTTTGCTAACTTCTGGCTCCCCCACTTGCTAATTTTAAGTCCATCAAGTTTCTCCTTTTCTTCCTCTTTAAAATACTAATAGTGTCAATCTTATAGCATTGCTATGTAGTGATCACAATAGTGCTATGTGATCCCCTGACCATCACCATTATTTTCAGTAAATATTATTAATATTATTACTACCTATTCATCCTGCACTTTTGTACCTAGATAGGAAGTGTCTATTTTTAAAAGTCATCTTTGTCATCCAATTACGGTGATCTCATTTTGCCCTGGTGTTTTTGGTTTTTCTTTCGTTTCTTTCCTTTCCTGTCTCTTTCTCTCTTCCTTCTTTCCTCCCTCCCTCCAGCCCCTCCTTCCCTCCCTTCTTTCCTTCCTTCCTTCCTTCCTTCCTACCTTCCTTCCTTCCTTCCATCATAATCTATGGCAGATGACACTTTTTAATGTCATCTTCTTATGGAAGCACATTTAAGAGGACACTCCAGTTGATTAGATTAATTCTGCATGTTTTTTTTAGACAGTACTTTATTTTATGCTGTCAAAACATATTCATTTTAATCTAGTTTTATTGCCAAACTCCATGGTTATAGTATTATTCCCAAGTAATCCAAATATTTGCCTAAAAACCTATTTCCTCACAGGGGTAGGTGTCGTGGAATTCTCTGTTCCCTTTTTATTATTGTGAAGTGATACTGACTCTGGCTCTAGTTTTTGTCCCCCACCTACCTCCTCTATCCCTATCCCCAGCCCTCTTTCCACTTTCTGTTTTCTATCAAAAGTCATCACTATATTTGAGTCAAAGGCAATGAGATAACGGAGTCCACTTTATCAGGACAAATCAGGTGGCTGTTTCTGTTTAATTTCTGGAGTTATTCCAAAACAAAAAATGATCTCCAACCCCACCCAAGTCAATCTCTTTCCTTTCTCGTGACAAAATTCCAGGATTAGAAATCCATTTCTCTGTGTAAATCAATAACCTCTCCAGGCAATCTCTTTCAGAATGAAGATACTCAAGGGAATGTTCATCATTAAGCTCTTAACACCTCTGTGTGAAGGATTTTCATCAGCTTTTTCCCACTATGAAACAACAGCTTGACCCTGCAAGCAGACTTGGGTGGTGTGGTGCTGAACAGACACCTAGGCTGAAAAAAAAAATGAGAAAGAAACGTGTGTGTGTGTGTGTGTGTGTGTGTGTGTGTATGTAACAGATTTGCATATAGTTCAAATGTTTCTACAACAACTTCCTAGGAGTACTTTTCAGCACAGGGATCATACCTTTTCTAATGGAAGCACCGCTAAGTGCTTCAGAAGAGTTAGCGAGCACAGTTTGTCTCCATCAGCAGCCCCAATAGTTACCTCAGGGCAAATAAATCCTGGCAGCAAAAGGTGGCAGTGATTGGAGCATTGGGAAAGGTTATGAAGGCAAAATTAGTAGGTGAGGCATATATGTGGGTGTCTAGATGAACAAACAGAAATTCAGGTTCTTGGAACCAAATCCTACCACTAATACAGACAGGAGATACCCAGGAGAGGAAGGTTTTAGCCACATGTGTAGACATGGTTTTTAGAAACCAATAACAGAACAGGAGAGACACAAAGAACATAAGCTACTCAGAATGCTGACTGCCCACACACTGGCACTTAAGTAATAGCAATGACTGTCCACGTCTCTCTCTACAGTTATTTCTTTCCTGCAGGCTACAGAATTTGCCTTGTTCTCTAGTTTCCACAAAAGCAAGGTCGAAACTCTAGCTTTGTAGTTTCTACTCTGAGAAACCAGAAGTATTTACTTGGGCACAAGCAACAGGGCAGTGGGGCACTCTGCCTTTCCTTTGATCTCCATCAACCATGCAAATCAGCATTCTCTGAATTTCCTGGGATGTGAAGCCACGCCATGCCAATGGAAGGGTTGAGGACTGTACATTGCCCTCTTATCCATTGGATTCTTGATTGTTTTCCTTGAAACCTTTCAGAGAAGTCTACATTAGCTGTAGACAGACGCCTCTGTTCTCGCAGTGCAGACAAATGATTGGAAAGAATGAGAAAGTACCAATGTAAATTTGATTTTTGTCTGGTGAAAATTGTCTCAAACAAATACATTCATTTTTTTCACAATTGTTCTGAGTTAAATATTTTAAGCCTTTTCTTAGTACATTACAATTCAAAATAAACAAGTTAATCTTCCCTCCAAGATTAATTATTTGTTTGCTAAAAACATGTGTGTGTAAACTTTGCAGAACTTCAGCTAAGAGCTCATTCATGGGCTGTAGGGATGGTTTTCTGCTCTACAATCCATTTCTGATCATTCTTAAGAGGGTTTTCAGGAAAAAAAAATAACCTCACCGTTTAAAATTCCAGCACTACCCTTGAGTCCAGCTTTATCTCTCTCTTGTGGGCAGATGAACAGTTCATATCCTGGACATCATCTCACTGCATTTACCTTGAGTGAGTAATGTCCAAGAAGTGGAGCTTGTAGACAAACAAAATGCCCTGTTGAAGCAGGGAGAGTCATAGTACAAACAAATTGTCTTGTCAGAAAATAGCAGAACTGCGAGAGATCATGTGATTATATCCTGTAAGTTTTTTTTAAATGTCATTTGAACACAAATAACACAATAGCTCCAAGCCACATTCAAACAAATATGCCTTAATTCTGATTCTGAGAGTATAAAAATATTCAAAATTAAAGTTAGTTTCATTTTCCTGCTAGGCTGGGCAATATTTGGGCAAGAGAATCATTGCCCAAAGGTTTTCTTAGATCAACCTGTTCTCCTTTGGGTCTCTTTTTAAAAGAGTGTAGGCGTAATAAATGCATTTTCATGTACTCAGCCTAACATGTATGGCTTAAAAATATGAAAAACATTTTTTTCAAAAATTTTTCCTGTGGAAATTCATACAAAGACTCGTTCAAACACAAAGAAAATGGATAGTATGTTTGTATGTCACCAGTTGGCCAATGACTTCCATGCTGTATTTCTCAACTTTCTGAAGTTGGCAGGGCAGGATAGGTACAATCCTATTTTCTCCCATCTATAGCTCAAAATAAAGCTGAGGTTCAAGGAGATGACCTGACTGGTATAAGGATGTTCAGGTTGTAATTGGCATAGTTGGACCTGAATTCAGGTGTGTGTCTCCTGGGTTTCTGGAAAGTATGTAAATGCTGTTTGATTCATAGAATGTGGGCATTCCTCTGAAGAAAGCTGGCCTGCATTGAGCTGTTCCCTAGAGCTAAGCTGTTATCTAGCATTGTTATAAGTGTCATTGTTTCATTCTCTGGCTAGGACACCAAAATCTTCTTTATTCTACATAATGTAGAAGAGAGCGTCCCCGGAATTACGGTATTTCTGAGTAGTGACACAGGGCCTGCCATGACCTTTCAGTGAACTTGAGACTGTGCAGCAGGTTGGGGAGCCCCAGAGTGGTCAGGTGACCACATTGCCATCTGCAGTTCTGGACTGGTCATCTGGCCAGTGCTGACCTTTCGGAACATGATCCAGTGAAATCCAAACCCTGAGAACGGCTGGCAGGCAAAATCTGCTCCTCAATGTCAGTTTCACTGCTGAGTTGTTTAATTGTCCACCACAACTTGTAAAGGGCCCATTAGGCTCAGGTCATGAACCTCCCATTTAGCATTAATGGATAATCAAATCCTATTTGATTGGAAATGCTTTTGTCTTAATTGTATTTCCTTCATAATTATAAATACCTAGCACTTTACTAACATAAACTTTAATATAACGACACCGCTTTATAAGACTGACTTTAAGAGACAACACCTGTTGTTGAAGCTGCCATCAAGATAATATAATTTTATTGAAATTATATCCTAAAACTACATAACAATGATACACATTGTAATAGTGTTTAGTTGATTAACATAGTGGATTCTAGTAATTTATTTTCTGGCAACTTTTTAAAAGGCGAAGCATAAATTATTTTTCTTACATGAAATTGATCTGCTTCTATCTCATATAATCTGAAAGTTTACCATCTCTTACCCAATGATCATTCATTCATTAAGTCACCAAAGAACGTATCAAACATCTGCCAAGTGCTATCCTGTGCTATCTACCAAGACAACAAAGATGAATAAGACCATGTTCATGAGGAACTTGCAGCTTAGCTGGGATGAAAGACCTATACGGATATAATTATAAAACAATATGGGAAAGAAACTAGGCTTTTTATGCATATGGGATCACAGAGTATATGCGGCTGATACCTTCAAGAGTAAAAAGCTAAGGAAAGCTTAGGACATGTTGCATATGAGCTGCTAATAAAAACCCAGAAGGAAATGGCTAGAAGGCAAATAAATCTCAGGAGTAAGGTGGAGCTAGTGTTATACATGTTGGAAGGAGCTTCATATAAGTAAAATTGAGCCATGTAAGTTTATGTCAGAAAGAAAAGAAGAAGTTCAAGGAGAGACTGTTAAGGAAAACTTCCATTTAAGGTTTAGAAGAGATTAGAAACAGAGAGATAAAGTGAAAACCCTAACAGCACATTGTTATTACCACTAAGGAAGGGAAGAGTTTTAAGGTAGTGAAATACAGTGAGGTTATCATGATACTTGAATAGCTAACAACACTAACATTAACCAGAAACCATACAAGTTGGAAAACCCATTGGTCTGGAATCAAATTTGAATAGCCTGGGTTCAAAGTCCTGTCTAGTACTAATTTCCTTTGGATCCAGAAGGAGTAATTTATTCAGTCCAGACCTCATTTTACCTAAACCTAAAATAAAGATAGGATATGAGGGTCCTAACTACCTCCCTTTTCATGAGGTGTCTACGTATGAGAAAACTGGAGTTTGCTTTAAAAAAGCTATTCTGTACATTTAAGATATATCATTGTTCCTAGGGGTTTATACCTATTTATAAGACTAAGACTATTGAAAGTGAAAACTCTCACCTAAATAGGCGGTGATTATTTAATTATGTGACAGTCATAAGTTATATGTATCTGCATATAACATGTTCTTTAAAAACGTGTACCACATAACTCTAAGGTAATTCTCCAAAGAGGCTATTAGTCTGTTGTGTCACAGGATATTATGTTATTAATAATACACAAATGAAAGAAAATTGTCCAGTTAATGTGGTTAGCTAGAGACACAAATTGAGAGGCAAGATTCATTGGTTCTATTTTGAGCTCCACCACTGACTCTGAGCTTTCCGAAGTCACATATTCTTCAAAATAATATTGATCCCTCACAAGTATATAGGATTTTAAAACCAGATAATTTTGAAATTCTCTGAGATCTCCTGGAGCAGCAGCATATGCTTTTTCTCAATTAGCAAAGGATCTTACAAGTTTTCAAAAGTGTATGTCAGGTACATTCTATTATGCACACACATTACAGAGAAGAGCTTTGAAATATTTTACATTTAGAGTGAGGCATTCTCAAAAGATAAATTTACTAAATGAGCCATGAACATGATCTCATTTGCAACAGGACTAGCATCTGAAGTAGATATTTAAACAATCGTTCTAATAAAAGGGGATAAAGAAATATGTAACAGGTACATTTTAAAATAAATGTAGACCCTAAATGCAAACTTTTATGACATATGTAACTGTTATTTTAATTTGGAGATACATTACAATATCAGATGATGTCTGTGTTTTCAAAGTTAATCAGGAAATACAGTCTATGGAACTGGAATGACTGACAAATTCCCTATGAAGGCTGCCAATTAGAGTCATGTATGGGTGGGCTGAGGCTCCAGGAGTTTTCATTTTACTTCTGTTTCTCTGTTGGAGTTCCTTTCAAGCTGTCAGAGCTTGGGAAGAACCTGGGCTTTGGTTTTTTTAATACCTTTCATTTTCCTACATGTAGTCAAGTTTTGAAAATTTAAACATGATAAAACTCCATGGGACATGATATGATTCAGTTAACATTTTGACTGTGTAATGATCCACAACTTAATACCAATAAGAGATTAGGATAGAAAAGGTGGTTATTACTGGGGAAAAAATTATCCTGTGAGGTGTAGATAGACAAAAATGTCATGTTCCCTTAAGTTGCATTAAGGTTCCTTAAAATTGCTCCCAAGGAATTGGAAGAAAATTGCCGTGATTTATATTGAGGGATATTACCAAGAGCAATAATATGTATCAAGTTTACAATTATATACTATATTTAGCATATAGCAGACAATATATAATTGTCCACATAAATATGTATATAAAATTGTGTATATATATATATGATACGTATACCTATATCATAAAAGAATGTTTAGGATTTCTTGGTTTTAAAATTAGTACTGAACTTATGTTGTTCATTCTTTTTCATTTATTTTACTTTATATTTTATAGTCAACCATGGCAGGATTTTTAGTTTACACAATTGGATAATATTTTAATTTCAGAACTATGGGAAGGGAAATAATTTTCTAAAAATAGGCAGCATTCAGAGTAGGGCCTGTCCACTCTTACACTTATTGGCTCTACCACCTCTCTTCTCCTCTCTTACTCTTTGCTTTCTAGCCCCATTCCTAACCTTCTTTTCTCTTGAGCCAGTGGTGATTTATGTATTATTAGAGTATGAGAATCTATCGAGGGAGTTTGGTGGGAAAAGACAAGGAATATGAGCACTCATTTATAAGATCATTATTGGAGCAATGTTAGTATTGTTGATATTAGCAAGAAATTGGATATAACCTGTACCCATCTAGAGGGGATGGCTTAAAGAATGGTATAATCACAGAGTGAAATATTGTTCAATTATATAGGAGACTTTTATAAAACTGAAAGAAAGTAAGGTTAAAGACCAGTGTTTACATGAGGTGCCTGGGTGGCTCAGTCAGTTAAGCCACTGACTCTTGATTTCAACTCAGGCCATGATCTCACTGTTCATGAGTGAGTTTGAGCTCCACATTGGGCTCTGCACTGACAGTGTAGGGTCTGCTTGGGATCCTCTATAACCCTTTCTCTGCCCCCATCCACCTCAAAAATAAATTAACTGTAAAAAAAGACTAGTGTTCCCAATATGCTATCTTTTTATATTACAGGGGTTAAACTACTAAATCACATTAATATTTTCTTGCATTTGCATAAATAAGCTATAAGGATAAGAAAAAAACTAATAAAAATGATCGCTTACGGGAGTATATGAGGATGAGGCAGTAGTGAGACTTATTACTACATTTTTAAAAATTTCCGAGCCATATGAATGCATTACCTTTTAATAAAAATGCAGAAATGCACTTAACAAGTGTTTGTTGAATAAATAAATGATTGAATGAATTAGAAGACTAGTTAGCTATGCTGACAGTCTAAAAATAGCTTATGTAATTTCCCTAGCAACTGCCACTGTACTCTGAATCTTTACTTCCCTAAAACTTGGTGGACCACATTCTCACCAAAATCCACAATTCAGTTGGAATCCTACTTTGTTCTGAGGCATCTTTATGCCAGTACTTCATTTGTATTTTTAAAATAGAGTTGAAGCTACTGTAGGGTAGAAATGATCTTTGGTGTTTATTTTTATTCTTTCTCCATCATCTCATATAAGGCCATAATCATAGCTAATGTTCAATAAATCATCAACCTCTATAAATTCTATTAATGTGTCATATAAGTGATGCTTATTATAGGACATAAAATTTAGATATCTTTTATCTTCATTCAAATTAATCGAGTCATATCATTTTACAATGATATGAGTCCTGGTGATATGTCATATATTCAGAAATAGTGGCTTTTGGATGCATTCCAGGTTGTAATAAATCCTGAATTTCCTTTGGATGACCAATTCGAATATGTGGAGACAATTGATAGTGCTTTGGTGTGCCTCAGTCCTTACACTACTATTAGGGATCTTCTCTCAGTGTAATATGCTTTTATTTTCTTTCCTTTCTCTTCAGGGAATTTGAAGTGTTGCCCCATCACCTGGAAACCTTATTCTATCACTCATCACAACTAAAACAATCAAGCAAAAAACGAACAAAAAAATTGACCTTTGGCCAATTATGAGAACTTTTTTCTAGCATAAGGCATAGTGTTCATTTTATGAAAAGTTTCTGGGTTTCTGTTTAAAGGCTTTTGCTTTGTCATATGTCCCAGAGGCTTTCTTTCCTGTTGTCTTAGGATCCAGGCTCATGAGAACACTTCATCGTGAAGCATTTCAATCTGCTTATTGGGAAATGTCTTCATTTAGTTATTTTCAAAATTCTCTCTCTTGCTTTAGAATGAATACAGATGTTTGCACTAGTTGTTTTAAACACAATGTTTACTTATTTTGAGAGGGAGAAAGGGAGAGAGAACATGGACAGGGAAGAGGCAGAAAGAGAGAGGGGAGAAAGTCCCAAGCAGGCTCCACTTTGTGACCACAAACCCCAACTCAGGGCTCCATACCATGTGAGATCATGACCTGAGTCAAAATCAAGATTTGGATGCTTAACTGACTGAGCCACCCATGTGCCCCTCACGGTATTTGCTTTTCAGGGTAATGTTAAGCAAGTAATAGACTTTCAATGTATAAATAATAACCTTTCAACATTGCAATTTATATGTGAAGCCTAATTGTATGTAATACACTTAGTCACTAACGAAAAAAATATTATTGGGGGGGTGCCTGGGTGGCTCAGTTGGTTAAGCGGCCGACTTCAGCTCAGGTCATGATCTCACTGCTCGTGGATTTGAGCCCTGCGCCGAGCTCTGTGCTGATATCTCAGAGCCTGGAGCCTGCTTCAGATTCTGTGTTTCCCTTTCTCTCTGTCCCTCCCCTGCTCACACTCTGTCTCTCTGTCTCTCAAAAATAAATAAACATTAAAAAAATTTTAATTATTGTAAATATCATATTCACTGGTTTTAGCTAAAGCCTATAGTAGATTGTTTATGTGAAGATGAATAAAACCTATCATAATATTTTTTAAATAATAGATAAGATATTTGGGCATCATACTTGAGAAAAGTGCATTTGCAGTTTAGAGAGTGCAGTTCCAAAATGTTTTAAGAAGAGACAAGGTTTCAACAATTTTATAAGAATTTGAAACACTATGACAACAGAAAACATAGAATGGCCATTCTATGTGGGGTTTTCTGTAAGTTCGTCTGGGTGGTTAAACATGCATTAGACTGAAAAATGCAGTGGAGCTGAAAAAGAGAGAAGTGTGATATAGAGGGCACAATGAGAATTGGATCTCAAATAGAGAATATAAACTTGAAGCCACAAATGTGTTTCATTTAGCTCACATTGAATTAGTTCCAACTCTTACAAATTGGAGATTTCACGTAAGAATCCTATTTTCATCTTCTTTTTACAAAACACAGGGCATCTTCTTTTTACAAAACACAGGGCAGCCCTGGGAAGCTTGCCTCCTGGCAACCACTAGAGCTAATTAAAGGCTACCTACTTTACATGGGGCATGTTCTCTAGGGTTCTCCTTAATTCCTACTTGGCTGGTTTTTTTTTCCATTTAAGTATCTTGTGCGAGCCCTGTAGACACTTCAGTTGAAAAGGGGTTTATCTTTTATCAACTAGATGGTACCAGTTTCCCTTTCTGTCTGAATCTATATGGTTTCTGAGTTGGGAAAGTAAGTAGTACCCAAACCAGGATAACCACCATTATCATCAGGAGAGCTTGTTAAAAATATGGCTTCCAGTCATCTCCCTTCGGTAGGTTTAGTGAGGCGCACGAGAGACATATATTTAACAAGTGTTCAGATGATTCTAATGAATCTGTTCTCTAACAGACTTTGGAAATTACTGAATGGGGATAGAGCAGCAGGTCCATTTAGTCGACTCTTGAGTGTGAGAAACTGAGCCTAAGCTGTTTCTAATTTATTCACAAATGTGACTGTAATAGCTTTGGCTCCTTGCCAGTGGTCCTGGGAATCTTGAGTTATCCCATTGGGTACTCTGATAATGGATGTTACATGAATACTGAATATAAATTTGAAGAAGCCTTATTATCATTTTTAAAAATACCTATCCTCTATGCACCAAAAGCCAAATATCAGAGGAGAGCTATGTCATTGTAATTAACCATCACTGTCTATTAAGTCCCTGTCATTAAGAATTTTCAAGATGGAGGATATCCAGTCTAAATCATTCCAGTGAGAAAATTGAGGCCCAAGGAATTAAAGGACTGACTCAGGGTCACAAAATTCAGCAGTGGCAGAGTTGGTCTGGAATTCCAATCTCCTTCTTCTCTCTCCTCCTCCTTCTCCTTCTCCTTCTCCTTTATCTTTGTTCCACCACAGTGACTCATACCAGGTAGGTACAAAGGATGGGTTTTGACATATTTGTTCTAGAAGACCAGGATTATTTAGGGAGTATTGCATTCAGAGTTACAGTTTTATGGATTACAGATGCTATTAATGCCTTCTTCCACCTTCCACTCCTTTTAGGCCTAAGAAGAACTCAGGTCTGCAATTTGGCCTACTTTTACTAGCTAACCCTATGTATTTAAGACTTGTACATATTAGAAAATAATGCACATAGCATAATATTAATTTTCTCAGTAAGAGATGTAACAAATATTTTGAATAATTAGGACTAGTTTACATGGACAAAGGCGACTATCTTAATAAATAGAAACACATTCAGAAATTAAAATTGGTAAATTAATGTAACTTTTCCTATGAGCCACCAGATGTCACTATTATAGGCATTTTGCATCACCTTATAGAGATTTTAGCCTCAAACAATGTTAATAATTTTTAGTTCATGATCATCGTGTATACTTTGCAAAACATTTTTATATTTTTATAAAGCATTTTCTATTATTGCTTCTTTATAAATCTTGATGTAAAGGAAAAAATGAAATCAAGAAATAAGAAAGATTCATTTCAGCTTAGAAACATGTACCTGGGTAAAATCATTTGAGAAATAAGAAACACTTATGAAGGTCTAGTCCATCCCCCAAATCCGACAGTTTAAAAAATTATCTTTGTTCAGAATTGGAACTTTAATGAAATAAGTTATTTTAAAACAATTAATTCAAGTCCATTTATTTATTTTTAACATTTATTCATTTTTGAGAGATGGAGAGAGACAGAGCATGAGTGGGAAAGGGACAGAGAGAGAAGGAGATACAGAATATGAAGTGGACTCCAGGCTCTGAGCTGCCAGCACAGATCCAATGCAGGCCTCGAACCCATGGACTGCAATATCATGACCTGAGCTGAAGTCAGATGCTTAACCAACTCAGCCATCCAGGCACCCCAATTCAATTCTGTTTAAAAACCAGTAACTGCAATTTGGAGAAGCTTAAGTAGGTGCTAAAGGAATAAATATCAATAAGACATAAAAATTCAAGGAACTTCAAATCCATTTGAGATATAAAAGCTAAACAAAGGTAAACTTGTAAATACATGGAAAGGGAATGGAAGGAGAGTGTGTCATTTAAGTTGAATACTAAAAAAGTAAAGTTTTTTTTTAGAAGGATGAAGGAAGGAAGAAGAAACATAAAAAAATTTAAAAAAGACACAGTTATGCAAGTACCTAGTACATTCAGGCAGTCAATTCCATGACTACAGAGTAGGGATGGTGATGAACAGTAGTAGGTCTTGAGTATAGGAGGTAAGTTGAGTCTAATTGATGAGGGATGTCAAATGACATGCTGTCCTTTAATTTTCAAATTATAAGGATCCACCTTAATAATTTTTGATAAAGGGAATCATGTGATCTAATTACTGGTTTGCATTCACTGGCCCCAGGAGTGTTGGTGCATGGATTGGAGGTGCAAGAGGCAGGAGTCCAGTAATACTCTTGCAATACTGAAATGCCTTGGGTGGGAAAATAAAGGGGATATAATATAAAGAAAATGAATCCTAATGAGAGTTACAGAAGCTATGGAATTACTGGCAAATTTTAGTCTTTTAAAAAGTATTATCCCTAGGCTTTGGGAAGGCCTTTTTAGGAAGCCTGATAAATTCTGTCAGTGATGGGATTGTGGGCTTTTGTTTCAACTAAAAAAAATGACAGGTATTAAAAAGGCCTAAATTTTCTGAAGATTCATGTGATTGTTACTACTACCACTACTACTATTATTATTAATAAAATATCTGCAGTTTTAGAACATCTAAAACTATGTTATAGAGATAGTATTAGAGCACTGTAATTCTTATAAACTAATGACTTCAAATGCCCGATATCAATTAGAATAAGCATTTGATTGTAAACAAAAACGTTGATTGACAAGAAATCTTAAGACAATACTGAAATACCTTCTTTCTCAAAAATCTATCCCCAGCTGTTCTCCCACAATGGCTAAAACACCCACTTCCCAACCCATTAAAGATTTGGTCTCCTTAATTAAGGTATTACATTTCTAGGACTGCATTCATCCGTGCAACAAACATTGATTGCCTACCATGTGTCAGGACTTTGTAGATTCCTGGGGATACAAAGACTAATGAGATGAGATCCCTGTGTTCAAGGACTTCATAGCTTTAGGAGATAAGAATGTAAATAATTTTCATACAATGTGAAGTATACTCCTCTTTCTTTGGGAAAGAACGCACTAGCTGGAGGAATGAAGGAATTGGAAAAGGATGCCAGGAAAAGTGATGGTTAAGGTATCTTAAAAAATGAGAAAATCCTCAGGGCTAGAACAAGCCTGGTGAGCTGACACCAGATAGAATAAAAGGACCATAGCAAGCTATTAAAGCAGCCCATTAATTTATTGCTAAACTCAACAGGTAGAGGAACTCTCTACCCCATTTTCCCTGAAATAGTCCTGGTTTTGACTTACTGCCCCCTTTTACTCTTAAAAATGTGCTAGTTTAGACAATAATGTTATTTATATGACAAAACATATAAATAAAGCTATAGTAAATACAGCTGTGAACCAATTGTCACCAAGACCAGTTGTGCAGGTAGATGCGAGGGGCAAGATGTAATTATGATGGCAGCATTGGCAAGGAATCAGTGGCTGGGAAAGCCAAAAGAAATGGAATGAGGATCAAGATACTGAAAAATGCTGTGCACCTGAAACATGAAGGGAGTGTTGGCTTATTTTTCTAGTGGAATGTGGGGGGAAAATGATTTGGAAGTGATATAATGCAGTATTAGAGAGTATTAGGAAAACTGGAAAGCTTTGTATATCTTATTAAGAACTATAAAATAACAGCTAATATTTATATATCTACTGTACTCTATGTATAATACTAACCACTTCATAAGAGATAACCTCATTAATCCTTACAACAGTTATGTGAGGCATATGGTACCCATTAAGCATGTTCACTGAATATTTCAGGCTCTCCAACATCTGGGCACTTAGGGAGATTTTCCTTTATGACCTCGGGGGGTTGAGTAGTGTCCTAGGACTAGAGCTTTCTTTTCCCTCTATCTCAACAGTCAGAAATCTATATGGGGTTGCTCCATCAGCCAAGATCCTGCAGTGAAGATGAAAGCAACATGGAGTAGATCCCCCAGCCAACCCTGATATACTTGCAACATGAGCAAGAAATAGCTTCTGTGGTCTTAATCCCTTGAGACATGGGCGTGGTTTGTTATAGCAACATAATATAGTCTTCCTGGACTGGTACAAGGAATACATTATTTTTCTATCCGTATTACAGATGAGGAAACTCATGCCTAAAAGGTCAAGTAACTTATTCTCTGGTTACAGAGTTGGTGAGTAGATGAGCCAAGGTTAGCATCCAACAAGTCTGAACAGATGTAAGCTGTACAATATTGAATCTAAAACATCTAAACCTCAATCCTATTTACTCTAAATGATTCATAATTCTGATTCACATCCTTTCTCCTTTTGTTTCCATCCTTGAATTAGATCATTATATCCTTTCACCCAGCACAGACACAGAAAAAACTCCAAGAGCAAGAAAAAAACTTTAGACTATGGGTCTGTTTTTCTCTACTCTGAAGTCAAGTTCAGACCTCTAATGAACAAGCAAAATGTGATTAGGTACACAGCATGAGCATTGTGAGCTGTTATGAACTAGTAATATACCTAACAACAGGGATGGGTGCTAAAAACATAGAAGATGAAAGTAGGAAACAGAAAGAGTTATAGGACAATGTCATTTATGGGAGAATAAATGCTTGTAACACCATGCACATTTTGCAAGAACACAATATGATAAAAAGCTACACATGCAAATGGTTGCCTATTCAGGGAGTGATGATTGTGGTTCAGCAACAACAGGGATGAAAAGGGATTTTAAAAATTAAACAGATGAGCAACCAACATACTCACCAAGATAGGGGACTTACATAGACCCAGAATGATAATGTTTTATGAACAGATAATATGAAGAGCTGAACTTTGTGTAAACCTCAAGGTTAAAAACAGAGGCAAAAACAAAACTTCACAAGAGCTAGAGTACTACCTCTTCCACCCATGAGTTTCATTTTCAAACAGTCATCATTTTGGAATAATTCCAAAGGCGCATACTATTTGAAAAATGCAGAATTTTTATAAAGAGCAAAAATCATGGATACACAGAATGAGGAATGAAAAATCTTTGCAAATGCACATTACGTATCCCTCTACTCAAACTGGCTCAGACCCTAGTCGTCTACTGACAGATCAGACCCTTCAAAAAGCATAAAAATCCTCACAGAAACTGCTAATTATCCCATGCACAGATACATCCATTGCTTCTGCCTTAGTGCATCATTTATGCCCATAATTTGTTTTTCTTTAGATGTTAATTATTTGTAGGTTATGTAGAGCTTTGTAGGAGTCTGGCAAACTTAAACACCAGGGAATTTAAGTTACAGTCAGATGCATCTCAATGGCATCAGGGAGTTTTTGCTCCAAGGTGATGTATGAAATTGTGACAGGAGCTGTATCTCAAGCTGTTTGTCTGGCTAGACCTGGAGATTTGGGAGGCTGGTACCTGCTTTTATTTATTTATATGGAGGGTTACGGAATACAGATGCCAATGCCGACTGAGAGTTAAAGAGAAGAGAGGATAAGAGCTTAGGCTTAACCTACAGGGGACCTGAGGAATAAAGAGCCCCAGAGTCCAGCGTGGAGAAGAGAGAAGAAAGGGGAGGAAGAAAAAAGACTAAGCGAGATCAGGCCTAATGAACCTTTTCCTGAAGTCAATGAAAACAGGGAAGTGGAGCCTCAGAGAGCAAGACCATGCCCAAACAAAGCAGGGATAAAGTGGATCAGCCACAGTGTCACCAAATTCGTCAAGAGTTCAAAAACCAGCAAATCAAAATGTGCAGTGAGAAAAACACTCGTGCAGAATCATACACTATTGTTATTATCAAGGTGAAGATATGACGGGAAATACACGACGCGCGCATACACAAACACACATGCGCGCACACACATGCACTTAGTTTTGATGCTCAGAGAAAGGTGAGTACACATTTTATTATACTTGGTGGTGATATTCTAACTTCATACAACAGAAAATGTGGCTATATACTTTTTATTTCTACGACGACTGGAAATGATGAAAAGGCTTTATTCCACTGTGAAGGAGTTAATAAAACTAGAGGCTCATTGATACCTTTCTGTCTTAGAAAGTGCTGAGGAATCAAATTACAGAAAATGCGGGGCTTGAAAGTTACCTCGAGAGAACAGAAACTGAAGGGAGCCTGAGCAATGCAAGTGAAAAATCTCAGTATTTGATTTAAGTGTGAGGTAAATGGATGTATTCACTAGGAGCCAGCGAAAACAGCCTCACTTCCTGTGCAGTTTTGATCATTGGAATTGCCAGTATATCAAGCAATTTTAATTAGAGGAAACTTATCTTCTTGTCATATTTGATTTGTAAGCAAATGTTGTTTTGGGTTTGTTTTATGAATATAGCATTATAATGAATACATTATCTCCCAGTTACATTTGTGTGGTAAAAAAAAAAAAATGACATTTGACTCTCCAGACTCTTACTCTTCAAAGCATGACTCATTGTGGAAATAAAATGCTTTTCTTTTTTTTTTTTTTACCATCTCCCTTTCTAATTCATTTCTCTACGTCTTTATATCTGACTAAACATTGAGCTGGCCAAGAATGACACATTTTCTTGTATAAACTAGATTTAATTTTTTCTCTTAGAAATTTCTTAATACCAAAGAGGCATACTCCAAATACTCACATACCATGTTGCATCATAAATGTCATGTGTGAATCTACTGGGAGACAAGATAAAAGTAGAAACTAAAAAGCACTGAGTAATATATGGAAGTGTTGATTCACTATGTTGTACACCTGAAACTAATAGAACACTATGTTAACTATACTGACATTAAATTAAAAAAAAACTAATAAAAAAATGTAGAGGCTAAAAGACTTCACAGATGGCCAGATCTGAGCTGGACTTCTCTTGCACTCAAGAGACTTGCCAGTTGTCTGAAGTCACCATATTCCTGGAGGATAATGAGCCCTACTTTTTTCACAGGCACATGCATAAATATAGTGTGGTTGAAGACACCCAGCACAGTACATAGAAAGAACCTAATTCCAGTCTTGGAGTCACCATTCCTATTTAGCAATACTGCTGAAGGAAATCATCCAATCCCTTGAGAATTGTTACGATTTCTAAACATTTTTTTTACATTTATTTATTTTTGAGAGAGACAGGGAGAGAGAGAGAGAGCAGGGGAGGAGCAGAGAGAGAGAGAGAGAGGCACTGAATCCAAAGAAGGCTCCAGGCTCTGAGCTGGCAGCAAAGAGCCTGAGGTGGGGCTTGAACCCACAGACTGTGAGATCATGACCTGAGCTGAGTTTGGATGCTCAACTGACTGAGCCACCCAGACACCCCCTATAAAATGATTTCTAAGAGTGGTCATTTTAAGATTTAATATTCTATTATTTTAGTTCTCCATTCTGTTTGCATGACTATGATAATTTTGTAAGTTTATGTTCAACTTTTATTAAGACATTCTTAGGGCACCTGGGTGGCTCAGTCGGCCCCTGACTCTTGATTTTGGCTCAGATCAGGTCATGATCTCACAGTTCGTGAGTTTGAGCCCTGCATCAAGCTTTGTGTTGACATTGCGGAGCCTGGTTGAGATTCTCTCTGTCCCTCTCTCTCTGCCCTTACCCTGTGCACTTTCTCTCTCTCTCTCAAAATAAATAAATGAATATTTTTTTAAAAGTCATTCTCAAAAAAATCATCTTCAAGGTAGTAACATGATCCCTGTGATTCTGTGAATTAGAGAATTGAAGATTGTGATCACATTAGCGTCCTGGACATTGTACATTTTGAATTAAATGCTTGTGGATTGATGCTTAGAAGAAACCACCTTTAAGCTGTGCTCCATTCGTTTTCACCCCATGATAACATTTTCCTGATATAAGAGGCACCTATGCCAGACTTCAAGGGAATGGAGAACAGAGGAGAGTGGAAATTTCCCATTACAGGCAGACGCACTCAGAAAAATGGCTGATTGAGTCTTCAGCAAGTGCTCTTCAGTCCACATGAAAATACTTAAGTGTATGGAGACTAAGAGTGGTGATGGTGTCCCAGGAAGCCTCTGCCTCCATCCCAAGGGCTAAAAGAATCCCAGTAACTTAGGGAAATGATCTTTTTGTAGCTGCTATTGTGTAAGTATCTAAATAACATCTGAAATAATTGAACTATAAAATAGAAAAAGGGGTTGATAATCAATTTTGAGATTTTGCTAATAAGAATTATGATGAGGGGCACGTGCGTGGCTCAGTTGGTTAATGGTCTGACTCTTGATTTCAGCTCTGGTCATGACTCACACTTCGATTGATCCCCATGTTGGGCTCTGTGCTGACAGCACAGAGCCCATTTGGGATTCTCTCTCTCCATCTCTTTCTGACCCTACCCTACTCTCTCTCTCTCTCTCTCTCTCAAAATAAATAAATAAATAAACTTATAAAAAGAATTATGATGATAATAGCTACTATTAGACAGCTTCTGTGTGCCAAGTCCAAGTATTACATATATTATTTCTCTTCATCATTATTATAAGACAGATATTTTGCCCCTATTTTATAGAAGACAAACCTGAAGCTCAGAAAAGTCTAATAATTAATCCAATATTCTAGATCTTACAGAAAGTAAACCTGAATTAAATCTGCTTTTTATGACTCTAGAGTTCATGGTTTTTCCACTACTCCTTATTGCCTCCTTGCCACAAAATGACAACTATATTTTATGAATAATACCTTCATGGCAGAACCTTAATAATCTATTTAATATGATAGATCCTACTTCAATTTTTTACTAGTAAAGATTCGTTGTCCTTAAAATAGTAACAAGTTAATTTCATTTATTTCTTTACTTACTTAATGAATACTGACTACCTGCTCTGTACAACATGCAACTATAGCCATAGTGGGAATATCAAATAGAAAGTGATCTGGGCCTAGAGTATTGTAATAAAAACCCAACATTATTACACTAGTTGTGAAGAATTGGTAGCCATGTAGAACTTTATAAAAATAAGCAAACAAAAAATCAACATAGGAATTTAGAAGTAAAATACTCTAGTACAGAGACAGTACAGAAGTGAAAACTGGTGTTCTGAGGACAGGTAAACTACTAAAATGGATTTACTAAAATAAACCAAATACTTTCAATTAAATATTAAAAACTATGCTGTGAGACAAGAAAAGAGCACTTTGAGAAGTAAATGTTGAGAAATAAAGACACTACCCAAAACATAGTAGATCAGTTAAAACCACGATGGAAACAATAACTAGATGACTTTTCTCCTAGGTGTGATGTTAGCATCCCTCTTGCATCAAAAATAATATTATACTCATTCCTAATTATTTTCCATGAGAGTTCATGAAAGAGTAAAAGAAAAACTAAAAACTATATTTTTTCTAGCATTAATATATTTGGGTAGATTGAAATGTACCCTACTTTCTTTCTTTGAGTATTCTAATAGTATGTAGAAAACTGTTTCTAATTCTTTTGCACAAGACACAAATATTAAATATAAATATCATAATCAAGAATTATTAAACATTTTCTAACAAAAACTAAACATTCCTGTATTATTGGTTAAAGAGGGGAAATTTTTATAACCAACCACTATTCTTGGCCATCTTTGCACTTTTATTTTGTGAATGCCATTTTGTAACCATTAATTATTAGTAATGAGAGCAAATGGAATGATTGTTTTCAAAAGGGATACATTAGTACTTGGGACTTGGTTTTGAAGCATCAGGCATTTCTTTTGCTGCATGCAGTTGTGGATAGAAAGACAGTTAATTTAAAATTTCAGAAGATAAAATAGTACCAAAACCTAGAAATTGCTTTTATAAAGCTGTCAGAACCCATGTATGTGGATAGAAAAAGGCATTGCCTGAATTTTAGGTTACAATGTTCTGACACTTACAAGCATCTGACTTAGCAGACTTTTTTTTTTAAAGTGGTGCTTAAAAGTGTTGGTATGGAACATAAGTAGATAATGCAAATATGTTACCGACCCCTACCAATAGTTGCAATTATGCAAATTTAAAAACCTTCATCTTTTATAATTACATGTAGTGGGCTTATGTCGGTAAATTCTCCACTGGCTAGTTCAAATTCCCTAATCTGTTGAGCAGCTTTCCCCAAAAAATAATGCACCTCAAATAGACAAAAAAATATGCTTTCTGCAAAGAAATTTATGTATTTATGATGAAAGGGAAAGACATGACATCCAGAATAATTGTTAGTGACAAATTCCTTGTTTGTCTTTTAGGAAATGTGTTTTTATGAAGAGCTGAGATTCTTTGCAATAATTAAGCATATAGTTGAATTGGTCTTAAGAGTATGAAATTTTAATTAACATACTCAAACTCTGAAAATGAAAATTTTTGACTTAAGTGCTAGACAGGAAGAAGGCTGCCTACAGTAAAATTTACTTTGAATCTAAAATTATCCTTAAAAGTTAATTTACTTTAGCTATTTACTATTGACACTTAAAGAATCTCATTATCAATTATCAACTCATCACACAACTATAGGAAATACAGTTTTCAGTGGAGCTGTACATATATTATAATTAAAACTTACATATTAAAATTTACATATAACAATAAATATCTATATACAAAACACACTAAATCATTTGTTTCATAATAATAATAAAGACTCTAGAGGCATGTTGGTATATCTAACTTTTTCATTAAGAAGTTATACTGGCTTGAGTAAGCCACTGGCTTGTAGATTCTACTGTTATTTCAGGGATAGGTCTAGTATCTTGGTAGGCTACAATCTAAAAAAGTTACGTATGCTATCTTTATTTTCTACTTTAATGCCTATATTTAAAGATAGGAGGTTATTTGACAGTAGGAAAAGAAAAGTATAAAAAGCCAATTCAAGCTTATTTTCCTTTAAATGAATCAATCATTGATAGGAGATGACAGGGATGAATGAAGGGATGATAGGAGAGGAACAGCTACTACGATTTTCAAGGAAGAAAAAATATTCAGTGGAAAGCATCCAAAGACTTGTGGGCCATGAGACAACGTTGGACAGTTGCTTTCAAAATACGGTTTGTGGTTTATTATCTAAATTATCTTCCCCAAGCATTTTTTCTATTAGCTCTCCATGGATTAATGGAAGGAGATCCAATTTGGCTGGTGATTAGAAATAGTAATCCACTGTTAGTTCAAAGACTTGGTAAAGGTAGATTTGATCAGTTTCTATTTCAATCATTCTCAGAACAGTGAATTCACACAAAATTTCCACTAAAATGTCACTAATTTGTACCCATTTAAAAAACAGTTGGAAAACATATATTACCCAATGCCAATTAATTGCAGTGTTGTATTAGAATGTGCATACCTGGGTCATGTAGTTTCTTTGATTTTAATTACTTCAAAACAACATGCTTTGTTTACTTATACCCTTAGATTCAGTGCAGAATCCACCTGTCCCCAGGACTCCTTTCCATGGCCCCAGTAGATTGACCACATTTTAGTTTTAAAAAAATGCACTAATTTGCAACAGAGTGAGCAGAAAAACTAACTAGTCAACAAGAATTATTTTAAAATAGTATTTACTACTTATTTCAGGACTTCACTAATATGAAATTAGAGCAAAATCATCCATATTTGCTTCTGTATTTGGTTTAGCACAAGGAAATTAGTCTTTGAAAACAAAACAAAACAAAACAAAACAAAAAACAAAACAAAACAAAACAAAACTGAAAAACCAGATCATCAACACAAGGTGGCACTATGGACCAGTCTCTTAGGACTAAGAGTTTGTGTTTATGCATTTCTCTCTTATCTCTGAGACTGATTTATATAAATCCACCCCATCCTTATTTTTTATCTGTTTTGTTTCTTACAAATCTGATAATGAAATGGGGAATGTAGTTTTCTTAATTTAAAGAAAAATGCAACCGTGAAGCTCACTAGTAGATATTTTTATATAATTAGTAACCACAAATTAAACTTCTAGGTATCCCTACTAGACAATCCCTACTGACAATATATATAGTCCCCACTTTTCTCCAAGAAGGACACCATGATTGCATTTTTATTATTATTTCATGAATAGACTCATTCTCTATGCTGACATAGCCATCTTTCTATTCTGATTTGCCTAGAATCTGATCCATTGCTGCTTTAGTTCATCATATACAGTTACAAAGATCATTTTACTCAAAGGCCATTTCATATCACCACTGTTTCTATAAAATATTTTCTTTCAATAAAGCATCTTCAGTAGACATTCCATTATGTATCTGTTTAAATATACATTCTTAATTTCATATTCAACTCCATCTCACTTTAATTCCAGGACACTTGTGTGTGTGTGTGTGTGTGTGTGTGTGTGTCCTCTCTCTCTCTGTCTCTCTCTTTCATCTCTCCAGCCAGACAAGCCCTATTTTGTATCACTTAAAAGTATTGTGAGAAGTTCTGTCATTTGTAAGAGCTTTTTCCTAATACTTGTGATATGAACCCCCCGGGACCATTGTTCATTGGTGTCAATCAATTTCTTTAAATTCTGTCATAAGGCTTGTCTTCTTGAATATGTTTAAACCCACATTCCTCCAAAATATAATTCCTCATTTTGCTCCATATTCTTAAACACTAGTCTTATATGAAATACTCATAAAATATTTAAAGATGGACTATTATTTACAAAGCATGGTCTACAGTTGACGGAGCCTGTTTTTCTTGTCTTAAGAATATTATATCTTTATTATTTGTGCTTCCCAATCATTTCAAGAATAGGGTATAGTACATTTAATTAGTACTTGTCATAAGGTCAGAGAATAAATGTGTGAACCCAATCATCTAATAACTTAAAACTTAATAATGACAGATAAACACACACACACACACACACACATATGGGCAACAAAATTGTTTAAACTGTGAAATATGTACATATTACTACTAATAAAAGTACATATGTTCAATACAAGCTTCTAGGGTAAGTATATTTAAAAAGAGAGTACAAGAGTCAATATTGTCATTTAAAATTTATTGAGGTTCTTAATCATGAGCAGTATTCAACAGAATACAGAATTGAATAAGACTTAGTGAAGCAAGGCTCCTCATCTCTTTTCTGCTGTCCAAAAAATGAAGACAGCAGCTAAAGAAAATAACTCAACATTAAAAAAAATTTTTTTTTGAGAGAGTGAAAGTACTTGAGCTGGGGCAGGAGGCGGTGAGCAGAAAGAGAGAGAGAGAGAGAGAGAGAGAGAGAGAGAGAATATTAGGTTCCATGCTGGGCTGGGGGTGGATCTCACCACCATGAGATCATGACTTGAGTGGAAATTAAGAGTGGGACACTTAACTGACTGAGCCAACCAGACACTCCAAAAATAACTCAACTTCTAACTATGAAATGCTTAAGATCATACACATTTAAGATTTTTATATCATAAACTGCATACAGAGCACATATAACCACAAAAAGTTTTTGATATAAACTTTTAAGATTATAAGGGGAAAGGTTTAGTTTCTCTTGAGGGCTTCTTCTAAAATTGTTACAGTTTGAGTTCATGTCACATGCTGAAAATATTTTATTCTTTTAAATTTTTAAAAAAATATTTATTTTATTTTTAAGGGAAAGAGATGGAGCATGAGCAGGGGAGGGGTAAAGAGAGAATCCAAAGCAGACTCTTGCTCTGAGCTATCAGCACAGAGCCCGATGCAGAACTTGATCCCACGAACCATGAGATCATGACCTGAGCCAAAGTCAGATGCTCAACTCACTGAGCCACCCCAGTGCCCCTGAAAATGATATTTTAATTTAGAAACATTTTTCACTCCCATTATATGAAATAATTTTATTTAAATGCTTTTTATGCATCTTCAACATCAATTTGTTTGGTATTAATTGAGTTGTACCTTTCTCATTTAGAAAGATTTCCTAGAAAGCTTTACCTTCTAGTCTACATAGTTTATTGGATACAGAAAATTTTAGACTCAATGTATGATGCTGTCATGGAACTTTTATCCCAAGTTATAAATTCCTGTTTGATTAACATTAGAAAAGTTTGAGATTTATGTTGTTGCTCTTGTTATTTTTGTCTTATTTTTAGTAATGAAAATTTTTATAGTATGTGATCTCTGTAATGTAATAATTTACTGTCTTGCTTTAAAAATGACCTATATAAGATTTATGTAAAATGGCATCTAACATAATTGGAAGGTTTTAGTCCCGAAGATAATAAATAGATCTGTGTTGACCCCTTTAAAAAAAGTACAGAGATTATAGGTACACTCTATGATCATCCAAAAAACAACATGTTTGATGGTTATTTTTAATATGCCTTCTTAAAACCTTGAAAAAGTTCAGTTTTAAGGTAATATTCTCCCTAAGAGAAATTTGGGGGAAAACGCTTTGTATTTAGACACAGTGTGATTTTATTCCACCAGTGGAATGGCAATTTCTCAATTGTGTTTGGGGAATACATTAAAAAAAATAGCACTCAACTTATGTTGGTTAAAATTGGAGTTCAGTTTAGTATACATACACTATTTGCAACAATCTGCAAATATAAAGATAGATAGGGCAATAAATGTAGACAAAGAAGTTGCTACTTGTTGAGTTAGTTCAGAAGTAATGAAGCGTAGCAGTTTTGTGCACTTACCCTGGAATGAGCCTGCCTGTGTTTAAAAATCACCTCCACCATTTACTGCTGTGTAATCTCAGGCAAATTATTACCTTCTCTGTGCATTAGTAGTAATGTCAATGCCTACCTGTTAGGATCTCCTGGAAGATGATACAAGTTGATATAGTAACTAACCAGTGGCTTGAGTCTAGTTACAATGAGGGCTACACAAGTGTGTGTTAAAAACAAAAAGCAAAAAAACAAAAAACAAAAAACATAAACAGGCACTGCAATCATCAATTTGCATGTGTTGTTTTTTCTTTCTTTTTACATTATGTATAGTAGAAAAGGTGTCTATGTTATTTCTAACGTTTTCATTCCTTTCTATCACATGGCTATTTTCCTAATGTGACTTTATGTTGACTTTTTTCTTTGGGATATATTATGTCTTCCTTTTCCTACATTTAATTCTAGGTTGCAAGTTTCTCACTTTAAATTTTAATATGCAATTTTATTCAAAAAGTGGATCATGTGGCCATGTTTTGTACTTTAAAAAATTTAGTAAATTTTAATTCAAATGAATAAAATTGAATTAAATCATAATTCTGATTCTGTTTGGCTTAAATAATCATCGAAGGCATATTTTTAAATTCTGCTTAAACTTAAATTAATTTTAAGGGAGTTTTCATGTATGAAAGAAAGTAATCTCATCTGTCCCAGGCTCAAGCTAAATTTCAAACATTTTCTAAAATTATATGAAATTTCTACTGAGAATCCTTCATGCTCTGATACATTCTAAAACTCATCAAATTTATTTTCCAAATAGTTAAAGTGATAAAACAGATTTGAGCTGAAGAGAAAAATACTTTTAGAGCTTTAAAAGTGGTTTGACACATCCTTGTTAAAATAAATTTAGCATGTGGACAACGAATAATGTTTCTTCTTTTGATGTAACAAAAACATGAATTTTTTTATCTGTATTATGATCACTAGTATCTTGTTTAAGCAAACAACTAATCAGGACAATATGTACTTCAGACACTCAGAGAAATAAGATCACCTTTGCTTATTTCCATTATGATCTAACATCCTTTCTAACTAGCTTCTCCAAAGCACTCCACGATAACTATCTATTTCTGCTATTTCCTACTTGAGCCTTTGTTCATACTGTTGTTTGGATTCCACAGATATAAAAAAAAACAATGCCACTTTTGGCTTATTATCTGCCAACAAACATGCCTGTCAAGCTACTAGGAAAACCAGTGACATTCTCTTCTGACATGCTTAGATTCAAATTGTTTGATATGGTTTGTAACAAAGCCGCTAAATATTCAATGTTGGATTACATGTGTAAATGGCCTATTAAAGTGATGGGAGCATTCAATAAATAAAACCAATGAATTAGTAATACCAAATCTTCTAGTTCTTTTTCAAGTAACTCAAAGTGTTTACTTTGTCTATTATTACTTACATGCTAAGGACTTCCTTTTATTCTAGCCTTTGTTGCAGACTAAGTATCCAGACTCCTAGAGCAAGAGGATTGCCTCAGGATTGTTCTGTACTTGAAGTCAATCAGCCCTCTCAAGGCACTGAGGCCACAAAAGTGGCCCATACCGTATGAAGCTTCTGGGAGGAAACCAGAGAGGCAGCAATGTGTCCTGAGCCCCTAGTAATGCAGTTGATTGGCTGCCTTTACACTTTAGCCTATCTTTCTAGGCCCTGTCCTCTGATGGGCCAATGTAACCACAGGGATGCATAGATATCCAGCTAACAAGTGTTCTGTGTATCTAACTCAGTCATAATTAAACCCTTAATGGCAATCATGAACATCTCCTTTCACTGGTTAGGTAATTGCAGACACAGAGAATCAAAGCTTAACTATAATTGTAGGCCTTGTTGCCAGCTGAATATTGAAATGTGTTAGTATTGTGATTACTTAATGTCCCAATGTGGCTTGTGGCCAATGCTTAAAGCACACTCTAGAAAACTGTAACGAAAAGCATAAACAAAACTTAATTCTCTAATAGCATCTTAATTCTGCTTACTTTGAAATATATAGACTTTGATATTCTGAACTTAAGCCATGGCACAGGGTAGATGCCTACAGAAACTAAATTTGAACTAGAAATGATGTTATAAAGGTCGCCCATCTGGAAATAAAATCGTCTGATTATATATCCTGGCTTTTGCCTGTGGCAAATAACTTCCA
Organism: Cryptoprocta ferox; assembly: GCA_028646485.1. Taxonomy (NCBI): domain Eukaryota; kingdom Metazoa; phylum Chordata; class Mammalia; order Carnivora; family Eupleridae; genus Cryptoprocta; species Cryptoprocta ferox. The sequence continues at coordinate 41,514,025 of CM053578.1, forward strand.
TCATAGTTCATTTTGTTACCTGTTAAAGACTCTATCAATCCACTATTTCCACTTAAGAAAACATCCTGAAACTCAGTAACTTAAAACAGCCACCAAGTATTCTTGTATGTGTGTCTGCCATTTGGCTAGGGTTTGGATAGTCCTGGCTAGGCTCAGCTGGGCAGAGATAGCCTTGGCTCCAAGATGGAACGTGGGTCAAATTCTCCTCCAATGTCTCTCATCCTCCTTGGAGTGGTGCATCTCCTGGGGCATGTTCTTCTCACAGGAAATGCAAGATGGGCGATGGTAAGCCCTGACAACTATGCACATTTCAAGCCTTTGCTTCCTTCACATCTACTAAAATCCATTGGCCAAAGTAAGTCATATGGCTGTACCTAAAGTCAAGGGGTAAAGAAATATATTCTGTTGCTAGCTGGAGGAACTACAAATTTACATGGAAAAAATATGAATTCAGGGATGTGTAAAGAATTAGAACCAACAAATGTTTACAATAAGAGCTTCCTTAGTGATTTTCAAATTATATCTATGTAGCCCTGCAGCTTTTTCAAACAATCCCTCTCTGTAGGCAGAGTTGCTAGGTTCCTATCCAGCCATAATCCAGAGAATGTACGTTGTCATCGCTTAAAATTAAGTCTCATTTTTCCACACACTTACTATCTACTTTTCAGGTTCATTGTGGAAAAACAATAAATGAACCCTTTCAAAAAATTAAAGAAAATAGATTACAATAACCCAGTATCTAATGTAAGAATTCACACATTGTAGGGAACTGCAGTGTAACCAATAACTGCCCTGTGCTGTCTGAGGCAGTGTACAACTACCTCTTCCTCTGATCAAATATATACGTTGTTCCAAGTAATAATATCACCTCCCTCTGCCAACAATTTACTTTGACAATGAAGTATGGAGTATGTCAAACAAAGGAAAGCTTGAGTGTTTCCAGATTTCAGGACTGTGATACTTGAACAATTAAATGTGGAAGGAAGTTCTAGGAAAGTGAAGAGATGGAAGCATATCATTGCTGCACTCTTTTTTGTTCCAGTGTTATATTAGAAGTAGCTTGAGTTAGAAATAGGTGATAGGAACACACAATTTTTAACACACTTTTAACACTAAATTTTTATTCTTTTTTTGTTGTTATTTGTAGGCTCGTTGTAGAGCTGCAGTGTTTTTCTTCTTCCTGGGAACGTATGTAGAATACAGTCCCCCAACTCGACTCTACATGTGTCCAGTGGTGTAATGGGTGTGATGGATTTCTGGCCAGTGGATTGTGAGCAGAGAGATATTACGTATCACTTTTCAGACAAAGGCAATTAATATGTATGTATTTTCTACTCTCTCTTTCCTCATTCAGCTTCTTAATGTAGAAGAAAACAAAGTTCTAGAAATGGGTGAGCCACATAAGAAAAAAATTATTTCTGTGAAGTAGAACTCCATTGCTATCCATACAAGATTTTGATGTTTGAAAAAAATAGATCATTATTGATTTAAGATACCAAGAATTTGGAGTTGTTCATTCTAGCTATTAACAGATGCTGACCAAAAGAGAAAATGATGCTGAGAGAGGGATGTTATTATAAAAATATCCCAAAATATTCAGCGGTAGGCTTAGTAAGTGGGCCATGTGTAACAAAGAACCAATCAATATTGGAGGCTTTTGATAGTCTTTGGCAAAATGTTCGGTAAAATTGCTGGCATGATACTTTGGAAGGCAGATCTTGTACCATTGAACAGGCAGCCTTAGGAAAATTGGTAAGAAGCACTGTATGAGCTTGTGTTAGGAGACTATTGGTGACTTTGGCAAATTATTAAATCAAGTAGATGAGCTGTAGAAATAACTGGTTGGTTAACAAAAAGAAATGAACTGGAACTGAGATCAGAAGTTCTGGAACCTGCTTCTAGACATTAAATAGTAAAAGATGGTATGGCAAAAGACTGAGGGATGGAGACTTAGGGATAATTATCACTAAGCCATGTGGCAAAGGTGACAGTTTTGTTCTAGATGGCCTCAAGTTAACACCATTAATTTGAGGCAGAGAAGCAGAAGGGGGAAAGAAGCAAGAAATAAATCAAGCTTAAGAATTGTCTAGTTATGGGTACATGGATTTTATTAAGAGTAGATAGGTCTTATGCCTGTGATGTTTTTGTCAATCTCCAAAAAAACATGAGCCCAGGCTAAACAAACACTTTCATTGTTCATGCTGTAAGCAAAGTTTGGGTCCTTAAGCTTATTTCATTAGAAGTAGTCTGCAAAATATGCATGGTTTCCAAGGAGGAAACAATCCTCAATGTCTACCTCAGATATGGCCATAGAGAATAATTGACACAAACAATGGGCAAATGAGTCCCTTTCAGAGAGCATCACTAGTGGCTAACTAAAGCAATTTTCTCAATTGCCCAGACAGATGACATTCAGCATGCCGCCTATTGAGTGTGAGAAGATCAGGAAATGTGCCTATTTATTTCATAGATCCCCGTGCAATAAGGAGCCACGACTGACTGAGAGTACTGTCCATTATTTGGATAGCCTAGGCTTACACTGAATGCAAAGATTGGATTGAGTTCTTTCCTGGGGAGAGGGATGTGTGTGTTCTGTATGTGGAGAAAAAGAGATAATAGTATTTCATGACAAAAATGGCTGACTGTTGTAGAAGTTGCTAGTTTTCACATGAAATAGATCCTCCTCTTCTTGGCATATCACTAGACTCTATTTTCCAGATTCCCTTGCAGTTCTATAGAACTACACAACTGAGGCCAAGGAAAATAAGGAGAAGTGACATGTTATCCCAAGATTTAGGTGGTTAAGAGAGAATGTGCTTTATCCTTCATCTCTTTGCTCATCCATACCATTAGATGCAGATAAAAATGAGGCCTTAGGAGATGTAGGATTACAGGAGGTAAGGACCCTGAATCTCTCAATGATACCATGTACAAATCCAGATTGAATGATGACATGAGAGAATGATATATTTTAATCGTATTAAGACACTGAAAGTCTGGTTTCTTTTGTTACAGCGGCTTACACACCTTGCTTTAGTGTTTATAATCCATTACTCTTTATATTTTAGGTTGATATATTTAAAATTATAAATGTGTTTCAAATGTCATATTTCATTTTCACCAAGTTGTTTTGCATCAAATCCATTTTGTAGCTTATTACTAGCTATGTTTATTTTACAACATTATTTCTCTTCTTTCTTTCTTTCTTTCTTTCTTTCTTTCTTTCTTTCTTTCTTTTATTTATGGCTTTCTTTCCCATCAAGTTAACTTCTGTATACTGGAATCTTATGTGAGATATCATGGGGCCAGAAGGGTTATGTTCCTAAAAACCAAACTAGTCAAATCTAGGATTCTAGTTTTATATATAGTGCATGGTGCCATTCCACTTGAAATCAGGTAACCTATATTTAGAAGGGAGACATAATTTTTCATGCACAATAATTTCCATCAATTTCTGTGGAATATATCTTTAAGAAAAGAATGCTAAAATTGAAAGGAGAGTGGTTAAACTAAGATGTTAAGTAGCCAGTGGGCAAAAAATAATTATTTTTAATAACATCAAATAGTTTATTGCATTCACAGTTTGGAATGGAACTCATTGACCATTCTAATGCCTTATGCCTCTTTATCATTCAAATAAAGAAACTGAGCCATAGAACAGAAAATTAATTTTCCCAGGTTCAAAAGGTAGAAACTGAGCCCCCGACCTGGAAACCAAATCTCGTACTACCTAACCCAGTGGTCTTTCCACTATAGAGCACTTCAATCCATTAGACCTTATACTTCAGAGAAACTTACAAATTTTGGCTTTTGTGAGATATGATGTCTATTAAAATATAATATAATTTTCTTCTTTTTTAAAATTTATTTTTGAGAGACAGAGAGAGACAGAACATGAACAAGGGAGGGGCAGAGAGAGACACACAGAATCTGAAGCAGGCTCCAGGCTCTGAGCTAGCGGTCAGCACAGAGCCAGATGCGGGGCTCGAACCCACTAACCGAGAGATCTTAACCTGAGCTGAAGCCAGACGCTCAACCGACTGAGCGACCCAGGCGCCCCAATTTTCTTCTAAAATTAGTATATATATTTAATGAAAATCCAATAAAAATCCCAAAGAGATGGTTTTAGAATTTGATCTATTTTATTAGAAAGATTAAATAGATATCAATATTTAAGAAATGGTAAAAATTTAAAAAAGGCTAATAACGGTATCTGCCATACAAAATTTTAAACTTTACTATAAAATTACATAATTAAAACTGTGTGATGGTATTATTAAGATAAACATCAGGTAAATATGAGAGTATAAAATAGTCTAGACACAGATTCTATAAAGAAGTTTATATATTGCAAGAAGTGGCAGTATAAATAGGATGAAATAAACAGTCTGTGATGATCTTCTCCATTTCATAAGCAAGTCTGGCCAAGACTTAGATGCTCCTTTTCTAGGTGATAGACTTGAATGAGGGGGGAACAAACAATCTCTACAAAATCTTGCATTCAAATCTCTTTGTTTAGAAGTGCAGGTTATTCTCTTTGATTCTGTTAGAAGCTAGAGGAAACTGATTGCACTCTACTGAGAAGTTGGGAATTTTCGTGAAATGTTACCACACACTCCCCTTTCTTCTGTGATAGAGGTTTGCATAAGAAGATCAGAATACTCCTCCCTCCAAAACATTGCTAAGGAATAAAGGAACAAAACAACCTGCTTACTAGTTCTTAAGTAGGTGTTCAAAATATTCTTTCACAGGTACAATAGCCTAGAGAGAGGATTCATCCTTAATTTGCATAAGTCCTAAGGTAAATAAATGGATATACTAAGTTTATAAGGAAAAGAAGAAATCATAGTAGAAATATCAATAGTTTTTAGAATATGATAATCAATCTTCTATTTATGAAAATAACATAAAGCAAACAATATAAAAATTCCAATATTTTTATTTAATATGCAGTTTGGTTAATATGAAAAAAAACTTCATAGAAAATCAACTAGAAAGTATATGTAAACCAATAGGTGAGTAAAAATGATGTGAATAGAAAATTAACAAATGAATAAATATAAAGGTTATAATATGTTACAGTATAGAATGTACACTTTCAAGATTTTAACAAAATATTTGAAATATGTATTGGAAATTTTTAAAAGGTTGAAACACCTGACTTCTTAATTTGTTTTGGAATCTATCCCATAGTAAAAATGTTTTAAAGAAAAAAAAGATGTACAAAAAGAAAGAAAGAAAAAGAAAAGAAGATATACACAAACCACATTTTATCAGTAGAACTGAAATTTTAAATTAATTCAGACAGAAATAAGCCTGAATTAACCAGTGTAGGAGAAATGTTAAATAAATGTCAACGAAATATTATGTAATTGTTAAAATGGAAATTGGAAAAAGTTTTGAATAATCTTTATTTGGTTAAATAGTATGGAATATATGGAAATATTGAGAAAATATAGCACAGGCAAAAGCTGGAAAAATTATGTATTAATATCTCAATTCTATGAAAGAATATATACATCTGGAAAAAATATCTGCCAACTATAACAAAGTCAATATTCCTAAACACTGTAATTATTAGTGGGTGGTAATTTCTTTTCTATGCTTCTCCAAATTTTCAAAATATACATTGATTGCTTTCACAATCTGAACATTTTAATATCCTTGCCTTCCCTCATACAAGTCTATGCATAAATACTATCAGAGTTGAAAGCTACTTGACTAAACAAAGATTACATGTCACTATATTCTATTGACCATCTATTTTTAGAGTTATTAAGGAAATATAAAATTTATGAGTGATTTTCTACTTTTACATCCTTAAATAATCTTTTTTAGATTAAACCAATTATTTGATTTTATAATTAAAATCCTTTTCTCTCTTTTTTTCTCCCATTAAACTAGACGAACTCCTATTAAGATAGAGTTAATTGCCAACTTTTATATCTCACCAAAATATAAAATTTGAATGTTTTACTTTGTGTGTCAAACTATGTATCTCAGAATACCCAGTGTTTTATTACCCTGTAGCAAAGCAGTATCAAAATTCAGTTAGAATCATACAGGAGATATGAAACACGTGTTTATCCAATCCTTCTTGATCTCTTCAATCTTTATCACATTGTTTCAAAGATGTTAAGATAATTGTATTTACACCTTCTACTTATTGCTCTCCCAATTTCCTCAGGTTAGAAAGTTGATGTGCAAAATCTCTAAATTGCACTGACAACCCACCCAGGAAAATCTGCTAGACAACTAGAGGCTGGGTGAGAAGAGAGAGAAAGAAATTTTCAAACTGGTATTAACAAAACTTTTAATAGCCAACATACCTTTGGTATTATTTTAAGACCTCTTGCATGACATTGGGAGCAATAAGAATTCTGAAGTTTAGAATAATTCACAGCTCAGTACAATCTCAAGCCCAGCTTATCCTTTATAATGTAATGTGGTTTTTACACATATAAATTACAGTTTTAAAAACTGCATACCATAGAAAAAATAATTTTGGTGAGATGTGATCTGTTGCTTTGATGCAATGAAAAGGTGTTTTCTTTTGCTAGGATAAACAGGGTAGTATTTCTTGTTAATTGCAAGAGTTTACAGAAATTTTAATAAGTTAATGTACATCCTAAATCTTTCCCAAACTTAACACAACATCCTCATCCTGAATTCTAATTTTTCAAAAATCGCCTCCATGTGTGTCCCTCAGACAACAGTTAGGAAATACTTGTCCTTGACGATTCTTTTACTACCACTTTTAATGTAAAGAATCTTTTTTTTTTCCAAATTTACAACATTTTCTAAACAGTATGACTGCAAGTGATCTAGGATGGAGATCATCTACTACCTGCACCAAAAATGACCAAAAATAAATATGGTGTGAGTTTTTCTGCCTCCTAAGAATCCTATACACTCTGGCTATGGTTAACTGAGACGATAAATTAGTAAATGCAAATAAGCAAAGTGAGGACTCACTTAAGTCACAGAGATGGAAATCACTTTCAGCATACACCCACAACCACACAGCCAGCCACCATGAAGAAGTGGATGATTGTTTAGGCTAAAAATAGCTCTAGAAAACCAAGTTGTGCCCTCAGCACACGTCACCTCCTTCTCTCTGCTTTAGTGTTCCACATGAAGCCAACTCAGTCACTCTCTCTCTTTCTCTCTGCATCTACATCTCCTGCTGTCACTTGCAAGCTGGCCTTCATTATTCTCTTCTCTATTGAGGCGTTTTCTTAACCCTGAGTCCTACTTCCCCATAGTTTCTGCTTACTGCTTCCTTTCTGTGTATCTCTCAGCAACTTTACCCCTCTATTGTCTTCAGCCTTTCTTTGAATGTCCCATTCAAACTTCACAAAAGACATGAAAATCTGATTGGGTCTGTCAGTCTCATCCATTTTAAGGCAGCTGAGTTGGTGAAAGTGCTCTCGCCAGGAAAATGTACACTGTGCTGGCCAGACTCCATGCGGTGTCTAACATGCACTCTGGGACTGATTGTATATGATAAGAATGGTGACGTCCCCTGCATAAGGAGCCCCTCTGAGGGAATTTGGTAACAACAGGCACCTTGGAATCTCCAAGGAAAACCACGAAACTGACAGATGGCTTAGGATGCCCCCTTTAGTATTATTTATGTATTCTTTTTTACTATATTCAGTACATCCCTTAAACTTTTATGTTATTCTGTGTATATCCTTATGAGGAATTTAAAAAAAAAATCCTGCTTAAATTTGTATAGAGTATTGATAAATGCCTAAGGGGAGAATAAGGACAGTAGATAAAATCCTCATTGAAACCTTAGTAAAAAATGGAAAACTAATTTGAGACATCTGCTGTAAAAGAAATTAAAGGTGTCTCTGAGGAGGATCCAGCTTAGTGAACAAATGTGAGCCATGAAATTGGATGATCAACCAGTTGCTTGAAATAACGCATTGATTAGGTATTCTTATTAATAAGGCAGGAGGTCTCTTACCCCTAGTAGTATTTTTGCTGCTACAAATTGGAGATGTGGAAAGCAACGTCTGGGACTCAGGAAGATCATTTCTTTCCTTAATCCTTACAGAAGAGTAGACCAGAGATGTTGAGGCTGAGAAGATACATTACCCTCCAACGCAGTACGTCAATAAGGCGTATGCACTGAAATGGGTTGGAAACCATCTAAGGCCAAGAAAATGACAAGCAGAGAATGTAAAGAGCCTTGTGCTCTGTCATCAATAGTTTGAATGCTCGAGAGAGGTCAAGACCCATAAGATTAGCCCCTTCTTCTGTCACACAAAAATTGAAAGGCTGGTTTAAACTGTGCTTTTATAATAGCACTATAAAGTAAGGTCATTCTTCCATGTATGCCAATAAGAACATTCGCATCTGCAGCAATTTGTGCTATGGTAAGCCATAAAAGCAAAAGAGCGCTTGGCCATATATATTCTCAAAGAACCCCAGTGCCTGGAATCAATGAAACAGGAAAGTCACTGAGTGAGCAAGAACACATCTTGAAAAAGTGGCCGTGGCATTGGAATCGTGTTAATTGAGTTCCTTCTCAGGCTCAATTTGTACCATTGGTAGTAACATTTCCTCTGAGGGGGCCAGTGATCAATAATGTGACTGACAACAGTAAGCAAAAAGAACGCTTCTCTTCCAAGTGCAGTGCTGGTGTCTCCATGGCGTTGGGGTTTACAGAGTCCATGTCTCTTACACCTGGAAATTCCACACAGCCTCTGTCCCGAACATCTGGGTACTACACAGACCCTGATATGAACTTAAAAAGGTAAAGATTCATATCAGTCTACCACCTTCACCCACCTAGATCAAATCAGTATGCATGGAATACGAAAAGCAAATGTTAATGCAACTCTTAGTAATTATAATTCCAAATGCAATTACCTTGCTTTCTAAATTTGGCAATTTATTTATGCATCAACCAATGGAGGAATGTGCTTGAATAAATCTCACATATTTAATGCTTCTCAATATCAGCCTTATTTGGTTTTATTCTTTATTTGTGACATATCTGACAGACTGTTCAGTGCCTAAATTAACTAACATGTTTTCAGATGCCAAGACTTCTTACACATAAACCTAGGATAAAATACGCAAAATATTTTTTTGAGGGCTGAGAAGGAGTTTTCCACAAATTTATGTAAGGTGCGAAGAGTCTTTGATAAGATCTTTAACTTAAGGCAACTTATCTGCAATGGCTTCCACATGAGAAGTATCTGAGAAACATGTCAGAAGCCTAACAAGTTATTCTCATAACATTTGGTCATATGGGAATCATATTAGAGTGAAGTTTATAAAGGAAGCAAAACAGTGACATTTTCAAATTGTTTTCCAGATGACTCTTTATAAAGTGAGTTGGCAGCTTTAGCAGAATTTGAGCTCAACAGGTATGAAGTGTACAAAACAATCCCAAACAAGCAGTATTGTTCCCTAGGAGAACAGTCTTTTAAGAAAGTAAAAGCAGTCCTGAATGAATTGTAAAGAAAAAAAATATCTGTCCAGTGATCAGAACACAGAAGGTTGTGGTTCACTGGCTCTGTCTCAAAGGACCCAGGAAACTGGGAGGGGCAGCCACTTTCCACACTCCACAGGCCACACGGAAGCTTGGCGGATGAAGAAAAATCCCCAGGGCTAGTGACTGGTCAATTACGAATTGTAATTCAACTGTCTCTACAGTTGCCAGAGAAACCAACTTGGGAACTGTGGTACCTTTTGAGACATGACTAAAGAATGGCCATGGCTGGTTAGAATACAGGACTAACAACAGTGTTTGATCCATGTGCTGAACAGTACAATACGGCAATTCTTTGCACTTACCAACTACTTTATTAGTTAAAAAGGGAGCAAAAACATATGGCCGTATCAACATACCATGGCTCCCTAGTCCACAACTGACTGCATCTGGTGTTAAACTGAAACACTGATACTTCAGAGACATGAATCTGCCACATTTCAAGGATATGACATCTATTGAGAACAAAAATGTGAAAACAAAAAACCATTCCAAATAGCAGGTAAACACCTTGACAAATATGAAGACTTTCAATCATGTCAAACTGTTTTAAAAATGTCCACTTTGCCATCCCTCTCCAGATACTTAACGCTTCCTAACAGAAGAATAGAATAAATACAGGAGAGAAATCAATACTCTGCACATCCAAACTGTTGAAGTCTGCCAGTGCAATCAAACTTTCTTCTTTTTCTCAGCAAAGAGCTCAGAGGTAGTTTCTCAGTTCAAGGATGAAACATTCTCACTGCTCCTTCTCTAAATATAAATATAGATAACAGAAACATTAATTTCCTGAGAAGTTAGCTGAAGAATTGTTTTTAGTTGTGTTCTCAGCAGCAGTTTTCTCTGGCTAGATTGAATGATTCTTTTACAAATGACCTTGTCAGTAAAGCTCCTAATAATTGGTAACTGTTTAATACTTTGTAATTGGTAGAAAAGGCTTTTCTCATGATTTAGTGAGAAATAACTTAATGTTCCCTTTTAAAAAAGGATTATTTTCCTTGAACTCTAATACAGAAGCTGTTAAATTAGCAGCCCTGGAGGCTGGAAACTTCCATTTAGCCACAAAACCCGTAGAGCAGGAAGCTTTCCTACAAGCCCTGGAAATGGCAATGAAGAGCCTGTAATCTCCAATCCCAACTGATGTAGGCAGGAGGGTTTTGACAGATCCAGTTTGGGCAATAATTTGAAGTTTGGAAAGGAAACATACCTGTCCAGAATAAGGGCCATGCACTAATGTATTTCCAAGAGACTATCTAATTATCGTCGGGTACCAAGTAATCTTCTGAATAGACTGGGGCCTCCTCCTCCAACCTGCTTCCCGAGTCACTGATGTTTTCGACATTCCTTGCCTTTCCTGCACTTTAAACAGATTTCATTAAAATCAAGCTGGGTTCTTTTTCTCTCTTTGATGATCAGCGCTTCTTAGCATAATATTCAGGGCCTTTGTCCTCAGACACCCTTGCAGGACTATTCCCTCCCAGAACGCTCATGAATTCCATGGCTGGCTCCAGAAGGCTGGAACTTCTGAAGACAATATTCATGGTTGGATGGACCCGAAACTGTTAGTCTTTCTGAAAAGAATTTCTTAATATTTATTGATTTCTAACAATGTGATATATGCCAAAAAGTAGGCTACGAATATCTGCAATTTGATTTTTGATGGGGAAAGAAACAGAAATTCAATGTACAAAGACTCAGATTATCAGTTTTTGGTATCAAAATTGAGAAAATTTTTGTTTGGCTGCTTTACAAGACGTGGACACTTTTTTCTGAATATTTACTATTCTGAAGAAATAGATCGTGAAATCTTATTTTTAGCAAACTTATTTATGTAAGAGGAAAACAACTGTTTATATTATCAGCTATATCAAATAACTCCTTGATTCTGTTTCTGGGGTTATGCATGACATATACAATTTGGAGGTCATAAGATATAATATATATTTTACTATTCTTAAAAAAATACTATATGCCTTCCTATTGCCTTCATTGAGTTGAAGGTTTGGATGTTTTAATTTTCCCTTAAAATATTCTCCACTAAGAACTCTTTCTCCTGTAAAAAAAGAATATGAAGATTTTATATTTATTTAAATATTTTAATGGGTCCATTACATGACTCTATATAATCAGATTTTTCTAAGAAAATGAAATACAGTTGATGAAAATATGTTGACTTGATTTATTCTGTTGCTCACTTATATCCACATGGTATTTTTTGATTTCCATATCAAGATACTAGATGGCAGGGATTACTCTTATTTAATTCTTTATAATTATATATTTTCTTTGAATATATAGTCATCCTCCTCTCTCCCTACCTGTGGTAACGTCTTGTATGCATATTGTAGGGATAGTGATGATGATAATAATTATAAGTAGGACCTAGATAAGAACACTTGGTTTAATGAATATTGAATCATACATATTGAAAGCATGCACAAACATTAAGATCTAGGATGGTTATTCTCTCCTTAGTTTGACAATTACTCTAAAAACAAAAACAAAACAAAACAAAACAAAACAAAACAAAAGCTTTCCCTTTTTTCCTCTATTTATTTTCAGGTTTGTATTCTATATTTAAAATTTCAAATCAAATTTTATTATGATAAGAACTTAAGATACATTCTGGTAAGTGGTGAGAAGTATGGCTGAAGAAGACTATACTGGGTTAAGGGCTTCCTGTTATATCTCATTAGCTGTCATGAAATATTGGGCAAAAAAAGCTGACATATTCACATTTTCACTCTAGAAATATGATTCTTGAGTCAATATGGAAGGCTGATTAGAATGAGAGACAACAGGAAGTAGAAGTTTTTCTACCACAGAAGATTATAATCTATATCATACACTGTAAACTATAATAATTATAGACTAAACTGATCTAAGCAAGAGATGATGAAAGCCTGAAATACAGAATAAGGTATAGAGAGAGAGCATTTAGAGATATCTGAGAAGAGTCACCAGATTTGATGACCCAACAGATGTGAAGTGGGAGTAAAAGGATGACCAAACCTAATCTGAGCTAATCTCAGGCTTCGACATGAGTGACTGGATGGGTGACCATGCCATGAAGTAAGATGAGGGAACTGGAAAGAGGAATAGACTCACTTGGGAAAGACAACATCACTATGTGACGGTTTCAGTTGTGAGACACCAGTGGAATATCCAGATGAAAGCCGATAAAACATATTGAGTGAAACCATGCTTCCTCATTTGAAAATGTATGCTTTATTAGGAAATGCTTCAGTGAAATATTTTGCCATGAAAATTCAATATTCCTCCAGTTTTATTCTGGCATAGAGTAAGAACTCAACAAGTGTGCATTAAATTGAGAAAATAAATGAATGCATTAAAGAATGAATATTCTCATTTTGACATCTCCCACAGTAACTGTAATTATTTCTTCATGTCTATATCTCCCACTAGCTGTGAATTTCTAGAGATGACATCCTTATAAGCTCCAAAATTTAGCAAGTGACCCAGAGGATAGAAAATATTCAATTACTGCTTATTTGTTGACAGTATGAATTAATTAGTGAATTACTGAAGGAGTTAATCAGCCAGATTGTCTCAGAATTTACTATTTGTAGGGGGGAGGGGAGTAGTAGACAAAACCATTAGGGAAGACATTAGCTCTTTCCAATCACTGGTGTATTTTATTAGTTTGCTAAAGCTGGCATAACTAAGAATTACAGAATGGATGACTTAAATCAACAGAAATTATTCCCTCAGAATTATGGAAACTAGAAGTCTGAGATTAAGGTATTGGTAGGGTTGTTTTCTTCTGAGGCCTCTCTTCTTTGCTGACAAATGGCTGTCTCCTCCCTGGGTCTTCACATGGTCTTTCCTTTGTATGTGTCTGTGTCCAAATATCCTGTTTCTAAGAACACCAGTCATTGGATTAAAGCCCATCCTAACAACTCATTTTAATCTAACTACCTTGTTAAGACCCTATCTCCAAATACAGTCACATTCTGAGGTGGTAAGGGTTAAGACTTAAGCATAAAGATACAATTCATCCCCTAACAGATACCATATGGAATTCCTGGAATCTATATGGCCTCTCTAGCAATTTAAAGACAGCTGACTCCATCAGGCATTACCAAACAACCTAACTTTGATTCACCTTAATGTTTATATCCTTAAACTACCCTAGTTCCTTGGTATTCTTTCAGTATATCATTCAATTGGAGAACATAAAATAGTTCATTAACATTACTGCATGCATTTCTAAATGCTTTTCTGAGTATACAGTATCTTGAGATGAAAAATGTATATTGTGAGGAATATATATTTGAATATTTTGAAGAATCATAAATATCATGAGGATAACTGGAATTTTTCAGAATCAATACAATTATTAGACCTGTTTTCTATATTTCAGTAAGGAAATAACTTATACTTTTTAAACAATAAATATAGAGTAATTAGAAATATTTCTATGACCAGTGATCTCATTTAGTGATAAATCATGATTGGGGAAGCAAGTGTTTATTGTGAAGAACACATGCCATTTTTAATGCAATTTTTTGTTTTTAACATTGACCTCAGGGCAGACATTTCTAGTTAAGTGCAAGTGTCAGATGCAGGGCTATTGTATTGATTATAAAGCAAAGGTGAGGCAAAGGAGGAAGAGGAAAAGCTTCAGTGTACTGGGGGAAGGCAGGAAGCCAAAGGAGGGAGATGCCAGACTAGGTGAGCCTGCTCTTTTCATTAGTCACATCTTGCACTGTGGACAATGTTCTATTCTCAACAGAAGAAACCTGTGAGACTCAGGAGAGTCATGAAATTTAATCTGCAATTCCTTAAGTCCCATTTTTTCTTAGTTGCTGATGATTCTACATTTTTTTCCTTCAAATTAAGCAGTGTAAGCTCTTGGAACCCAGAATTTTTTTCCTATTAAAGAAATCATTCTATTGTAACATGTAAATTCTTAATATCTCCATAATGAAGAGCTCAAACTTAATTTTTCATTAATGTAAGATTTTTTTTGCATCTAATTTAACGAATAATGTAAGCTTCGGGAGACATATTCTCTTATTCTAGTTTAACCTGCTCATTGGGCCAACCTAATTTTTTTTTTTCCAATCCTTACCCATTTTACATAAACTACACTCCATGTAGCAGCAAGACGGATCTAAAATCAGCATGGATGTCAGATAGGAGAATATCCATGTAGAGTAATTTATTCAGGGAGCCAATTTAAATGCCTCATTTAAATTTCATGGAAATGGTCTTGCTTGTCCAGCAACTGGCTGTGGAATAGGTTAGGAGGAGCTTATTTTTTGGTCCTCCATTTTCTCTATCTCTTTGACACTGTCTACAATTTAGCCCCCAGGACTCTATCTAAACAACACAAAAGAAAAATCATTTTTAGGCTTAGGTAACACCTTCAAGCCAATACATTCCCCTTGCAAGTTTGCATGTTAATTGCCATTTGCTAGAGTAGATCTGGTCTAATATGCCTCAAGTCAACTGGTGTGTGGTTCAAATAGAGGTTCATATTGCTGTTCCCTGTCTATGTGCATTGTCTATTAGGAATTCAGTCTGCTGGGTGCAGAGGAGCCTAACCAGCAGAAAATAGGTTGGGCACCATGCACTGATTAGAGTTGTAAAAAGCATGGATTTATTTCTGTTTATCTTAGACTTTATTTGGCTCTAAAAAGTCCAGTCGACTGAAGCAGAGGTTCATTTAAGTTCCTTCAATGTGCAAATCTTATCACTAGTTTTATAGCTTAATAACGGATGATTTTATCCTTTTGTCTTTAAATTTCCCATATTCACACATCTTTTTGAAATGGACATTTTGAAATCTTTAAAAACTGGTGAAACATAAAACCTTCTCAATGACTAACTTTTATAAAGTAGAGGACAACCTCAGTTTTGTCCAACGTAGATCATAGAGACCTGTAGTATGCAGAGGAGAGGTAGATAACTAGCCTTCAGTTGCTGGGAAAATGGACTCATTGGGAAGTTCCTCTGACTTCTGAGACCCAATCAAAAATGCAACTCACTGCTGAATTGGAAAACCTCAGCCAGGTCATCCTCATGTTGTAATAAGAAAGTCTTTATATTCTGATGACCATGGTGTTAAACCTTGTTTGTACTTGGTCTTCCTTGCAACATTTTCACAGTTCATCTTATTAAATGGTTGGGCCACATTTAACTCTACACCCACTTTCCCAGACCACAGTGTTTGATCATAGATTTATAGATCATTTAACATGAGCAACAGCTATTTCACCAACAGCCTTGCTGTCATTAAGCAGCAGCTACTGTCAAAGTTCAGGAACAGGCCCAGCAGGATGATGAAAAGAATCAAGACACAGTGCCTTTCCAACTGTCACAACAGCAGAGACAAGCATCTGGTGCCCAGGACAGCCAGTAGAAAGGGCACCAGCAATGGGGGGCCTGATTCTGCAGGCCTTTAGGAGAAGTTGCCCCTAATTCCCATCTCTATCTCCATGGACAAGGCAAGGAACCCCATAAAACTCCACAGAATGCAAATTAGAAAGTTATTGTGCCATAAATCCCATGGAATTATCAATCTCACAACCAGAGGAGATTTTCCTGAAAACTGAAAATAAACAGGCAAAACTTCTTAATGAATATAGACTGAGAGAACAAAAATTGTTCACACACAAAAACTTTACTTTAAAAACATCTTTGCTTCTTGGAATCCATATTTATGGTGGAAATTAATAAATCTTTTTTTATTACATATTCATGTGTTATCCCAGTTTTTATCATCTCTTGGTATGGCTGTATCTTTAGCTCTGATGCTTCTTCCTATCATCGTGATATTGTGAGGACTAAATTAGAAAGTGCATGGAAAGTGTCTTGGCTGGGGCCTAGAACAAAATAAAGCTTTCATATAGGTAGGAAGATCTTGTTTTGTTTTGTTTTAATTCCAAAGAGGAAGGAATTATTTCCCATAAATTTAATTAAAAGGTACGATAAGCAAGTACCAAACTTCTATAAAATACAGTAGTTATTGCTACAAAAGACATAGATTGGACTCCCAAAATTTGTTTATGAGTCAATTGGAATAAATTATTTTACAAAATGTTATGAATAGTTATAAAGGCTCCAGGCCAGCCCAGAAAATGATTAGTTTTTATAAATATAAACTAGTGTAATCTTTAAGGGACAGAAATAAACCCCTCTTAAAGATATCATATTTTAAAAATATATACCTGAATAAAAAGTAAATTTTGTTGTTAGTATTATGTATTTTTAATTTTGCTTCTGAGTAAAGCAACAAGTTTAATGAAAAGCAGCTCAGAAGAAAGTGAGGTCTTTCGTGAAATTTTACATGAAATACATTTAAGGGCTTTGGGGGTATATTTTTTATATTGTTTTATTTTAACAATGACAAGTTATTCTCCTGGTTCATGTATTACTTTTCCTTTAATCTAAACTTATATTTGTGTTTCCTCAATAAAATAAATGAGTCATTTAATAAAGATCAGAGTAGTATCTTGCTTACAAACAGGGCCCATGTCTTATTTAATTTCTTAATTCCAGTGTTAGCACATAGCTGTAGTTTTTATAAATATATAAAGTATATAGATTTTATATGTATGCTATATATATATGGTGATATGTAATATATGCACATATATGTATGGTGAAATCTAATAAACTAAATTAATAAAAGAAGCTTTTTTTCCCCCTCTGGAAAGCATGCAGGAATAAAAGACAATAGAGAAGGAAAGCTAAAATTATATGAAAAGCTAAGAAATGAAAGTGTAGAATCTATTTTATTCTAATACAAAGAAATAAAAGAAGTATTAAGGGTCAGAGTACTATTAAACAACAGAGACTGTAGGACCTTGACAATTTAGTAGTTCTACCTTGCAACTGCAAGTAACATCATGACCACTTGACGACGACTTAAACCACGGCTTCTTAAATTTTGATGTTCATTCAAATCGACCATTTATCTTGTTGAAACGCCTATCTGATTCAGTAGGTCTCAGATGAGTCCTGAGATCCCACAATTTACAACTTCCCGGATGATGTTGATCATGACCACACTTTGAATAGCAAGGGTTTGAGACACATTGTATTAACATTGTATTATTATAAATAGCATTGTATTTGCCAGCATTTGACATCTATTTTGACTAGATGAGAAATCTATAGTCAGGCTATCCTATGGTTGGTTCATGAGCTTAATGTTATCATCAAGAAAATAGAGAATTCTCATCCTCTGCTTTAATATTTCAGCATTTTTGCCATATTACTTATTGATCGTACATGGATGCTACAATTCCAGTCATTATGTTCTCACACAACCACATCCAAAAGTGGAAACATCCATAGGAACTTTACAGTAGTATCTCTCCTCTCTTACCAAGTTAGAAAACTTATATCAGAAGGTTCAGAACAGATTTCCCCTAAGAGCTCATTGGCAAGAACTGGATCATATGGCCATTTCTGTCTACAGGAGAGGAAAAGGAAATGCTAGACTTTTTAGCCCCTGTAGTGAAGGTTGGACAAGGGAGGAGGGGGCTGAGAATGGCTATTAGGTAGCCAATAAACAAGTCATATATAGGAGGTTTCATGATGATTGCCTGCTGGGTGGAATAGATTATCTTCCTTCCTGGAGTGCAGGAAAGACAGGGAGACCACAGACTAATGGATTCTATGGAGACATTTTCATTAGTCCATTCTTCATATTTCAAGAAATGTCTATAGCATATTTCTGGCAGGTGTCAGATTATTTAGAATCATCTATTTTCAATTGCAATGTTTAACACAGTATAGATTTAAATGAGGTTTGTATAAAATAAATTGGATCTTTTTGGTTTTTAGCTAATAGGTCTCCATTCCTCCACCTTATAGCTTACGCATTTGACTCAGCTGTACATCAGGAGTATGAGCCATTCTATAACTTATTTATTCACCACACACATAACAAATTTTGAAATCAAAGCATGATAAAGATGCACAATTGTTGAGGGGCACCTGGTTGACTCAGTTAAGCGTCTGACTCTTGATTTCGGCTCAGATCATGATCTCACAGTTCTTGATTTAGAGTCCCATGTCTGTGGGGCTCCACGCTGACAGTGCAGAGACTGCTTAGGATTCTGTCTCTCTCTCTTTCTTTCTGCCCCTCCCAGACTTGCTCTCTCTCTCTCTCTCTCGATGAATAAATACACTTAAAATTTTTTTTTAAAAAAATGCCCAATTGTTGAAATAAAGAAAGCAGATGGGTAGAACCAATTACTTGTTATTTCAGGTAATTTTAACCCTTCAGATATTTTTGAGGGAAAATATAAAATGACTGAAATGTTTCAAATGGTTTATTTAATTTCATATTTAATTTTGTTGTCAAAAAATTTAAATCAAAAAAGGGAAACTCCAAAGATAATAACTTTATACATGATATCTTTCAGGGAGAAGCATAAAGAAAAAAAATAAATGCTCTAAGAAAACGTGGTAAAAACTTCAAATGATACTAAAGTATAATTTTTCATATCAACAATTTAAAATGATTAGTTTCAGATAATAGTTTTACATAACATTGACCCAGATTATTGAGCTTTATGTTAAAGCATTCAATGCTGTGACTTTCCTTCTTAGCACTGCTTTCGCTAATCTCACAAATTTGTTTAGTTGTATTTATTTATATTTGGTTAAAAATATTTTTTGATATTTTTTCATTTTTGAGAGAGAGGCAGAGACAGAGTGTGAGTGAGGGAGGGGCAGAAAGAGAGAGAAACAGAATCCAAAGCAGGCTCCAGGTTCTGAGCTTTCAGCACAGAGCCCAATGCAGGGCTGAAACACATGAACTGTGAGATCATGACCTGAGCCGAAGTCGGTTGCTTAAATGACTGAGCCACCCAAGTGCCCCTCTTAAAATTCCTCTTAAGATTCCTTCTTTGACCTACGTGTTATTTGTAAGTGTGCTATTTAATCTGTATGTATTTTAAAATTTTCCATGTATCTTTCTGCTGTTATTGATTTCTAAGTTAATTCCATTGTGGTGTGAGAGCAGACATCTTATAATTTCTTTATTTTGTTTTTTGTTTGTTTTCTTCCCTGTTTTTATTTAAATTTCAGTTAGTTAACATACAGTGTAGTATTATTTAAGGTGTAGAATTTAGCAATTTATCAGTTATATACAACACCCGGTACTCATCAAAACAAGTGCATTCTTGGCTCTGTGTTGGGCATGGTGCCTACTTAAAACAAAAACAAAAACAAAAACAAAAACAAACAAGCAAATGCATTCCTTAATCCTCATCACCTATTTAACCCTCCCCTTGCCCACCTCTCCTCTGGTTACTATGGGTTTGTTCTCTATAGTTAAGAATATGTTTCTTGGTTTTACTTCTCCTTCCCCCACCATGTTCATTTGTTTTGTTTCTTAAATTCCACATATGAGTGAAAACATATGGTAGTTATCTTTCTCTATGACTATTTCATTTACCATAATACTCTTTAACTCCATCTATATCATTGTAAATGGCAAGATTTCATTCTTATTTTCGCTGAGTAATATTCCATTGTATGTATTGTATGTATTCCATTATACACACACACACACACACACACACACACACATCTTCTTTATCCATTCATTAGTTGATGGTCATTGGGCTCTTTTCATAATTTGGCTATGGTTGATAATGCTGCTATAAACATTGGGGTGCATATAACCCATTGAATTAGTGTTTTTTATCATTTGGGTAAATACTTAGTAGGGCAATTGCTGGGTGCTAGGGTAGTTCTATTTTTATCATTTTTAGGAATCTTCATACTGTTTTCCAGAGTGGCTACACCAGTTTGCATTCCCACCAGCAGTATAAGAAGTTCCCCTTTTTCTACAGCCTCACCAACACCTATTTTTCCCGTGTTTTTGATTTTAACCATTCTGACTGATGTGAGGTGATATCTCATTGTAGTTCTGATTTGTATTTTCCTGATAATGAGAGCTATTGAGCATTTTTTATGTGTGTGTTGGCCATCTGTATGTCTATTTTTTTTCATTTATGAAGATGTGCTTTATAGTTGACAATGTGGTCTATCTTTTTGAATTTCTATATGAGCTTGAGAAAAATGTATATTCTGCAATTGTTCACTACACATATCTCTCAACTTCATTGGCCAAACTGAGTCACAGCATCATGCTTGAGCTCAAAAGAGAAGAGAAATACAATATTTGTACATGAAGGAAATAAATTCTGGTGAATAGTACTAATACAAACTACCACTTCGGTGACATAACAACCCTTTCATGAATGACTCTTTTCTCATTCATATTATGATGTAGAAGGATTTATTGGACCTGATGATATAGTTTAATCACCTTGGCTACATGTGTATATATCTAGATTTCTTCAACACTGATACTTTATCCATTGCCTTGGGTGTTATGTTCAGCAAATAGATAACCTCATCCATTGTTCTTAATTATTACAAATTTATCTCCATATGTATTTATTAGTACTTATTTTTAAAAATTCTTGACTGAAATCTGCCAACAATTTTTTCTCATTCATTTTATGATTAATTTACTAAATAAATATTGATTAATCATTATCTCAACTACCATGCTGAACATAGGGTTACAGCCATCAATGAGACAGACTTAGTCTTTAACATTTTGGAGCATATAGACTATCAAGTTGAAATTCTTTGCAGCCAAGAGACATAGATGTGGCCGCTCCTTCATAACAAGAATTTATATACTTAGGACATTACAATTAATATTCATGAGAACAATGATTTATTAATGTAAGAAATATCAATGGATGATCAATTGGTAAAAATTAAATGTGAAACAAGATATTTACATAGTTTCAAATTATATTGTCACAACACACTTGTTGATTACAATGAGGAAAATAATAATTTCACATAGGAGAAATATGATCCTTAACCAAATGATCCAAGTTAACATCATAGTAATTTGACAGTTAGCATCATGCACTTTCTGATAGGATGCACTAAGAAAAATATCACTTATTTGGTATTACTACAAAAGTTTATGATGTGGGTATAGCTATGTGGAAATATCAAACAAGCCCAAATTGATATCATTCTTTAAAACGACTGCCTTAGGGGTGCCTGTGTGGCTCATTCAGTTAAGCATCTGACTCTTGATTTCGGCTCAGGTCATGATCATGGTGCATGAATTCAAGCCCTGCATCGGGCTCCGTGCTGACTATGTGGTGCAGAGCCTGCTTGGGATTCCCTCTATCTCCCTCTCTGTTCCTCCCCCAAGTGCTCCCTTTCTCTCAAAATAAATAAATAAACTTAAAAAAAATGACTGGCTTAAAGTCTTAAAACATGAATAGGTTAAAATGTCAAGGAGAGATAGAGACACACTCAGAATGGGAGAGAAAGAACCTTCAAAAATCTACTCCTCAATGAAGTCAATGGGAAGACTGAAAAGAATGTGAAAATCAAACAGTGGGCACCTGGGTGGCTCAGTCAGTTAAGCTTCAGGCTCAGGTCATGATCTCATGGTTTGTGAGTTCGAGTTCCATATCAGGTTCTGTGATGACAGCTCTGAGCTTGGAGCCTACTTCAGATTCTGTGTCTCCCTCTCTCTGCCTCTCCTCCATGTGCTCGCTCTCTCTCAAAAATAACTAAACATTAAAAAATTTTTAAAAAATCTAAAAATAAATCTGCTCCTCAATAAAGTCAATGGGAAGATTGACAAAAACTGAAAATCAAACAGAATAAAAATTTAAATGCAAAAGGTAAAAGTATAAAATTCTGAGCAAAAAAATTGGTGTAAAGTCTCACAGTCCTGGGTTTGGCAATGGGTAATTAGATATGACACCTAAAATAAGAGTAACAAAAAATAGACTTAATCAAAATTAAAAACTTTGTGCATCAGAGAATGTAATCAAGAAAGTGAAAAGACAGCCATGGGAGAAATATTTGCAAATCATATCTGATAAAGAACTAGTATCCAAAATATATAAAGAACTCTTAAATTCAACAATAGAAATCAACCCAATTAATAACTAGGCAAAGAATTTGAATATGTATTGCTCCAAAGGAGATACACAAATAGACAAGCACATGAAAAGATGCTTAATATCATTAGTTAGAAAAATGCACATCAAAATCAAAGAAAATACTGCTTTACACTAAGAATAATAATAATTCAGAAAATAAAAGGTGTTGGTAAGAATGTAGAGAAATAAGAACCTTTCTACATAACTGGTGGGAATTTAAAATGGTGCAGCCATTGTGAAAAACATTATAATGGTTTCTCAAATAGTTAAACATCATATACCATCTGACCCAGATATTTCATTATTATGTATATACTAGAATAATTAAAAACACAGACTCAAAAAACTACTTGCACCTAAACACAGTACACAAGTACACAGGATGATCATAGCAACATATTCATGTTATCAAAAGATAGAAAAACCCCAAAAGTCCATGAATGGATGAATAGATAAACAGAATATGGTATATACATACAGTGGTCTATTATTCAGTCATAAAAAGGAATAAAGTACTAAAAAATGCTATGGCATAAACAAACCTTGAAAACATCATGCTACATGGAAGAAACCAGACACAAAAGGTCACATATTGTATTATTCAATTTATATTAAATATGTAAATTAATAGAAACACAATATGGATTTGTGATTGTCAGGGGCTAAAAGTGTGGGAAAATAAGTATTAACTCTTAATAGGAAATAATAGCCTCTAGGCACTATCCCATTAATTGTATGTGATATCCATGCCAACACATGGTTCCACAAGGCTGTATCCAGCCGGTGACTGAGTAAGGCAGTGTTACCAGAACCAGCCCATTTTGCTCACTGAAAGACTTTTTAAATGAACAAGAACCCACGGACAGGAAAAGTGCCTGCGTACCTAGGAGGAAGGACATTGTAGCACCATTGAAAATATGCATTGTAATGATTCTCCCAGTTTTCCACAAAGAGAACTATACTTGGGAAAGGGGGAGACTTACCCATTTTGAGGATTATTTGACAGTGTCTGAGTTAACATTGGTATTTGGAAAATCAAAGTGTTTTTATGGCCCCTTATTTAGAGTCAGAGTTTGTGGGGGCCAGAAAAGAAATGGAATCCTGGATAAAGTATGGGTTACATTCGATACACTAATTCTGGAAACTGACCTTTAACTTTTTCTTAGATATTATGGCAGAGAGGATAGCTGGGGTGCCAATCCAAACAGATTTGACTCTTAAGACCCTGCACTTTACAGTAAAGGGCATGGGATCCAGACAAAGAAGCACAGAGACTATAGTCCTAGCCATATTGAGTAAAGGTGAAGATGAGTCCTTAATGAGAAATTATAATTCTGGGCAAACCATGATTTCTTTGTTCACCAAGTAAAGGCATCCTTATGGTTTTGTTGTCTTCAGGAATTTGGACTATCCCATTAACTTTACCAAAGTTAAGGTTTTTGAAGTCAAAATGGACAAAATTTGGTGATTTGCAACCTCCCTAATACTAGGAGCTTTATGCTGCTGAATGTGTTGACATGTCCTGGGCCAGGGTCACTAGGTCTGTAACAACCCGACATTACAACCTCTTTGAGGTTACCATTGGAATTATTTTGGGGGTCCCCAAACCATGCCCATATGAGATGGAAAACTTAATTGATAAATGTTGTGTATGTTCTCACTGCTCCACTGATCAACTATTCCCTCATCTCTCTCCATCTCCTCAGGTCTTCCAAGTCCCTTAGACACATCAATGTTGAAATTAGATTAATTAATAACCCTATGGTAACCTTAAGGTATTCAAGTGAAAGAAAACATTACAGATCTATCTATATTTTTGTGTGTTTTCTTTATTTAATTTCAAAATCTAAAATAGTTAACATACAGTGTTATATTGGTTTCAGGTGTACAATATAGTGATTCAACAATTCCATACATCACCCAGTGCTCATTGAGACAAGTGTGTGCCTTCATCCTCATGAGCTATTTTACCCACCTATTTTTCCTCTGGTAACCATTTCTGGTAACCATCTATTTGTTCCCGATAGTTAAGAGTCTGTTTCTTGGTTTGTCTCTCTCTGTTTTTCCTTTGCTCATCTGTTTTGTTTCTTACATACCACATATGAGTGAAATTATATGGTGTTTGTTTTTCTCTGACTGAATTATTTTGCTTAGCATTATACTCTCCAAATCCATTCCTGTCATTGCAAATGGCAAGATTTCATTTTTTATGGCTGAATAGTATTCCATGGTTTGTGTGTGTGTGTGTGTGTGTGTGTGTGTGTATCACATCTTCTTTATTCATTAATCTATCAATGGACATTTGGCTATTGTAAATAATGCTGCCGTGGACTTGGGGTGCATGTATCCCTTTGAATTTGTATTTTTGTATTTTGGGGATAAATAACCAGTAGTGTGATTGCTGGATCATAGTTCTATTTTTAACTTTTTGAGGAACCTCCATACTGTTTTCCACGGTGGTTCTTTCAGTTTGCATTTCTAACAACAGTGCAAGAGGGTTCATTTCACTCCACATCTTTACCAACACTTGTTGTTTCTTGAATTTCTGATGTTAGCCACTCTGACAGGTGTGAGGTGATATCTCACTGTAGTTTTGATTTGTAATTCTCTGACGATGAGTGTTGTTGAACACGTTTTCATGTGTCTGTTGGCCTTCTGATGTCTTCTTTGGAGACATGTCTTCTGCCCATTTTTTAAACTGGGTTATTTGGTTTTTGGGAGGTTGAGTTGTAGAAGTTCTTTATATATTTTGTATACTAAGCCTGTATCAGATATGTCATTTGTAAATATCTTCTCCCATTCAGGAGGCTTCCTTGTAGTTTTGTTGATTGTTTCCTTCACTGTGCAGAAGCTTTTTATTTTTATGTAGTCTCAACATTTTATTTTTGTTTTTATTTCCCTTGCCTCAGAAGGTATGTCTAGAAAAATGTTGCTACAGCCAATGTCAGAGAAATTACTGCCTGTGTTCTCTTCTAGTATTTTCATGGTTTCAGGTCTCACATTCGGTCTTTAATACATCTTGAATTTATTTTTGTGTATGGTGAAAGAAAGTCCAGTTTCATTCTTTTGCATGCAGCTGTCCAGTCTTCCAAGTTCCATTTGTTGAAAAATTATCCTTTTCCCATTGGATATTCTTTCTGGATATTCTATAATTGACCATATAATTATGGGTTTATTTCTGGGATTTCTGTTCTGTTCTATTGATCTATGTGTCCCTTTTTGTGCTAGAACCATACTGTTTTGATTACTACAGCTTTGCAATATAATTTGAAGTCTGGAATCATGAACATATCTCTTACTTTAAATCAAGAGCTAAAAATGGTTATGCTTAGTGAAGAAGAAATGTTGGAAGCCAAAAGAGGGTGAAAGCTAAGCCTCTTATTCAAAGTTAGCTAAATTTCAAATGCAAAGGGAAAGATCTTGAAGGAAATTAAAAGTGCTACTCCAGTGAACACACAAATGACAAGAAAGCAAAACAGCCTTATTGCTCATATGTGAAAGAAGTTCTATTATGGATAAAATGATATCAAACATCATTAAATGCTACAGAGAAATTATTTTGAAAGGAAGAATCAATCAATACAGCAAACTTCATTGCTGTCTAAGAAATTGGCACAGCCACCCCATCCTTCAGCAACCACCATCCTGACCAGTCAGCAACTGTCAATATAAAAGTATGACCTGGAAGCTCAGAAGATGGTTAGTATGTTTTAACATAAAGTATTTTTAAATTAAGATATGTATATTGTTTGTTTAGATACAATGCTATCATATACTTAATAGACTACAGTATAATGTAAACATAACTTTTTTATGCACTGGGAAATCAAAAAATTCATTTGACTTGCTTATTGCAACATTTGTTTTATTGCGGTGGTCTGGAACCAACCCCATGATGTCTCCAAGGTAGGTTTGTACTTCCTACCTTTCAGACTTCTTGACAGAAACGTTTCTTGACTCATTTCTGAAGAAAAACAGGAGAGGAAAGAAGTAAAGCAAAACTCAGAGTGGCCTGGAAAATAGAATGAAAAGAACAAACTTGGGGGCAAGCACAGCATTCTTGTATTAAAGACCACTAGATAATAGAGGAAACAAGCCAGGAAAAATGCAGACATTATTTCTGTTTTGAGGACTGTATCCTTTGCTTGGCACTTGCCCACTCATCAGTGTTAGGTCTTCTCAGACTGTAAGTACTGCCTTACCCCATGCAGATACTCATCAGAACCACATTCTTCCTTCTAACTTCTACTTCTGAACATCACTGTCAGACTACTTTCTATATGATCTTTCATTTATCTATTGAAATCAATCTGAATAGATTGTAAAATGCTAGAGGGCAGGCTTTGGGATGTTGTGAATAGAATCTCAAACTCTACCACAATTCTTACAGACAGGCAAACATTTTACATGAACATGCAAGTAAAGAAATACAAATTTAAGTTATATGGATTGTTTTAAAACAATGTCATATACATTATTTATTCATCACTGTTACCTAGCATACCTCCAATACTATTTTGTTCTGTTTCCTAAACCTTACACCTTCATTCATAGAATTATAGAAATCTTGACCTTGCAAACATTCAGTAATTTAAATCTTTCATGACTTTGTCCATGGTTTTATATTGGCTTTGCACACCTTACTAGTCTTCTTCAAATTCTATATTTCCCCTTATCCTCAAAACTCAGACCTCTAAATCTTTTCTTATCCTCATCAACCATGATAATTCAGTACCCTTCTCCAGAATATCCAAATTACTTTGTTTGTATTGGTTATGGTAATTAACACACTGATTTCCACTGAAGTTAGTGCTGTGGCAAATCTTTGTCCCCAGTTTTCATATTTATTCAACAAATACTACATGACATTTTTTGAGGGCAGAGACTTTAATCTTATCTGATTATGTGATTCTTTTCAGCTTTTAGCTCCATAAAACTATGAACATTTTTTTTACCTTTTTACTACTACTACTTGACACATTAAAATATTAATTAGAATAACAATATCTGTTGTCATGTACTGAATAACTACCTTGTGCCAGATGTTTTAGCAATCTTATTTCTTAAGAAATGTTTGGAGTGATAATTAGTAAATTTACTTTATAGGAAAAAAATAAGTCCAAGATGGATTAATTTGTCTAAATCTATATAGGAATTAAGTCTCAGACCTGGGATTTGGATCCAGGTCTCTTTGAAAGGAAGTTCTGTAATTTTAACCATTTTGTGCATGGTCTCCCAAAAAGTAAGTACTCAGAAAGTAGGGAATTTAACTGAATGTTGACCATTTGATAAATGATAATTTGCTATTAAAGAATTTCATGAATTATGAAGAATAAAATACTACTTCTGGTGCTAATGATGGTAGAAGAAATATTCAATTCCACCTGCATTTATTAAGTTTTATTATATAAATGGTCAACTTTTAAAACCAAAGCACTTTTTGTAACTAGATATATCATTACTACTTCTTGACTTTGGAATCACTTTAAGACAATATTCTAAATATTCACTTGGAAATAAGAATAAGACAAAAAGATAATAATGAAGAAATTGGGGAACAGTAAGTTAAACTGTTAGAAAATAGGTTATACAATCCATATGAAGAACTCATCAAAAGGCAGAGAAACCACTCAAGGATTACATTAAGTAATAGGGTTAAGAAGAATATGGTCTGAAAAATTGAGTATCTTCTAATAACTGTAAGTACATGAGTTTCTAAAATGCCATACATAATATCCATGAAATTATGTTGCATAATGTAATAACACGTTATGCTACCATTAACGCATTATAACTATGTCATTTGGAAGGCTAATTTTTTTGTGTAAAACCACTTAACTACATAAAATTGAAAATAATGATTATTGTAACTACTTTCACTTTTCATCTTTAGAAGTTCAAGATTAAATACTCCATACGCAGTTATTTTATGGTGATGTGTATTTTTATGGAGTGGTCACAGACTGTTCTAAGTAATAATTGTCTTAAAATTCCCAAATACATAAATCATAAGATCTCTTTACATATTATCATTATGAAAAGTCAAGGTAAGTCACTTAACACCTACTTAACAATGCATATAGAGTTGAACATAAAATTTGGTTAAAATCTAAAAAGAAAACTACAAGTTTTAAGAAAAAAGGAAGGGAGGTAAAATTTTATGGGCTAAGCACTGTATTGTATATGCAGGATTTATTCCAAATCCATGTAAAATAGGATATTATTTTCTCCATTTTTAGTAATAAGAAGAATGAGGCTCAGAAAGGTAAAAGTCTTCTCAATATCACAGAACTAATAAGTAGCTAAGAGAGTTTCCACAAATATCATGTAACATGTATTCAATCAGTTAACCTTACTTGAACATTTATTAGATATCAAACATGACTCTAGATGCTGAAAATTATAAAGAAGTTTAAGATGTGGTTTCTATCCTTAAGGATCTCACCACATAGTGAAGAGGGACAGATAAATAAACATGTACTATAATGATAGATAGTGTAAAAGATCTATTTGTAAGACACTATAAAGTTGAATCTATGAAGTGTTCTTATAATATGGATATCAATGACTGGAGAACAATAGATTATGGAGAGTAAGAAAAGAAAGAACTTCATCTTTACTTAAACTTGTCCTTATAGGTTTTTATTTATCTGCCATTTTTCCTCATCTCCCTTCTAATTTATGGCTATTTAGGTTTGAATATATGATAGAAACCACTCTTTGTTAATAAAGAACCTTGACAGTGTACCTGATAAATGCTACATAATACATTTCACATTAAAAAAGCAAACAAATTAGGATTTTTTAAAAATCCCAATTGTCTGCCTTGAAGAATAGGTAAAGACCATGTAATGGCTGGCAGTAGAGTTTTCAAATGGAGATTAGGTAGAAGAAAGCCTAAATATGATTTAGTTTGATAAATATTCTTACTCTGGTTATCACATTCATCTCCCCAAATATCAAACTCCAAGATTTCCTGTATCTTTTTTGTTAGGGCTTTATTTTCCTTGAGTAGAATCATTGATTATTCAAATATTTATGATATGAATGCATTACAGATGGTACATTTAAACTTATAATATTCATTATATTACCAGCTACATTATAAATGTTTAAAATTATTTGTTAGTTTATTCTTTTCATTGATTTATGATTGGGATTCTTTATTCTTTCATTTTCCTCTATCATATTTGTCACTGCTTCCTTGTTTTCTTATAGTTCTGAACATATATCAACCCAATCTATTTTTCCTCTTATTATTTCTCTTTCTTCTTCTTTTTCTCTTTCTTTATTTGTTCCATCAGAGCTGGCAACATTTCCCAATTATTATCAGCTGCAAATTTAATTAACATGCTGTTTATTTCTTCTTCCAGATAATTAATAAAGTTGTTAGAGAAAACTTGGATGAACACCAAACACCCCACCAGACAGCTCCCCTAAGTCCGATGCTCTGCCACTTATAATTACCTTTTTCTTATGGTCCTTAAGCACATTTTCAGTGTTCATTCCAGAGCCAATTTAAATTAATTTGGAGGGAACTACTTTAAGAGATACACCAACTGTTTCATAAGTCCTCTCTTAGAACTTTGATTCTGTAAAATATTTATACTTTATTACTCATGCCAAAACCATATTAATGAAATTGAACATTTAAGCACAAGGAGAGCAAAGTCGGAAAGTTCTCAATGAGAGAGCGTGGTCTCAATAAACATTTAAGACAAAGCTCTAATTGCATTATTTATGACTTAAATGAGAACATGAAAGAGGCATTTACTCTTCACCTTTTGTGCCACTGATTTCCCATTTCACTTAATGAAATTACTAGCTGATTTCAACTTTTATTAATCATTTTTGGCATTTAATATATTCTATAGTAATATTGAAAAGTCATTAACGTTTTGCCAAAATTGAAGAAGAGTATTTCAAGAAAGATTTACATTAATATCACTTCAAGAACTCCTAAGTGTGAAACTTTAACACTAACCCAGGGTTATTCTCATAATTTTAAACTTATATAAGGCAATATATCCAAATTTCAATATCTTTCTTAGGTTTTTACACTGTGTGTTAATACATAAGTATATTATTTTTGTACATGTCACGATCTTTGATTCCTATAATCATGGAATTTTAAAGCTAAGAGGTATGCAAAATAATAATATAATTCTCTTGTTTCATAGGTGAAAAAAATACTGAACTTAGAAATGGTAGTTAGCCCAGGTTGATCAATCTGGTACTGTGAACCATAGAACCATTCTCTTTGAACCAAAACTTTAGAGATTCAGATCTCTTAGAATTTTAAGTTTTCATTTTCTGAACATGTTGATTGTGGCAGCAATCCAGAAGAAAATTGTGTATGTACTGTGTGGATTAAGTAATCAACTTACATATTTTCCAGAAGCCAAGGAGACATCACAATCAGAAGATAGCATTGTAAATAAATGGCAGTAATATAATTAGATTGTTATAACACAACAAATCTATAGTACATGGAGGTATAGACTGCCTGCTTAATTACTGGAAATAGACAGATATGCCAATGGTCATTTGTCATTGTTAAGTTCAAGCTAAGTGTACTCGTCGAAAGAGGAAAAGTTCCAGGAACTCAAGAAACAGCGCCGATAAAGAATCTTAATAACCAATAACTCCTTCTCGTGTCTAATCACAATAGGCTACCAAACATAATTTATAAATTTCAGTTAAGTCTTCTCTTGTCTTAACTCACTAAGCAATTATAGTTACTTAAATATCCATAATAGACTAAAACTTTCCAAAGGAAATAGCTTTGATTTTCTATTATTAAGTTTGACATACAATGTTTAAAACACAACCATTCCTTCTTTTTCCCACATGAGAGCACAATGTCATACGTTTAAATGAACTACATAAGACTTTGATATTAGACAGTTTTCCTTAAGTGTGAGAGTCCCTTGCCACACTCTTATCCTTCATCCCAGCTGTCCCAAGAAGGTATTGCTTTTGAGATCATAAGATGTGTTATAGATAATATTCACTTGCAGTTGTATGCCAGAATATGCACATAATATTATTAGCTGCAAATCTGTTAATTCAAACTGTGTTCTTTACAAATACTTAATACCATACCAGAGATCTACTTTTTAAGTGAGAAATCTTCTCAAAAGTCAGAATTTAAATTGTTTTTGAGGAAGTTATTAAGATGCAAACCAACCATATGATTCAAGACAGAGAGCTGAGAACACACAGTAATTTCTTTCATTAAGACTCACTGAACTGAATATAAAGTAGTATAGAGGTGAAAAATACTTTAAAATTCTGAGATACAACTATAGGAAAGAGGAGGACAAGAATATCAGAGGACCAATCATTTTGTATAATTTCTTAAAAGTGAAAGCATATAGAATCGAACCTATGGATAAAGAAGGGCCACCTAATTCAAAAATATTATTCAAATCTATCTATCTATCTATCTATCTATCTATCTATCTATCTATCATCTCTATATATACATCCTAGAATAAAATATTGATTTTCCAGGGTAGAACTTTTTAGTGTTAATAAGTAGCATGCAGTGTGGCATAGCGAGTGGCTTCTCTGCTGGACCAGAATGAAACCTTCTGGTTTTAACAGGCTCTCACTCACATAGGTTTTGTGGTCAACCCTCTTAAGTCAGTGAAGGGTCAATAGTAATACAAGAAGCACACATGAACTACCTATATTAATCAAATTAGTTCTTCACTCATAAATGAAAACTAATCACTAAAGAATCATGAGACCAAGGAAACAGCAATAGTTTAAAATAAAAAGACTGAGATAAAGAAACAGAAAAACTAGGATCAGTAGAAGCAGAGAAAATGGAAAGAAAAGGGATGTTAAAAGATTTCCAAAGGTACCTTTCAAAGAGCATTGAGATAGCTTTGCGTCATAACACAAGAAACTGCTTCTGTGAAAGAGGAATAGAGAAGAGGAAATAGTTCTGAAATTAAACTGATGGCTGAAATAATAATAATAATAATAATAAATTACTGAATTTACTGAAAAATTCTCTGAACATAGACTAAAAGATCAAAAAGATTGAACACTTAAACAAAAAATTCAATTCTAGAATGAAAAAAAAAGAGTCACATAAAATAAATCTAGGAGGGCAAATGTTTTTCTAACAGAATTTTATTAATTTATTAGTCAAATATATATATTGAGTGTTTACTATGTACTATGTATTGTCCTCATGGATTTTGCCATGGTAATGAATGAGAATCTTTGCCTTCATGGAGTAGATAAGACTCAGGGCATTCTAAAAAGAAAATATATATGTATATAGGAGAACAGAAGAAATATAAGTCACCAATAGAAAATTATTTTCCAGAGTTCTCAATATATAGTGAAAGTAATTTTGAATTAAAAATTCTATGCCCACTCTGGTGAGTGAAGTGGTATGCAGATGAAAGCTTAACAACGAGTACTGAAAATAAATAAATAAATAAATAAATAAGCCAAATGCTCCTATCATGGGAATTTCAAGCTACCAAAGTGAAGTCCCAGAGTTGGGAAGAGATGCTAAACAGTCAGCATTTGTGAGCTCATATGAGTTAATACCTGCATACCACTGGGGGCAAAGTGAAATAAAAAACTTTTTTCTGGAAATGCAAGGTCCCAGAAATTTACTACTCATCCACTCTTTAAAAAAAGTCCTAGAAAGTGAAAATGAAGTTTAAGAAAGAGGAATATATGAGATCTAAAATATATTGGTCTTATCTAGGAGTGCTTTGAGTCCCATAAAGAAGTTTCTCCAAATTTCACCATTCATCTGGTAGTGCAGAGTATGTATTTCTATTTTTAAAAAATTTTTAGGTTTATTTATATACTTTGAAAGAGAGAGAAACAGAGCACACAAGCAGGGGAGGGACAGAGAAAGAGGGAGAGAAAATCCCAAGCAGGCTCCATGCTATCAATGCAGAGCCCGATGTGGGGTTCAAACTCACAAAACGTGAGATCAGGACCTGAACCGAAGTCAGGAGTCAGATGTTTAACTGACTGAGACACCCAAGTGCCCCTATATTTCTATTTTTAGTGTTAATAGTAAAACTATTGAATTAGAAACTCTTGCTATCCAAGAAAGTCATAGCCCCCAAAATTTGGGGCATTGATTGGGTATAAGAAAATATAACATGTTTGACTTTGACATTTAGCTTATTCCTCCTTAAAAGAAATAGATTTAGCTCAAAAAGCAATACCTGCTTCCTTATGGAACCAATATTTAATGTATTCTGTACTCTATAGTACTCATTATTTTAATAATAATAATATTTCAATAACTATTCATTACCAGTTTTCAGAATTAACCTAGATATGAAGTATAGAAAACTAAATTACACTATAAATATATATAAAATATGTTTTGTTGTACTATACTATATAAATAGATATATAAATAAGAAAATAAATGTACAACTGACAATATCATACTTACAACACAGCTAACAAAAGTTGGGAGGGGTTAGAGAAAGGGTGATGGAGAATGAAATGGAGTGTTAATGTCTTCTTATGCATAGGAGAGTTATATATAACACCAAAAAGTTAGGGATCAAGAAATAAAAGTTTACGTTTTTATGGTATAATCTATATAATTAAAAAGAAAAATGTAATTTACAAACTTTGGAGTTTAAAGAAGATAATTTAGTGAGCTAAATTCCTTACCTTTCTTACTGAGAAGCCAGTAGAAGTCATTTATTGTTGCCAGATTAATAGAAAGCTTAGTATTTAGTTTTATGGAAGAAAGCAGCAGGAGATGATAGGAAAATTCACTTTTATGTGAGTTTAATTTCATGTCTTTCTGTACTTTCAAATATTTCTTTTCGATGTGTAGTTACATACATAGAAGGCACATTTTCAGGACAAAAAAGCTACATTGACAAGATGGCAGCCAGTCTCGTGGAAGTCTCTACTCATTAGCAGTAGTATCATATGTTGACAGTTCACTGCATTGTTCCTTTGCAGAATATTATCAATTTCAGCATGTACATTTTGTGGTCTACTTCATGCTGCTTGAGAAATTTTCAAAAATGTTCCATATGCTCAAAATAGCTTGTGTATGGTATATAGAAAGTACATAGTAAAAGCAGATCAAATGACTGATTTCTTCACTTATTAATACTGTATAAAATATTTCTAAAACACAAGCTTCCTACTTTATGTTATCTTGGACACACACAACAAACACACTAACACACACACACACACACACACACACATTGAGTTTCTTTAAAACAATAACTTATAACTTGTACCATGGAATTATACCCAACAAGACAAAGGAAAAAAAATAAATTGTGTTTTATTTTTATATATGCTGCTTCATTATTTTCATTATTTAACCATTTGGAATTTAGTCGATATGATTTAAAAGGAAGAACAAAACATAAACATTTGAAATCATAATGGACAAAAGAGAGTTGGAAAAACACAAGTTGAATATTCAACCTCTAGAGCGTGGTCAAAAATGAGCCTTATAAGTCTGCCTTAGTTTTAGAGTTAAACATTATATGTCATGCTGTTTGTGAAAAAACAACTTTTAACCTTTTTAAAAAACACTCGATGCATCCAGATAAATTGTATTATCAGGAGTCAAGGAAACAAGGTAAAGAAGATGGCCTTGGGCTAACTACACACATTAAGATATTGAATTGGTCATTTCACATAATTACTGTTATGCTTAACTTTCAAATATCTCCTCTACAAACCTCTAAGTTCCCAGGAAACAAGCAATGACATCTTATTCATTTTCTTAATGTACATATCTGCTGGATATGTACAACAAAAGAGATATAACAAAAGAGTTAATAAATATTTATTAAATAATAATTGAGTTCCACACTATGTTGGGTCATATAGAAAATACAGAATAACCATTTCCAGAACTTGATAAAAATTAGGAAAAAGAGAAATCACATTATATATATTATAAAATTATAAAATATTTCTAAGAAAAAAATATGAGTAAGAATGGCCAGGTATATCTCAGGTTATATTTGAGAATTATAAGAAATTTATATTAGAGAAAAATAGTTATAAAATGAGTTACTCTGTTAAGATTTTGTTGGAGAGGGGGACTAACCTGTATCTTACAGGCGAGCAGAATTGGGCGTGAAGGTGTGGGACTGGAAGAAAACCTCAGAGAAAAGCCCTCAAGGCAGGAACGAGTATATGTGATTTGTTGGGGAGGGAGATTCCATGTCAACGAGCAATGAGAAATCTTTTTTAAGACAAATTTTGTGACTTTTCTATTGTTTTCCTTGTTAAATAGAAGGACTCACCTTCTGCAGAATCAGCTTTGCATGGATTCTTATGAAACACAGGACATAATTTTATGCTTGTTGTTTTTTATGCTTGTTGTCAGTCTGTGGAAGGATGTGTGCTTACCTGGGAGGTTTTGCAGCAAAGTTAAATGTGTTTCTTCAATATTTATAACATCTAAACAATATGTTCATAAGTATACATTTTCTTCGTTCCCTTTGAATTATTAAAGTCACCTCAAATTTGGGAAAAATAATTTTTGAGATGTTTATTTCAGAGAGGAAGTACACGCTAATGTTTAATGTTCAGACTACTTGGGTTCAAAATTCCAGTCACTGACTATGTGACCTATGGCAAATAACCTATTTGTGCCTTAGTTTCCTAGTCTACGAAATAAGAATAATAATATTCAATTCAAGGGGTGTAGTGAAGTTTACATTTGAGTAAAGTTCATTTGAGTAGTTAATTTGAGTAAAGTACTTAGACTTCTACCTGCCATGCAGTATAAACACATCACAAGAATAAGCTGTTTTAATATTTATTTTAAAATAATAATTGTACATAGATAATAAACAATTAGAAAGATAGACATTGAAAAACAACTGTCCGATCTCTGAATTGCTTCTCCGAGGCAACCATTGTTTGAAAATCCACAGGTATCTGTAGTCTTATGCAGGAACCAAATTGCTCTTTCCACTTTTCCAGTTTTCTTTTTATGTCCCTCAGAATATGTTACAATTTTATACACATGGGTCTTGAGCAATTCTCTTCAGGTTTTTTTCTCGGTAGTATGTCTTTGTGTAAATATGAAAAAAGACAACTTAGTCATTATTTTCTAATCCAATATATCCTCAGTATGTAAGGAATCTATCAACTTCTATTTACTAATTTTATGACCAGCCAATGTATTGAATTCTCCTAATGCTTGCGACCATGTTAAATTATTCAGTGTTATTTTTATGTTCAATATGATTGCTTTAGCCTCATCTAAAATTCTAATCAGACACCTGTCTTCCAAATCATCCTCACCCCATCCTGTGGCTGTCCAGAATGGTGGTCTCCAAAATGGACAAGTCATTCTATTAGGATATAGAGAAATATCAGATCCTGTAATAAAATTTATTTTCATCTAATAAACAAAAAGAAATGCTTTTCTAGAGATCAACACTGGTCCAAAGAGAGAGGCTCATTGCTATGCATTCCATCCTGGGGAAAGAATGAGGTTCCACAATGTGGTTGAAAGAGATGGTCTTACACCACTGTTTGCTTTCAGCATATTGTAACAAATCACAGCTTTCATACTATAAGATTTTTAAAAAATGGGATTTATATATAAGCAATCCATTTAAAAGGTAGCATATTTATAGTAATTTTGAATGACATGAAGAATGACATGAAAATATACACTGGGTATCTTATGAAAAAGTTCCTAGAAAAAAATGTACTATATATTTTTATTTTATAAAAGATGTAAGTATTCCAAATTCATTGATGATGACAAGTAGCTCCAGTGGTGTGATGATTAGCTGGCTTTTTTCCCCCAAAAGGATAAAAACAGTCATTTATTTATTTATTTTGAGAGAGAGTGCAGTTGTGGGAGGGGCAGAGAGAAAGAGAATCCCAAGCAGGCTCTGAGCTGCCAGTGTAGCTCCTGATGCAGGGATTGGGGCTCGATCTCATGAACTGTGAGATTATGACCTGAGCCGAAATCAAGAGTTGGACACTTAACCAACTAAGCCAGCCAGGTGCTCATCATTATATCTTTTTAAGTAAATATATTTTATATTAATTAAAAAAAACCTTTATTTTGGGAAAAAACATAAAAAAATAAATTTTGAAAGTAAGTGTTCGGAGATGATGTGTCATTTTGGGATTTTGTGGCCAAAGTGATATATCCTCTATAAAGATGCATCTTCTTCCACTTAGAAAAAAAATCTTAATAAGAAAATTTTCTAACATGTTTTGAAATCTCCTAAAGAATTTCAGCAATGTTGAAGCTATTCATTAAAAATATTAAAGTGTGGGGTGCCTGAGTGGCTCAGTCAGTTAAGTATCTGACAGGCTCAAGTCATGATCTCATGGTTTGTGAGTTCACGCCCCTCATCAGGCTCTGTGATGACAGTGCAGAGCCTGCCAGGGATTCTCTCTCCCTCTCTATGACTTCCTTGACTTGCTCTCTCTCTCTCCCTCCCTCTCTCTCTCTCTCTAAAAATAAATAAATAAACTTTAAAAAATATATTAAAAGTCTACTCAATCCAATTAATGCAAAAGTAATTGTCATCAGACAGATGGAAATGTATTATCAACATGTAAATAAAAGTATTTGTGCATTTTTGGGATGGAATTTGAAAATCAGTATAAAGATTTCATAAAGCCAGTATTTGGAAACTGCTATACCATTAAGACTTTAAACATGATTTCCACAAATAAGCAATCACATCCAGTTATGTACAAGTCACTAAAATATTATAATCAATACCATTACTAGAAGCAAAATATGTTTTTCTCTGTTAATAAATAAGACATTAATATATTTTTTCTTTTATTTTCTCTCATCTTTAATATCCTCTTCATGTGTATCTTAGAATATTTTCTAAGTAGAGTAGATAGATATATAATTTATCTATAAATGAAAATATATTAAGGACGCTCGGCCAAGTGTTTTACCCATATAAGTGGGAAAGTAAAAATTTAAACTGAGTGTAAAGCACCAGCCAATGTGAGAGATATATATGTATCTATATATTTATATGTCTATCTATATCTATATCTGTATCTATATCTATATCTATATAATGGGACCCTAGTGGCTCAAAAGTGAACTACTCTTTCTAAGGACCTAACTTATGGTCAGGAAATTCCCTTACTTCAAGAAGATTACGGCTTATCTATCAATAGGCTAAGATAACATTGTGCTTTACTTGCATTTCTCCACAAGCTCACATTCTGAGGAAAATAAAGAGAAAGGAAGGGAGGTTTTCTTACAATTTTGGTTTGATAATACATTTGTTAGACATTTATTTAGGTTCTGAAATATTTGGCCACTGAGCAGCAAAAAGTATTTTAAATCATATTGATCTAAAATAAGAGAAAATTTAAAGAAAATTATATATTTAAAATTTGTATATGTTTTGACAAATGGCTAACAATAAAAAAAAACACTTGATGCTAAAACAAAAGTTTACGTATGAAATGTAGAGTTCCAAAGGACAATGACAATATTATACCCACTGTGCTCCTGGGTACTTCAGCAAGAGATCTAGATACAGAACGTTCCTTAGTATTTCAAGTTCACTTCTTAATAAGAAAATAATATATTAATTAAGAATTTATTTTTCTATTAGGTGTGGATATACAAGGACAGAATTCTACAAACAGCATGATAAAAAAGAGACATTTTCCTCAATATTCTATCACTATAGATAGTGAAATTTTCAAAAGATAACTTTTAACAGTAGCAGGTTATATTCATGATAAGCATGTTATTGATGTTGATGAGCTTAACTGTATTTGTCTTTTTCCCCTTAGATTTTAAGTTTCCTGAGAGCAAGAAGTTGATTTTTACATATTGGGTAGTTCTCTACAGAGTTGAGATTTACTCAAAAACCTTAACTGGTTAACCCCTACTTTTGCTTTTACTCTTTTGGCAAGGTGTTTATCAAATAAAGAAATAAAAAAAGGGTACTTTGGAGTACCACGTTTGAGAAGATAAGGATTTCTTGGTGACAAAGTTCCAAATAAGGCCTGTTACCTCAAATATTTTTTTATATTATTTGTATTTCTGTTTTCCTTTACTCTTTTTTTAAAGAAGTATTTATGTCCAGCCCCCTTTTTTGAGGTTTCAGAACTTCCCTGACAGGAAACATGTACTCCAACTCACTCCCCACGTTGTCAGAATCGGGTTCAGAATTCAAACTCTCTTCTTGCACCATATCGAAGAGCAAGAAGGGTTCAGGGGCTGATATGTAGGTAGATGCTCCTGTGATGTGAGCTGTGATAGTCGTGAAGTTGGGCTAATACCTATCTCACGGGGGTATCCAGAGGATTAAAAAAATAGATTTCTATAAAGCTCTTCGGAGATGCTTGGATAAAAGGGGCCGCCGAGGCACACAACATTCTTATCTCCCCAGTTGCCACAGAGCCTACGATTTCCCATGGCATGTTGTAT
The DNA here is from genome assembly GCA_028646485.1 of Cryptoprocta ferox. Lineage (NCBI taxonomy): Eukaryota > Metazoa > Chordata > Mammalia > Carnivora > Eupleridae > Cryptoprocta > Cryptoprocta ferox. The sequence continues at coordinate 41,553,959 of CM053578.1, forward strand.
CAACCTGAGAAAAAGCAAGGGTGAGCTGTGGAAAATGGGAACATTGGCAACTGGAAGGGACAGATAGCACGAGCCCATCTGAACTGCATGGGCTGCCTCCTGGGATGCTAGAAGATAGTCAGGATTGTAATTAATGGACAGGGATGTTGATTCTCTTTCTGGGATAACTGTGGCATTGCAAATTGGTGAAATTACACAGTGTGTATTCTGTAATTTTGTTTGACTAAAAAAAAAATTAACTAGTAAAATAGCCTCTAGGAAAACTCAAAGGAAGCATAGCATCAAAACCTGTAATGTGAACAGCTTAGCATTGAACTTGAAAGGTATCCTGCAGTTAACTATTTCATTTATGGGCCAGGAATTTCTACAAGCCAAGTTAAGTAAGCGTTCTTTATAAAGATCTTGCTGGGTTTTGCTATGGATAAAGATGTTGAACAGGCATTGCTAGAGGGAGAAAAGTCTTTAACTTATGCTATATATTGTTTTAAGTGTCAAAATACATGCCATATTTTGAATTCGTTTAATTCAAATAAGCCACGTTTAGGCTTTTAAAAAGCTATTAATTTCAACTGCCTCATTTTATAAATATCACCTCTGTAAAGCACATATTTCTCTTTCCTACAGAAAAATTAATTAGGTATTCCATATTGCTATTATATGACATGATGACATTAATTTCTTGTATATATGTGGGTGGGGGAGGAAGGTGGTAGAAAGAATAATTCTTATTCCCTTTTCTCTGATGGTGCTAGAAATCACCGAAAGAAAGTAAAATGCAGGGACTAAATAAAAATATGGGGGTAGAGAGGGAAAATCAATAAATATCTAAATTATTTAAAGAAAAGCTACTACCGGGTGTCTTACTGTCATGCATCATACCCTGGATCTGAAAGCAGACAGGTGAATTGTCTCCAGCCTGCATTGGTTTGGACACTCTCTCCAGCATGCTCATTAGCAGCTCCAAGTCTAGGCTCCCTGTTAGTAGAAAGGCAGGGATCACAGCAGGGAAGTTATATCTCAGGCTTCTCACATTCCTGCTCTATCTTAGCAAAGCTTTACAAAGCCTTTTCTGGCAGCTCATTAGTAGGTGCACTGATGCATAAGAGACAGTCATTAGAAGTGTTTTTCAACATTGGCTTTTGATCAGGTGACTAGTAGCATCGTGGAGACATTTACTTACATTGTTTTCCATAAGAGATTCTATTGCTATATTGAGAATGACATACATAAAAATGTTGAAAACTAGCTTGACCTTTCTATGACAAAAGGGGAGAAGAAAAAGAAACTCCATTAGTTTCCTGAATCTTGCCTTTATACTGTCAACTATGACGTAATAGATGCGTGGACAGCTCCCTCAGTAACTGCTGTCTTGTAGCTTTAATAATCTAAGCCAAGTTCAAATCTACCATTTGATTTAGGGTTATGACAAGGGGACACTAGTGTGAGCAAATACAAATAAAGTATCATAAGCTTTATAGAGTATCTTCTAACGCTAGGCATTTGTTTTTTCACCATAAAGGCTGACTTTCCAAATAAGGGCCAAATCCACCATACACAGCCTAATACAGCATTGTAAAAAAGTTAGCAGACAAAATTCAGGTGGCTGATTAGTCTCTAAAGAGAGCTTCCATTGTAAAAATTTGTTAAGCCTACAGGAACCATTTTTCATAAGTAAAATCATAAGACACCACATGTGGAGAAAGCATATATGGTCAAGTGAACCCCCTTTACAAAATAAGACTGAATTTGCCATTCCTTTAACAGTGCTCTGTTTATAAAATAAAGCAGGCTATCATGGGTAATTGTACTTTTGTTCATACATTTTCCTTGTATTGATGATTATCTATTACCACCAGTATTGTCTTGCCTTTTCCCCAAAACACAGATTTTGTCAGGCCTTTGTTTGGTGACAATTTTAATTTCATCAGCTCACAGAATACACTTTTAGCCTTTGGTTCCTTATGAACAGAAGAAAATCATGGTAAGTACATACCCTGACATGTAACTCAAAAGGAGGAGAAGCTTTCTTTGTCAAACTTTACTGAAACAAAGTGCATCAGCTTAATCAGGTCTGTTCTTGGCAATGTAGGAACATGACATGCCAATTACATAAACTTTCAAGTAAGTGAAGACTCCTGCTGACTAATTCAGTGTTGATTGTTTTCCGCTACTTGGCTTTGACTGCTTGTTAAGACTTAAGGGAAAAAAAAGGGAGAGAGAGGGAATGCGAGAGAGGGTAAAAATCGTAGGAATTCTCTCCTTCCGTCAAACATTCTTATGATTGCCAGCAATTAGTTAAGCTTCTTGGCGGTAAAATGACAAGATGGAACTTGACCAAATACAATGTGTGGAACTCACAGGCTTCTGCCCCAGCTGAAAGACATTACAATGTTTGTTAACCTTACGGGTCATTCCTGATTCACTTCTGCAGACAGAAAACAAGATTTATATAACACAGATCAATACTGCCCTAAGACTTTCACCATTGAGGATGCTAGATTGAGGCACTTCTCTTTATCAGTTTACCATGACACTAATGTATTTTGCCTGTTTTGCCTGGGCAGTGATGAATCTGTTGGCAAGAGAAAACAAATAAGTTTTGTTGTTGAGAGACATGTTGTCCATGATTTGTCTCAGCAGACATGCCAGCTTGCTGGCCAATTCATTTCCTATTTAATTTAAGTGGCGTATCTGTCTTCCCCTTTCAGGTATGTCTTTTGTCTACTGCACAACCACACTGGCAGTGCACTGAGAGAGTTTGTAGTAGATCTCTGCAAGTAGATTGACACAGCAGAGCCAGGAGCTCAATCTATAATTTTCAGAAGAATCTCTCTAAAATATAGAGCCACCATCTAACCTAGCGTCTGGCATGAAATCTACTCTCTTACCCAGTGTCTGGCATGAAAGACTATTTTCGCATCATTTTACAAATAGTTCGTGAATCTGATGCTACTTCCAAACTGTAGATATATAGCAAGTATTCTTTTAAAAATTATAGTGTATTTCCTAATGGAGAAATATTTTGTTTACTTTAGGAGACCACATAACTTTTATTTAATTGTGAATTGTCTGTGGTAGGATATGAAACTACTCAAGTGTGTTACATGGGGGTAGGGTTCAGAATTTCTTCATTACCTGAACTAGTTTTGCTCAATTCTCTCACCTTTAGGACATAAGATAATATTTAAATAGCTGAGGAACAAAACACAGGTGATTCATTTTAAAAGCAATGTTTCTGTAGTTTAATTGTAAGTGAAGCTGCTTTTACAAGGAAGATAACATACCCTATCACCAGACACCCGTGACACCTACCTAAATATTAATAGCCAAGGAAGAAATGACATTAAATTTCAAATCATGACAAAGCTGATGCTTTCGGAAAATGGGTCGAGTGGTGGAACCATAACACAGGAACTCCTAACTGTGACAGTCCTTAAGCAATGGAACAGTTAACAGAGCACAGCACGGTCCACAAATGTGCCAGCTAAATCTCTGTGTCAGAACACATTAATTATAGCAGTCAGTTTACCTTTCTCCTTCATAACATTTTTGATTAAAATTTCACACATTACAATGATATGTGTCTTTTCTACAAGCTGTGAAATTTACTCAGCCATCAATAAGTTTGGATTTTGTTCCTAAGAAGCTTATAGTACATAAAAAGTTGACTTATGATCTCTGAATAGTGAAATCAAGGACAGTTTCTTTTGGATAGACTTAGAATTTTATACCAGCAGTGGTGTCGCAGAGCAAAACATTCATTAGTAATATTGTACCCCCAAAAGCAATAACTTCTCTCTTAATATGTTGGCTCAAAAGTTATAACTGCAAGGCTTAATTAAGCTGTAGATTATGTTTTGAAAGGTATAGTCAATGTAATGAATCCCTGAAGATAAAAAATAAACAATAAAAGATAATCAAAACATTTATCTATTTAATGGATTTATAGAGTTGTGTTGTAGATGTTATTTAACAGATGTGCAAAGATTAGTAAAATAATGCAATGATAATTGTGAACACATTCAAATCATTACTATCTAAACTGACATGCAATACATCTATGTTAACTCTTAAAACTGCAGAATACAAGTTTATAAGTCTATCAGTTTGAAATCCAATTATTTTTAAGGGTGGAGCACTGTAGTTTAGATTCTTTACTTTTCCGATTAGATACATAACACAAGACTGTTCTCTACTTTTGAGCATTTAAGAAAGTAACCTTGAACGAAGATTTCTCCAGTGTTCCATCATTTATCAAATCTTAAGATTTCCTCTATATCAATCATGTCCTGGAATTACTCTTCTTATGAGATTCTTTTTTATGTTTATTTATTTTTGAGAGAGAGAGAGAGAGAGAGAGAGAGAGAGAGAGAGAGAGAGAGGAAGGGACAGGGAGTGAGGGAGACACAGAATCCAAAGCTGTCAGCACAGAGCCCAATGGGGGGCTCCAACCCATGAGTTGTGAGATTATGACCTGAGCAGAAGTTGGATGCTTAACTGACTGAGCCACCCAAGTGCCCCATGAGATTCTTTTTTAAATAATCACTTAGATATCTGAAATAAGAGCATGTAGGGTGTATTCATAAATACACATACATAAACACATACCTAGCCACCCTCCTGCATACACAGGTAATATAATATGTCAGATTGCCTGGAATTGCTAAAGAAATCGAACGTTAATTTTTTTCATGTTAAAACACAATAAATGACAAATATTTTTCTTGTTGAAACAAATTTGTTACTGATGTATTAAACCCCAACTCCTTTATTATATAAAAAACAGTTAAAGTATAAGCACAATATTTCAAATTTTCTATTGAGTTTAAAAGTTCTATGCATCCGAATGCCAGTGGGCATCGGTAGACCTTCCTCTCACACATGAATATTTTCAACCTTTCCATCATAAGAAGAGTGCTTCTTTTGATAAAAGAGCTAATTGGGCCCTAATCAATTTCCTTAGCTCTCACAGTTTTACAAAACTCAATTGTTTGCTTTTAAAATGGAAAATTGCTCAAAGAAAGAATAGACCAACATCAATATTTGGAAATGGGGTGAATTATAACGGTTAATTTTTTTTAAAAAAATGAAGATTTGGCTCACTATAGGTCATTGATTCTAAGGCTTCCTAAATTATAGAGTGTAAATACCCTTTCAGCATCCATGAATACCTGGAGTTGAACAATTTGTGAAGGAGAACTGGTCCCTTCTCATGACACCTCGCCATATTTCTAAGAGTGGAATCCACAGCAATATTCCCCACACCTGGACCAGGGATGATAAGGCTCTGGCTTCCTTCTCTTCAAGTCACTGCCCAATTTTCCACTGAAGTAGTCCAATTCCATTCATGATGAGGCATTTCGGTGTTAATCCTAATTCCAAGAAGGTCTTTATAGTTAACCTACATCCCACCGACTGAAATTTAAGCTTATCCCTTTCATTTTTGCCATTGAAGGGGCTAAACTACTAACGACTATTTTTCATAAACTTAAGGGAAAGTGGTAGGATGCCTTTCAGTCTTTCCTTCTTTAAATTATTTAATCTGAATTTCCTTATTTTTCCTCTATTAGCCTGCTTTGAAATCTTATGGCTATTTCTACTTCTTTCCTTTATGTTATCTTCAATTTCCCACATTTAGCTTAATGTGAGGATCCCAAATGTTAATGCAGTCCCAAGTTTAATGCCCCAGTGTACAAACTTCAAGTTGGCCATGGCAATACTGAGCTTAAACACATTAACAAGCACATTAGTAAATACAAATAAACTGCCATTATATCCACTTTGCATGCACTTTCCAAATAAAATAGAGATTGCTATTTATCTAAGGACCAGTATTTATTAAGAATGTTGGAAGTCACCATTTACAGAGGTAACACCAGGACTTTTACCAAGCAATATAACCAATATCAGGAATAATATAAAAGATATTCTTTCCCAAGGAAATGATACATTTGCGTATCATTGAGATGTGTGGGGGAAGGAAGCTGTGCTTCATCAAGACCTTTCTTTCTCTATCCAGACAGCACCACAGAGGTCATTTGGGAGAGACACATCCTCTCCCATCATGAACTTAGCCTTGCCCTCCTTGGGAGATGCGTATAGGCTTCCGCTCTTCCTTACTCTCACTGGGTTATGCAGAACCTGGTGGTTTCCAATGTTCTATACCTAGAAATCCTGAGTTCTTCCTCCTATTGCTCTGGTGCTCAGAAGCTTGGACAATGTATCTCAAATCCTCAATTTTAGATGCTCTAAAAACAGAAATAGGCAGGCTTCGGTAAGACAGAAATTTAAAGGCTAGATTAATTCTGGAACTTTAACATTAAATCAAAGGCATTCTTAGTTTATCCAAAGAGATCACTGTGGGCCAGAGGTTCCAAACTTTAAATGTCAGAATTACCTGGAAGGTTTGTTAAAATACACATTACTGTGTCCTGAGTGCAGAGCTTCTGATTCAGGAGACATGTGATGAGGCTTAAGAATTTTTCTTCTTCACAGCAAAGGAAAGAATTAACAAAATGAAAAGGCAGCCTACTGAATTGGAGAAAATATTTGCAAATCACGTATCTGATAAGGGGTCAAATATCTAAAATATATAAAGAACTCATACAACTCAGTAGCAAACAACACAATCTGATTTTTAAAAATGGGAAGAGAATCTGAATAGGTATCTTTCCAAAAAAGACAAAAAGCCAACAGATTAATGAAAAGGCGCTCACCATCACTAGTATCAGGGAAATGAAAATCAAAACTACAATAAGATATCACCTCATCATAGAATGGCTGTTATAAAAAAGACAAGAAATAACAAGTGTTGGCAAAGATGTGGAGAAAAGGGAGCACTTATACGCTGTTGGTGGGAATATAAATTGGTGCAGCTACTGTGGAAAACAGTATGGAGGTTCTTCAAAAAATTTAAAATGGAACTACCATATGTTTTATCATCCCTCTTGTGTGTATCTAACCAAAGAAAGTTAAAACATTAATTTGAAACAATATGTGCACCCCCATGTTCACTGCAGTATCTTTTAAAATATCCAAGACATGAAAACAAACTAAATGTCCATTGATGGCTAAATGGTTAAAGAAGATGTTTATATATATATATATACACACACACACACACACACACACATATGAAATATTATTCAGCCACAAAAAAAGAATGAAATCTTGCCTATTGTGACAACATGGATGGAACTTGAGGACATTATTCTGAGTGAAATAAGTGATACAGAAAAACATACATATCATGTGATCTCACTTATTTATGAAATCTAGAAAAAAAAGCAAGCTCATGGCTATACAGAACAGATCATTGGTTGTGTAAAGCAGTGCATTGGGGGTCCATGAAATGAGCAAAGGGAATCAAAAAGTACAAATTTTCAACTTTCAAATGAATAAGTCATGGAGATGTGATGTACAGCATGGTGACTATAGTTAACAATACTGTATTGCATATTTGAAGAGTGGATCTTGAAAGTTCTCATCACAAGAAAAAAAATTGGTAACTCTGTATGATGAGATGTTAACTGGATCTCTTGTGGTGATCATTTTACAATGTATATAAATATCGATTTTTTTTAGAAAAGTAATTTCCATTTCTAACACCTCTCAGATAATGTTAATGCTTGTGGCTGAGGACCACACTTTGAGAGTCGCTAGTGTAAGCTATGCTTAAACAGGCAAATTCTAGGAGAGATGAAACTTCCAGGACTCCACAAAACACAGACAGACACACACACACACACACACACACACACACACACACCACACACACACATTGAAAATACTGGGAATGAACTGAATCCTTCTTCTTCTTCTTCATTATCTTACTCTTTTAAACCTACGCTTGGAAAATAATTTGGTCACTAGGGACTCAGCATTTTATTTGTTTGCTTGTCTTCCTCAGAGCTATGTTTTTGTAGGCAAAGGTTAGTATTGGCAAGGACCTAGTTTTAGCTGAAACTGTCTGCACCTTCCATTGCCTCCCCTACCATTGATTCATGTCACACTCTTACTCTCATAGCAGCACAGAGGAAGGGAGATAGTAGCAGCATCGCCCATGTGTACTGATGAGAACAGTAAACTGGCATTTAGTTCTGAAATTATTTTACATAGCCAAGTAAGCATCAGAGTTCTAGCATTTTCCCGCAGACATATATTAGATTCCTCCTCTAGTTTATAATTCTGCAAATTATAATGAGGACAGAGATAAATTTGGGGGTCTTTGAATAACTTCCACTTGTATCACTTTGCTATCAAAAACTATTTTTGCCTGTGTTATCAGATGTGATCCTCAAAACATCCCTGTGAGGTAAGGATCAAATTTAAGTAACTACTGGGATTTGTACATCTTGATTTAGACTCTAAGACAAGGATTTGAGTGCAAATAATTTATTTGGAAAGTCATCCGGGAAGTACTGTAACGAAGTGGAAATGTGAGACAGAGACAGGAGGAAAACCAATAAATTAAATGTGCATAGATGAACAAGCTCACAATAAAATCCACAATCTATGTATTAATTGGTCAAGGAAAGATGATGATAATTTATCAGCAAGGAGTTATTTGTGTGTTTTACTGCATTTTTTTAACCATGACAAAGATTTTTAACATTTCTTAAATGCCCCAATAATCCTACGTTTGAAAATGAACGATAGTTTTCCCCTGCCCATTTTTGCATCAAAGCTGACCAAGCTGGAATTTTAAACAAAATCTAATTAAATCAACGAAGTTCGCTGGATGGGGTTAGGCTGTTTCCTGAGAGCACATGACTCCCCCGCTCTGCCTGGAAGAGCGCTCAGCCTTGTTTTCAGCGGACTTTTTCTTCTTGCTGGCCCTTGATCACTCTTAATGATCCCCAGCTGTACCAGTTCCCTGCCTGCTTTAACCCCAATTGGTCTGGCCTCACATCTCGGCAGTGTCTGGAGGACAAATGAAGCCAAGCTGACCAGCACCTTCTAATGTAGTCCCAAATAATAGGTGCTAATAGACATTTAAATCATTCCTTTTGTTCTTCTATATGTACTATGAAAATTAATATGGGCATTTAAAAAATCAGGAATAAATGATTATAAGGTGGTGTGCCTGTCAGTCTGGATGCTACTATATCACCATTCCCACCCCTCTCACCTACTTCATTATTTTAAAGATGTTTACAAACCTGCCAGCATAGCACAGAGGCTATGACTGAAAGGCTGTAAATATTTGCTCAGAATTGGCCACAGATGGGCTTCGGCCCTAGGGCCTAAGTGTGCCACTGTCTATATGCTACCTAGTTCTAAAACTGACCCTTTCCCCAGAATGCCTATTTATGAAAATCATAGATCATATAATAATATTAGTAGCAATAGTAGTAGACTATATTAGTTTATTTTAAACTAATACTTTCTTAAAGATTAAGAAAGTATCACAAAATCAAGTGTTAGACACGAAAATTGGCAGGGGTAAGTTTGTCATATTTGGCTATTACCTCATTAACAGAAAGGAATCCGGATCCTCTGTCCTATACAGAGATATTAACAGATACAATTTAGCTAAAGGCTTGGAGGTTATACACAGTCCAGAAATTATTACTAATGAGTAAACAGTCGAAATTCACACAGACACAACTTGAATGATATATATCCCAAGTCATGTCAATCAATTGCCTAACTTTGTTCAAATTACTAGTTTATACTTACACAGCCTCCAGTGTAGATTCTTATTAGGAATTGTCATTGCTTTATTTTATTTTAACTTTTTTTTGTTGTTATTTTAAGATCCAATTGTTTTCCTGAAAACAACAACAACACAAAAGAAATCAACATCCTCGGTCACTCTCCTCAGCTCAGGAGAGGGTTCTGAATTGCCAACAGCTTCTTCATGAGTACCATTGTCATCAGCCACAAAGTCAGCTTCTTCACGATTTGCTCTAGACACAGTATTAGAATGTATTGACAGAGAAAGGAGAAACCATGAACTTGAAAAGAGCTATTATAAAATGTCATCCAGTAAGTTTCCTAAGAACTTTTGTCACCATGGACAATGGTAATGTAATGAACAAAACTTTATTGAAAAAATGTACCTGACAGTTTTTCTTTAGACAACTGAGGATAGAATGCTTGAAAAGTTGGAGATACAGTTGTGTTTGTTAAATTCAAGTTTCACCTACATTTGTGCTTTTATTCTACAGAGAGCCATCCTGATAGGTTTATATATGCATATAAACACTTTACACGTGGGTACATATGGAGTATATGCATCTCTGTCATTGTGGTGTATTCTGAAAAATGAGTGTGTTGGTGTATACATAAATGTATGTAGTATAAAACCACATTATACTAGTGAAAACTGAGTTCCAAAGTGTTATCTGTTCATACTCTGAAAAAATTTTAAACTTAATCACCCTTTGAACAATGGTTCTAGATGGATTTACACCGATCTTATAATTTTTTTGTCAATTTATTTTTGGTCTTGTGAGTTGTGTGAAAGAAATATAGAACTGTTAAATACTGTTATTTAATATGATTTTAATCATCCCATTCCCTTTTGAATGGAAACCAGGTTTTTATTTCATGTACTTATGTTCCAAACTCAATTCTGTACTCTGATATTCATGCCATGAAACTCCTTGGAGAATTGAACCAAAATCACCAAGAATGTAATTCAAGTTGAAGTTTTTACATAGCTTGCTGGCAGAAAATTTGCCTATAACCATATGTTTGTGATATCACCGTTGGCTTCTTGGTGAATGATTTTTCTGTCAGCACTGATTTCTACTGCTGAGGAAGAATGGGTGGCTTTTGTGTGTGTGTGTGTGTGTGTGTGTGTGTGTGTGTGTGTGTGTGCATGTTTGTGGTGTGGTTAGTACCATGAGTTGCTTTGCCCCAGCCCCCGAGATTGTTTACTTCTGCCCACTTAAGTCAAGTGTACTATGTAATGCACTTTATAACTAAAATACAAAACACTATGTAAATGCAAGATTTATTCATCCTCCATAAACTGATGAAGTCAACGTCTGAACTTGCCTTACCGAAAGGATTTTTGCAGCAAATCGTTCAGAAAGCCCTTTATTCAGGTCTTCTGGGGATGATGTGTCCAGAGTAAATACCCAAAAGGCCTTCCTTCTACTAAGTTCACCACCTGAATTATCCTTTCTCTGCAAAGGATTAATTTTCTAAATGCCTATGAATTTCAAACTAGAAATTGCATGGTACAAATTAATAAAGAGTTTAGCTGTAGGGCAATCAGTGGCACTTTTTCTAATCAAACACAATATACCCAATGTACTCTTTTAAGACTCTGATAGTTCACCGAATCTATTCGAAGAGATATGGGCATGTCATCACACAAATAGCCTTATTAGAAAAACAACTCCCGAATTAATAAAATTTGAGGCTATCATTGCCAGAATGTAAGAGCATTTGATGAATGAGAGCCAACAGCGTTGAGGCAGAAAGCATAAGGGAAACTGACCACTTCCATCCTCTTTGAATTCACTGGTGTTGGGCATGCTCTGAGAGCACGGACTTCACTTTTGCTTTCAGTTGAAAACTTACCTAAAATTACATCCTTAGTAATTCAAGAAGACTAAAATTAACATATTTGCTTGAGCCTCTCCTCCTGTCTTTCCTCCTCCAACACTTCTTTTTCTTGTATAACCTCAGATGCAAAGAAACAGGTTAAATCCCTCAGCTCAAGGCATCTCATCATATCCCATTTCTTTAACGTGTGTCGCTGTTTTATTTTGCTTTTAGTTTTTCTCCATCGTCCTTATTTTTCTTTCCCTTTTTCTCTTCCTACTAGGTACATACTCTCATTAAAAACAAATTGATCAGACATGTAAGAATACTTAGAAAGATCTCTAGGTGTATATTGGGATTTTTACTTTTATATAATACCTATTATACTTTGTCCTTGCTTTTTACTTTTCTGGGTTTTGTCTTTTTTTTTAATTTTTTAATGTTTTTTATTTTTTAATTTATTTTTGAGACAGAGAGAGAGAGAGAGAGAGAGAGCGTGGGAGGGGCAGAGAGAGAGGGAGACACAGAATCTGAAGCAGGCTTCTGGCTCTGAGCTGTCAGCACAGAGCCTAATGTGGGGCTCGAACTCACAAATTGTGAGATCGTGATATGAGCCTAAGTCAGAGGTTTAACTGACTGAGCCGCCCAGGCGCCCCAGGGTTTTGTCTTCTTGTTTTACTTTTTTCACTCAGCAGTAAGTTTTAAGATTTCCTCTTCCTCTATGTACTTCTAGTTTATTGCTTATGACTATCCGCACTTTACTTACCCATCTCCCTACTGATGGACCCTTAGATTGCTTCCAATTCACACACACATATGCATACACAGACACACACAGACACACACAATGTTGAAGTAAGCATTCTGTATTACATACCCTATTATGAACCTAAGCAAGAGTTTCTCTGGATGGTGTACATACTCATGTATACAACTCTAGACTCATATGATGGAGGTGTCTGAACATTAAATATCACTGAGTACTGTAACCTATTACTGTAGGTACAGTATTGCTATTTTAATTTGTTCTCTCTTTACTAGTAGTATTGCTCTACTTGTCCATTTTCTAGTTTTCTTGTTTCTCTTTTATTTTATAAAAGTTCTTTAATTGATGTAAACTACAGTCCTGTTTTGTATTTTTGGAGTGGGTGTATAAGAAATTCTTATGCACTTTAATATCACAATATCATTCACATTTACATAGAATTTGAGAAGTCGATATGCCTGGTTGATATTGTCTTAATACTCTTAGACCTTGGAAATTTTATTTGTAAATATTCTCTGCCTTATTTATATATTATTATTAGGTTTGCAGCTATTATAAGTTCTTACATTTGGAGGCTTCCATTCTAGCAGTGACTGCTTTTAAAAATTTTATTAACACCTGAAAAATGGATATACTTATAGGCAAAGATTTAGTATATTAGAAAATGAAATCCAGTGGAGTAGATATCATTTCTAAACTCTATAAAATATCTTCTTTCATGTTGTTGGTTCTCTGTTTATCTTTTTCAAAAGTAAATATTTCTAAGTTCTAAATATATATATTCTAAATATATATATTTTCTCTATATATATCCTGAGATTACATCTTGGAGACTGGGAGTAAATGTTGAAAACAAGCACAGTTGTATTAAATGATTTTATAAATAACTGGAAAGGAAAATTTCTTTTTTGACTCTTACAATTCCTTTCATTTCATATGAGGAATTCCTGGACTTGTGGAGTTTTTGACGCTTGATTTGAGATATTTGTGTTCATAATGATCTTAAGTAAAACTCAGAATCCATACAGAAAGCCTGGAAGAATAGGATTTAGGAGAGTTGGTTCTGGCTGTTATATTCATTCCTTCATAACTGTGGGTGTAGCGCAATGGCAGAACATAATTAGTAAGGGGGTCTCTTCCCCAAGGGAAAAATCCCATTATTACCTTGTTGTGAGGGGTGGAGGAGAGTGTGGAGAATATGAACATAGAGCACACAATAGCAGGAATCCTGGGTGAGGAAGATGGTGACTCAGCCTTGGGTGGACATGCCCTTTGAGTGATTTTCCCACCCGTGCATAGGGATTTGCTTTGATCCTTCCAAACTCCAGCACATGGATCTCTCTTGTGACAAGTAACATACGTGTACAAGAAAGTTATTTGTGATGAAGGGTGTGATCCATAACCCTTGAATACAACAAAGCAAACAATTGCACCCAGTAGTGAACTCATGACCTTAGATTCATTAGCTGAGTGTTCTCACCAATTGCACAACCAGCCATGGATATATACAGGAAGTGGGTCCTGCTGAACTTCAATGCCACTTCACAGTCTGAATTCAACTGTAGAAATTAGCCAGACAATCTGTACACCAAAGAGCATGAAAGAGGAATTGACGTACAAGCAATTAGGGTCTGATCACTCTCAAAGATTTCAGTTCATGAATATGACATTGACTAGTAGCAGATTCAACTCTTAGAATATAACATAATTTGTAGTTTGTGAGTCCTTAATCTATTCAAATTGATATGTAATTTCAGATTTAGTGTTATTCATGAATCATGAATGAAAACCCCTCAAGAGAAGAAATTTTATTAAGAACCAAGAAAACTGTTCATGGATAGTTTTGTTTACAACCCTAAAGTGTGTCTTAAACTATAAAGAAATAATCAATGTAAAATATTATTTATTATGTTATTTTACATGTTATAAATATTATATAATATAATTTGATTTTATTGAAAATAAATATTTATTGAAATGTAACATACTATCACTGTTAATATCATCTTTTCTTGTAAATAAAATTGAACTTAATTACAGTATAAAAGAAAATCACAATAAAATATGTATCTATAAAACCAATTGTGGAACAACATCAGAATATCTTCTACAAGAGAATAACATGACAATCATTAAAACTTCAATAAACTACATTTTTATAGTGATTTAAAGAACAGTGTTATATTTGGACATCAGGATATATTATAGAATATGCTTTTCAAATTTTCAAAGGAAAAATTGTCATCTTAACATTAAATAGTCATGAAAATGTGAAGGCTCTTGTGAGATCTTTCATTATATTATTATGCCTCCGTTAACTGGAATGTACAGGAAATGAAGAATTCTGCTTCAGACCTAAATCTGGTTCAAACATATTAAATAAACATGTACATAAGACAAAAACAGTAAAATATTGGAGATTTCTTATGGTTCAACTTAACAGTTTTATCTTTGATTTTTGTTGGCTGTTAGTCACTTTCCTGTTGCATAAACTTAACTTCTTAATTAGGAAAATTTGTTGCCTTTTCATATGTCTCTTTCTTTAAAAATCAAATCTAAAAGAGTCGTTCCCAGTTAGTGAAGGTGTATGAATCAACTGATTCTAATAATGTATTCAAATATAGATAGAAACTAAAGAAAGCCGTTTAGACATTTTCAATACTGCATAACAAATATAGAGAGCGGGGTATTGGTATTTGATTTGAAATTTTTTACTCAATTATCTTAAAAGTTTGAATCCAATAATCTTCCAAACTTTTCTAGAATATTAGGAACTCTAATTTTGGTAGTAAATTTAAAAGTAGCTATACACATCACACAGTTTATAGCTGTACAAAGATATTTTATTTTATTTGTGTGTGCGTAACTGATTAGGGTATATAAGTTTATAGAGAGAGCATATATGATAAGGTTGTTGGTCAGGCGATGTAAACATAGGAAGGTGAAAAAAATAAGTCACTGATTTTTAAAATGGGATGGTTTGCAGTATATTTAGTACTGTTCTCTTCCACATGCTTTTTTTGTTTATTTGTTGCTTTTGAGGTTTGGAGGTTTGAGACAAGAAAGATCATGAAATAGAGGTGTGAAAATTCAGATAGCAGTTAATTAGTTTAGTTAGACTGTTAACACGAACATAATAGATTTTCAGCTTTTTCTCTTTTTTATCCTCTGACTTCAGGCAATTATACACCAGCACTTCTTGAATAAGTTATTGTACATGATTTCAGAAAATAGACTGCTTGCACACTTAAGCCCAAACTAATTAATTCAATTTATTGAAATTGTTTATTCATCTTAAGTCCAGTTGAGTCTACAATGACCATCATTGAGCTCATTCATATAGTGTTATCTTTGATGTTGAAATAAGTCACTTTTTTCCTTCCATTGGCTCCAGAGAAAATATTGTATATTGAGCAATTTATAATTTAAAAACGCTAACTTTACAAAAGATTATGTTTATTGATTCTTAGATGCATGCGTCTGAGAAATAAGCCACATTTGGGGCTTGAATTTTTCATGAATATTTTAAATATTGTCTTGACTTTTTATAATTTACCTTTTATTTTTCTAACATGTTGGGAAAATCCAAAAATGGGAATTGAGTAAAACAATCTAAACTTGAAAAAAATAAGACAATAAGATAAGGATGGAGACTTTGAAAAGTGGTTTTATTTTCTCATGTTATGGGAATATGTACAGAAGCTTTCCTGATTCAACTTAAGGGACTCTCTGGTTTCCAAGAGTGATAGCTCTCATTGTAACTTTTCTTTTGTGTTTCTGAATTACAAAACACTGCTCCACTCAACTCTTCTGCACCATCCAAAAGGCTATTGTTTAACCCATTCCTAGGATTGGGTATGAAAGACAGGCCCCAGGCGCCTCAATTTGAGGGAGTCTAAGATTTCTGCAACAATCAGATTTGACTACAGGCATTTATTCAACCTTTTAAGTCAGTATCTAAACATTTTAGAACTTGGTTTTGGAAAATAGAAAGCATCTAAAATAAAATGAACAGTCTTACTGAGGGGTATGGGCATAACATTTAAGTAAAGACACAAGTATGATAATCTGGCCATTCTACAATTGTCACATAGGAAAATAAAGCACACCATCCTCCACATTTTGTGGTGATTGTATGATAGGGAAAGATAGAATAAAGTAGGCAGAGATGGAAAGGTTAGGACCTGAGGACCCTGGGTGGGATGCAAAAAAACACATATTTTGGAACAATGCTGGGAGAATTTGGCCATTAGCAAAGCCCTTCAGGCATTCCTGATCAAACTCCCTGGGTTATAAATTTCCTCTTATGAATTTAACAGACACTGCCTACTTCTCCTCAGCTTCCCTTCAGGAATTTGACATTCAAAATGCCTAACTAAAATAAGTAAACTATAAAACTTATATCCCTATTGAGGGACAGTATAACTGTAATGGGAAATGACTTAGACCGAACACCGGAGAAAGTGAAGTGACTCCTTTATTTACGCATGCGGACCCAGAGGAGCGGTCCTGTCCTCCAAATTCTGGGCCTCAAACAGCCGGCACAGCCTCGCTTTATAGCGAGTGGGGAAGGGGGATTCTTCTTTTGGCTCCCGGAGTGGTAGGCGGGATTACAGAAGTTTAGAAGCAGGGAAACTAAATGTCATGTTGTTTTATGGTGGTGTGGCTTTCTGAGATAGTGGGGCTTATCTCAATGGCTGCTACGACTGCAACAGTGCTATATCATAACCATGGTCTGACTCCTCACACAATGGAATGGAACCAAGCAGGAATACACAACCCACCACCTAGAGTTATCATGCCAATAAGAGTAGAACCTGAGAAGCAGAAATGGGGAAGGGGAGCCACCAAAACCCTATAAAGCAAAGTCCCTTGCCAAATTCCAGGGGGTATTCTCTTTTGAATGCCCCCTCTCTGGAAAGAGAGCTTTCATACTATTCTTATTTTCAATCTTATACTCTAATAAATGTTTGCCTGCTGCTCATTTTATTCTCTGTCCACCTCTTCAGTCTTCAAAGCTGTGGGACAACAAAACTGGGCATTGAAGTAAGAATCCTGCAACTATCGCATCACTAAACTAGAAACAACTAAACATTTGTGGCCAGCCAAAAGAAGAAAACCGTAACTATCCACAAATGAAGACATTTATTACTTTATGAAAGGGTAACCTTTTCTTGCCTCAAATCATCAAGAAATCTTGCAATATTTTCAAAATAGACAAGTGCAGCCTCCCATGGATGGCCCCAATTTTTTAACATAATATAAGTGACATAATAATCAAAGGAACTTTGATGAAAGGAAAAAAATATTTTCATGTATTTTCAGAGTTCCACAGAAAGTATTTTATAACATGATTAGAGTCCCTGAATGAATCATATTCCTCACTTGGAAAAGGAATGAAGACATGGGTTAGGAAGGAAGCAGAAGGATTGAAAAGGGGGAAATGTTTTTTTTAAATTTTTAATGTTTTATTTTATTTTTGAGAGAGAGAGACAGAACGTGAGCAGCAGAGAGACAGAGAGAGACACATATACAGAATTTGAAGCAGGCTCCAAGCACCACACTATCAGCACAGATTCCACTGTGGGGCTCAAACCCAGGAACTATGAGATCATGACCTGACCTGAAGTCAGATGCTTAACCAACTGAGCTACCCAGGCAATGTTTGAAGAAACATTGCAAAGAAACTGCAGGATTTGGTGATTTACCAAGTAACATGTAGGAACTGACAAAGAAGGACATATTAGAGGTCATTCTAAATTTTCTCCTACTCAAGGATGTTTATAACCATTTTATCTCTTTCCCTTCCTCATTTTGTACCAAACAGTGAAACGCAGATTACATGTAAACTTTGTCTGATAATGTGCAATGGCATTTCCACTGATTTTTTAAAGAAAGTCAACAAATTTACTTAATGCTTGTTGAATTTGGGCCGATGGTGCTAACACCAGGTAACGATGTCTAGCAGGCAGGCCACACACTCAGGAAACTGTGTGGTTGCTTAACAGGTAGAGTTGTAAGACAACAGATAAAACAAGGCATTCCATAGACATGATGCCTAAGTTCACTTTTAGATTTCAAGGCTTCTCCTTGGATTAATTTCATCCCAGAAACTAACATATTACTAAAATTTCTTTTTTTTAAGAGTGGGGTTTTTTTTTAGGGAAAATAATGTATCCTTAACTACTTGACTTTTAGAAACACCTTTGTCCATACTCATATTCTCAAAAGCCAGGAAAGACACAATTTGGGAGAGTGTTGATAGTGACAAATTCAGTTATCTCGAAGACATATACAGGCTGCCCTGGTCTTGCAATCTATTCCCACATAGCATAATGCTGTCTACATTGACTGGGCCAGAAATACTTCATTTCACTGGATCACAATCTTATAAGACAGCCTTGTCATTTTAATTTGTCACTCTTTGTCTCCTATTTCTCATTGAAGTCTCATCTCTTCAGCCAAGTGCCATAGGCTACTCTTCCCAGAAAAAAAAAATGCTATCACACTGAATAGAAAAAGGAAAGTCACTAAGAGAAAGTTTGTGTCTAAAGACACTACTATAGATTCCATTCCCACAGACATAGCAGGTGGTATAAATACAATCTAAACTGAGACAGAAAAATGAATTGTTGCTTCTATTCCCTGTCTCCAGTGTTTCTCGGAATGTTATATCTGCTTCTTCTACACAGCTATTGATTTGGTATCCCTTATCATCCACAGAGCAAAAAGGAAGGGGGCAAAGGAAATAGAGGATGGGAGGGTTAATGTCTGATGCTTGGTCTGAGTCTGAAAAAAACATAGCAATTTTGAATTATTAAGAACCATAAGCCTGTCTCCTTCAGAAATCCTTCCTGCTGATTTAGAAAATAGGTCCCACTTTTATTAAAGCTCCATCCTGTATAAAGAAGTGGTATACAGATGTGGACACTTCCATTATGTTTTATCCTCTCTTTTAATTTGATCTAAACATTTGTGACATCGAATACACGCAATATAAATGTCATAGGTATACTAATGGTATACATCATGGTTTTCACTTATTTAAAAGAGTAATTAAACAATTTTTCTGATTAATAATAATGCCCTCCTTCTTCTCCTTAATATACTTTGGAACAACAAACACGATCCTGGCTGAGGTTTCTGTATCTCTTTAAAAAGTACCCACTGGTTTTAAAACTGAAGAACAAGATAGAAAGATCTATATGTTTAACATACGTTCTTTACATAACAATTCTTCCCTTCTGTTGGGCTTTATTTAAGGATATTTTGCCTTTGTGAGACAAGGATTTAATTAATGGTGGCATTTTACATTTTTTCCTGCAATGGAGAAGATGACCACAGAATTAGCATTTACTCTAGCTGGATTTTAAGACACAAGACTTTCAACCCTAGGGCAAACACCTGAAAATTTGGCAGGGATGTTAAATCTTGTTGGCCTTCTAATTCTAAACGAAACAAACAAACAAAAAAACAAAAACAAACTTCAAAACCAAAGCAAAACAAACAAAAAAATGGAAGCCTAACTTTTATACTCTCTATGTAAATTGCAGCGTATCTTACTTTTCTTCATATTTCTTCAAAATAAATGCTGAGAAGTTCGTATAAGGAGCTATAAAAGTGAATGAAGATGAATGTGAAAGGAAATGGCACAAAATTGTGTGAATGCTCACTACCATCTTCATAAAATATTAATGACAAGCATATTTTTTAAGAATTAAAGTATAATATTAGACTCAAAGGTATTTAGTTGTTCATATGCCTTTCATGTATGTGTTACTTGTTTGAAATTATTTGCTTTAAGGTCAAAGACCACATACATTTAAGCAATTCTGCATGCTATTAGGTACAGGTAAGATACAAAAAAGAGTTTTTATGTGAAATTCTGATATTAAAAGTAAAGTGTGTACAACAAGTCAGAGAGCAAAAGGAGTAAACTAGAGTTGGATATTAAAGACTAGAATACAGGATTTAATTGTGGCCACATTTAAGACATGGAATTTAACTTTGATTTGGGGGCTTCCTCTAGCTTATTCCCATTCCGTGGCTCTGCACCTGACTGTACTCCAACACTGTGGACATCTCCTCTAATTTATGATGGTAGAATAGTGCACGAGAAAGTACTGTTATATTGCTTTTTTACCCTACAAGGGTGCAAAATACAAAATGAATGAATTTAGTATTTAATAGACATATGCACAGGTGGACATTAAACAAATGTTTCCTGATAAAGATAGCTCTACATCTGTGTGTTCACCTGCTCAAAGAACTACCAAAGCGTCAGGAAACACTAGAGTCTGAACTATGTTTCAAAAAATGATAGCGTCAATGGGTTGTCTAAGAAAGTAGTTTGAAAAAACCCCATAAAATTTATTTTCTTAAATTAAGTTTTACTGAATATATTATGCACTTATTTAGTGAATCTTTTCACTTGAGAACAATAGCATAAGCAATGTGCATTATGAGATATAGAAAATAAAACAAGATGAATGAGTAGCCATCAAATTCCTGGATCAATACTTACTGTGGTGAGCATTGAGCAATGTACAGAATTATCTTTTTTGCATACTTGAAACCAATGTAACATTGTGTGTCAACTATAATAGTGGAAAGAAAGAAAGAAAGAAAGAAAGAAAGAAAGAAAAAGGAAGAAAGAAAGAAAAAGAAAGAAAGGAGAGAGAGAGAGAGGGAAGGAAGGAAGGAAGGAAGGAAGTGGGGAGGAAGGAAGGAGGGAAGAAAAGGAGGAAGGAAGGGAGATTGATTAAAGTTTAAGGGCTTGCAGGCTAAACAAAAATCCTGGATCATACAAGCGTTGACTGAAGGACTTAGGCTTTTTCATAGTTTATTTTATATTTGTTGAAATGAAATATGTGCTACATATAATAATATCAATGTTTATTTTTTAACATTATTGAAATAAATAATTGGCATTCAATAGTCACCCCTGTAAATGTATAGTTTAATGATGTTGGTAGGTTATTTATAAAGATGTGAAAACAGAGGTGCCTAGGTGGCTCACTTGGTTAAGCATCCAACTCTTAATTTCGGCTCAGGTCATGATCTTACGGTTTCGTGAGTTTGAGCCCCACCAGCAGGCTCTGCACTAACAAAGCAGAGCCTGCTTGGGATTCTCCGTCTCTCTCTGCCCCTACCCTCTCTGTCAATCTGTTGATCAATTTACCAGCTAATGGGATTTTGGATTTTTTTCTCTTTGACTATTTTGAATAATGTTGTTGTGAGCATTTGCATACATATCTTTGTGTGAGAATACATTTTGATTTCTCTTAGATTAATTTTCTAAGAAATTGAAAAATTGCTTTCTAAAGTGTCTGAAACATTTTGCATTCCCACCAGCAATGCATGATGATTCCAATTTCTTTACATCTTCACCACTACTTGGTATGGTCTGTCTCTTTGACTATGACCATTTGAATGGATGTGTAGAGGTCTCTCATGATTTTACTTTGCATTTTCCTAATGACTAACAATGCCAAGTATCTTTTCATATAGCACAAGGCATTTATATATTTTATTTGTTGTAATCTTTCTTGATATATTTTTTTCATTGTAAACATTGGGTCATATGTCTTCTATTAATTGATTCATTACAGTTCTTTTGTATTCTAGAAAAAATTCCTTTTTCAGATATATGACTTATCAAATTTTCTCCCTGTCTGTGGCATCAAATAACTTTTTTCTTTATTGATTATACTTTTTGTGTTACATCTAGGAACTCTTTACTCAATCCAAGGTCATGAAGGTGGTTCTCTTTAATTTCTCCAGAAGTTTATAGTTTTTTTTTCTTTAATAATTAACTCTAAGCTCCATTTTTAGTTATTTTGAATATGATAATAAGATAAAGATAAAGCCTAATTTTTTTTTTACTTTTTTTGCATGTACACATCCAATTGTCCTGGCACCATTATTTGAAACAGCTAACTCTTACCTATTGACTTGTCTTTATTGAAAATCAATTGAACTGACCTATAAGAATACATTTGTGAAATCTCAACTTTGTTACATTGATCTCTCTGTCCTTATGCCCTGATTACTGTGGACTTGATACATTTTTAAACCAGGTATTGTATGTCTTCCAACAATTTTTTTCCTTTTAAAAATTGTTTTAACTATTCTAGGTACTTTGATTTCTCAAACAAATTTTAGGGTCAGATTGACAATTTCCACCAAAAGGGATTACAATAAATTTGAAAATCAGTTTGAGGAGAGTTATCCTGACAGCATGGAGACTTCAATCCACGAACATGGACCACCTACCTCTCTATTTATATGGATCCACATTAATTTCTCTCAGTGATATTTGATAGTTTCTAGTATGCAAGTCTTAAACATTTTTATTAAATTTATTCCTAAGCAGTTTGTTCTTTTTGATGGTATTATAAATGAAAACGTTTTCTTAAATTTATTTTCAGATTTTTCCTTGCTAATACATATATATATTTCTCCTTTGATTGATGTGATCATGTGATTTTTTTTTAGCTTGTTAATGTAGGAGACCTAATTGATGGTTTTGAATATTGAACCAGCTTTTCAGCACTGAAATAAACCTCACTTGGCTGTGGTATGGGGTTTTTGTTGTTGTTTACTTCAATTGTTTTATCTTGAGATCATTGTAGATTCACGTGCAGTTGTAAAAAATAATTCAGAGATTACTTTTACTCTTTGTGCCATCTCCACCAATAATAACATCTTACAAAACTATGCTACAATATCACAATTAGAATATTGCCCTTGATAAAATCCATGTATCTTATTGAGATTTCTTCAATTTTAGTTGTACTCATTTGTGTGTGTTTGTGTGTGTGTGTGTATTTAGTTCTATACAGTTTCACTTGTGTCACTTTGTGTGTCAAGTATCACAGTCAAGATACAGAATAATTTCATCACCCTTGCATTATGCTTTTATAAAAACACACAGTTCCCTCCCACCCCCCACTATATCCTAACTTTGGGCAACCACAAATCTGTTCATTATTAAACTTTTGTCATTTCAAAATGCTATATAAATGCAGTAATATACTCCATAATGTTTTGGAATTGACTTTCTTACTCAGCATCATTTCCTAGAGATTCACCCTGTTGTTGCGTGTATCTTATTTCATCATTTTTTTTTTCTTGCTAGGTGGTATTTTATGGTATATACATACCCCAGTTTGTGTATCCATTCACCCATTTGATAATCTCTTCACTTTGAATAAAAAGCAAGGTCTATTTTAACCAAACTTAGGTAAAGTTATCTGCATACAAAAAAAAAAAAGAAAGAAAAAAGATAAAGAAGAAGACAAATATAGTTTCTAAGTACCTCACAAAAGTTTTTATGCTAATATTTTACCTTTTAAAAATCTGATTTTCTATTTGATTGTTGGGATTTTTAGTACAATATACTTCTTCATGTACACTAAGACTGATATAAGTTTTGAGAAAGTCTGTGTTTATCTAACATCTGAGTTTATGTAACACCAAACATTTCACTTTGTCTTAAAAACTGGTTTATTCAACAAGTTGATCTAATAACTTTTTATGGGTGGTATCCTTTAGTGTGGACAGAATTACTGATGCACAATAGATACTGTTCACATGGAGTGAACTCTTTGCCGCTCCCTTGCTCACACTCTGTCTCACTCTGTCTATCAAAAATAAACTTTAAAAAATTAAAAACAAACCTTTCATGTTATCATGTCACTTACTTTTCCTTTGTAACTTGGTTTTTATAGCTGTATAGTAGTCCATTTTATGGATTTACCGTATTCTACTTAACCAATTATCTACAGATATATGATCCGGTTATTTAAAATATTTTAATATTAGAAATAAATAGTGATGAAAATCATGTGCACGCTTTTGTATACATTTCAGTACTTTTTAGGAAAATTTCTAAGAAATAGCTAACAGATAAAGTTTATACACATTTTTTAATGTTTATTTACCTTTGAGAGACTGAGAGAGATGGAGCATGACCAGGGGAGGGGCAGAGAGAGAGGGAGACACAGAATCTGAAGCAGGCTCCAGGCTCTGAGCTGTCAGCACAGAGCCTGACACAGGGCTTGAACTCCCGAACTGTGAGATCATGACCTCAGCTGAACTCGTACGTGTAACCCACTGAGCCACCAGGTGCCCTGGGTAAACACATTTTTTTAGGCTTTTGTTGGATATTGCCAAATTGCCTTCCAAACAGGATGTATTAATTTTCATCCTAAAATCTACAGACAAAGAATGCCCATTTTCCTAATTTATCATCTACATTGGATGTTAATTGGGAATTTTTGAAGAGTGATTCTATTTTTCACATGTCTGTAGTTGGCATTGTTATGAAATAACACATCATGTGAAAAGATTACTGATAGTGCCTATTTAAAAATGCATAAATACTCAGAGAACATATAAAAGCCCTGGACATCCGCATGCTATAGTACATATGATATTAAGTGCTTAACCATTTATTTGTCCACTTATAAAACATGTTGTAGTAGGATTAAACTGCATCCCCAAAGAGACATTAACTTGTATTATACTGAAGTATTTATTATTGCAGCATATGTAACAGATAATATTTGTTTACATTTTTAATTACTTACATTTTCAGCCAAGAAAATCTCTGAGGATAATGTTTCATTTACAAGAGTGTCCTGGCAAAAGACAACATAATGTAATCACATATTACCAACAATTCCATGACAACGATGCAGTGGTTTTAAAATGACTTCCAAATAAAAGCTTAATTATAGCAAGCTATAAAAAAATTAAACAGAAGATACAATAATGGCACTAAAATTAAATTAAGGAAAAATCACACAGTACATGAAGATGTGAATAGAAATGAAGATAGTGAAACTAAATACCTGGCATATTGTCCATTATGTTCTGGAATCCCATTGTTCAAGTCTAATTGCTCCTTCCTCAGAACTCACAATGCTGGATACAAACGAGCCATAGGGCTACACTCAATAATCAGAATTGATGCAATGTTTGGAGGAAATAAGGTACTTCTTATTAAAAGTCATTTCTACTTTTTCTATTCTAGTGAGGTTCGTGGTGGGGGTGGTGGCTGGAAGCTGGGGAAATAGGAATACATTATTATGAAGGATAGGAACTACATCATCTTACCCAGTTTTTAATTTAAAAATGCACTGCATTCAGGGTTCGGTGGGGGGACGATGCACGAAACAGGTAAAGGAAATTAAGAGTACACTTGTCATAATGAGCACTTAGTAATGTATAGAATTGTTGAATCACTATATTGTAGACATGGAATTAATATAACACTGAATGTGAACTATATAGGAATTAAATTTAAAAAAATAAAAATGAACAAAACAAATGTTTAAAATGCATAACATTCAGTAAGTAGGCTGAAAATAATCTAAATTGCAACTTTTCTTATTGGGTTAGAAACATATTTTTATTTAATATTTTAATATATGTGTATCTGGTGCCTCATAGATCTAAAATTTTAAGGAAAGTGAGAGAGCCATAGTGAAAACCTCAACTCATAAGAATTTAGTAATGTATAATCAGGAATACATAACAGAAGAAACAGGAAGCCTATATCTTTATATTAGTAGCTATAGCTTTTTCCCCTTAATATGCATGATGTATTTCTGATTTATGAATTGCAGAAACCTAGTAGAGTTTATCTCTTCACAAAGATGTGAAAAAAATGTGAAAGAAGACAAACTTTGTGATTCACATTGGATTCAACCACCTTCGAATATATGAGATATGAACTGATCTGGCTGCACTTTATTTATGAGCTCACTCTCCATATGGTACACATCTTCCAAGTAATATATTTATTTCAATAGCATCTCTGAGGTGATAAAAGGAGGTCTGGGGCAATGGGAGTGAAATTCTGGAAAAGGAAATTGTGCTGTGATTCAAGAAAGGGTTATTGACCTGGCTAGATGCATTTGGAGGACATAACCAAAACGCAAACACCATAAAGAGCCATAATTATACTTTAGGAAATTATTTGGCTTCAGTTGGGTATGATATCTCTTTACAACATACTCAGAGTTATTTTATACACATTTTTCTTCACTTGTTGATGATGAAGAACCAGCATGATGATCTGAGTATAATAAAAGAGAAAGACATATAAGTGACTTTTTTGAGGTCTTTTATTTTAGTGAGATCAGAACTAGAAAAAAAAATATATTTTTTATTTATATTTAGTACATGATGTCATATATAGATTTGTGTTTCCTAGATTTCCCTAGGGTCTGTGAGGACCCACTTGAAACTCCAGAGTTTATAGAAAGATTATTTTAGGCTGAAGATATTTAAGGTTCAACAGATGCAGACAGAAACCTTCTCACAGCTTCACTTATCTGACAAAAAGCAGAAACTTCTGAGAAATGAGGACTGCCATAATTTGCCTTCTTGAGGTGCATTCTACTCCCTGAGGAGGGATCAGGAGTAAACCTACCATAAATCCCCTCATTGGGGGATTTTTATGGCTCAGAAGAAGACACAAACACCACTCATGCCTGCATAGACAAACATCACAACTTTTCTTATCTCTCATCAGTTCTGCTAAGGAAAAAAGATCTCTTTATCTTTCCTAAAGAAATCAATTTGTTCTCCCCACCTGAGTCTTTCTTCTTCCCTCCCTTTCCTCTACTAAGGTATACATGTCCCAAATTCTAAGCACCCCTTTGAGTAACTCATCTCTGAGCATTCCTATCTATATGTGTGTTGTATGCATAAATAAACCATTTTTCTCCTGTTAATCTGTCTTTTATCAGTTTAATTAGCAACTCCCAGTTCATAAACATAAGAGTGTAGATGAAAACGTTCTTTTCCTCCACTGGCATTTATTGAAATTCACTTTTACCTAAATAGGGCTTTGAAATTGGAATCTCTAAGAAAGGAGACTTTGAATAAGCATTTTAAACAAAAATCTAAGTGACTTTTATCAAGAATTTATGGCAACTCTGTACTGTGAACCTACTGCCATGGACCAATGGTTTGACCCTGGAGGAAAGTAAGCTGAAAATCAAAATGTACAATTTCCAATTTTACACAGGAAAAAAAAAAAAAAGAAACAAGGTATAGCTTTTATTACTGATAAGATCCTCATCTTTAACTCAATCTACAAGTCAAATTTTACCAATTTTGTCTGTCTTGACTTAACTGGTTCTGTCTATGCAAACAGATCTAACAAGAACATAATTTCTTCCCACTTTATCAGAGAGAAAAATACTATCATCATTTATTGAATACACATTATGTATAAGTTGCCATTCCATTAAACTCATTTAATAACTTAACAAACCTATAAGGTGGAAATATATTAACCTTATAAGGAAACTGAGATAGAAGTATAGTAAGTAATTTTCCCAAGATCATAACCCTAATAAGTGCCCCCAAAGCAATTTTGAGCCAAAAGAGAATGGTGCCAAAGACACGCTTCTGCTTAAAATTATAATCTTCTATGCACCCAAATAGCCAAAATTTTGTGGAGAGAAAAAAATGCATTTTAATTTCTCATAATATGAAGCTATAAATGTGCAAAGAAATATTTCCCAGCAGAGAAAAAAAAAGTTTGACAAAATAAATCAAAAATAAAAGGATAATGAGGAGGAGGTGAAAGAGGAAGAAGAGGGGACAGGGAGGAGGAGTAGGAGATGGTATGGTAGTGAGAAAATAAGAGGTTTCCTAAGAGGCAAGGAACCATAAGAAGCCATTCTACAGTAGTAAGCAAGCCTTGATGGCTTTTGTCTTGAGTGCATTTGCTGACATGTCAGGCCAAAGGTGTCATCTTGGGAAAGCAGGACAGGACCAATCTAGGACCAAAGGTAGTTGGAGGTCAGATGCTATCCTCAAAAAGCTGAACCCTCAAAAGTATAAAGCCTTCTAAAAGCGACCTAAGAAACAACCTATCACTTTAAAGAACACTTACCTGTTTGGGCTTTGCTTCTTACTAAATTTACAGAAAATTTGGGGGAGAGTTTCCCCTGAAAATTCCTAGTTATTTTATATTAATTTGGTTTGGGAACTGGAATTCAAATTCTTACTTGGCCACCCAAAACCCCAAGGCAAATGTTTAGTTCAAAATGTTACTCAGTGAATAATTCTCCCCTACCTCCTAGGAGAAGCATATATACATTTTCTATGAAAGGTCTGTCTCTAACCCAGTCCTCAAAGCATTCTCACACATAAAGTTTATAGACATATAGTTTCATAACTAAAAAGGTCACTAAAACATGTAGAAAGAAGACATTAGAAATGAGTATAAGCAGAAACAAACAAACAAAAACCTCTCAGAATCAAATTCAAAGACTGCAGATATTTGAACTAATAGATACAGAATATAAAATACAAATATTTACCATTTTAACAAATAAAGCATAGAATTATTTAAGTGATGAGGAATTAGCAACTGGGAAATTTGAAAAAGCATGAAATAGAATTTCTGGAAAAGATAAAAATAATAAATCTTATTAGAAGTTCATAAAATAACTAAAAAGAACATTTAGACATAGCTAAAGGAAAAATCATTAAATTGGGTGATATTAAAAGAAGCCACGGATAACACAGGCTAGCTACCAAGAAATAATAATGGCACAGATAACTGGCTTCTCCATAAGACCAACAGAGGAAAAGAAAGAGGTCAAATAATTTCTCCAAACAGTTAAAAACTTTAAATAACAAATTGCATGTTCAGCATAAAAAAAAATCAAAGAAGATAAAGACTTTTACATTCAGGGAAGTGAAAGTTTCCAGAAACCAATGTTGCATTGTATGTTAACTATCTAAAATTTAAGTGAAAACAGAGAGAGAGAGAGAGACCTGAAAGAGTTAAAAATTAAAAGAAATTCTGCAGGATGTACTTCTTTCAAGACGAAAAGAGCTGAGAAAAGAAACAATGTTGCCAAAAATGTTAAACTAGACAGATTTATTCTATAAAACTGTAATATAGTAACTACCTCATGGGTTGGTATAAAATCAAGACAGACTGAAAATCTTGTACAACAATAGACTAGTAAGATGTGAGCGACCAGAGTTTCAACATTCTAAATGCTAGCATTACCTGGGAGAAGGGTGAAGATTAGATTCTGTTAAATTTTATATGTATGTTAAAATTCCTAAATTAATGAAAATATAACATATTGCTTGCCATTTAGTGGAGATAATATTAAAGTTATTATTTGTAAATTATATAATTTCCTACAAAA
This sequence comes from Cryptoprocta ferox, assembly GCA_028646485.1. Lineage (NCBI taxonomy): Eukaryota > Metazoa > Chordata > Mammalia > Carnivora > Eupleridae > Cryptoprocta > Cryptoprocta ferox. The sequence continues at coordinate 41,583,422 of CM053578.1, forward strand.
AAATCCATGAAACATCATAGACAAATTATTAGGATTTAAGAAAGAATTTTCTTAGGTTAAAAAATATTAGGCAATTCAATACATGAAGGGCATACAGACCCGTGCTCTAACCTCTGAGCTATTGAACCAACCGCGTGAAGGTATATGAAGTACAAATCTATGGGAGAATGACTTAGAAAATGCAATTAATATAAAAACAAATGTACAAAAGCATTAAAGAATAAAATACTATCAACCCAAAAACAGTGTGCAAAGACTTTATGTAGAAAACTATAAAATATTGAAAGATATTTAAGACCCAACTAACTGAAGAAGTGTACCATGTATAAGGATAGAAAAAATAAATTCCATAAAAATATGAATTCTTGCCAAATTGACCTGTAGAGTCAATGCCAAAATCACAACAGGCTTTTATTTATAAATGAATGTTGATGATCTGATTCTGTGATACAAGATTAAAGACAAAGAATATCCAAGAAATATTCTAAGGGAACGAGTTGAAGGGCTTCGTTATTAGATACCAATATTGATTACAAGGTTAACATATTTAAAACAGTATCATAATGGTTTAGGAATAAATAGATAGACCAAGGTAATAGTTTGGGAGGACTCAAAAGTCTCTTGCATATGTGGAGACCTAAAAAATGAGAGAGCTGGATATATATTCACATTGGTAGAGAAAGAATAGACTCTTTAGTAAATGATACAGTTATAATTGGTTATCCTCTCAGAAATAAAAAAGAAGGATAAATGCTACTCTAAACCATACGCAAAGTTAATGACAGGAAGACATGCACTGCCAAAAGCAAACTTTTTATGTTTTTAGAGAAGACTATCATCTAGCTAGGTAACATGTTTTAAGTAAGACATAAAAACACAAATGTAAAGAAAAAAGTTTTGACTTTGTTAAAATTGATACTTTATATTTAATTAATGACACAACAAGGTAGAGAAAATACAAACTATAACTAGGGCTGGAAAAAAATAATTGTAAAATACACAAATGACAAAGGATTAGCATTCATAATATATAATGAATTCCTACAAATCAATAATAAATAAAATGATTGACATCTCAATAGAAAAAATGGATAAATGACATAAACAAGTGCTTCAAAGAAGATAAAAAACAAGTGGCACATAAATACATTAAAAAGTTATTCAACATCTGTAGTAATCAGAGAAAGACAAATTAAACACATAATGATAATAATTAAAACAGTAGTACATTGTAAATCTTGACCTCAAGGGGCACCTGGGTGGCTCAGTTGTTTGAGCATCCGACTTCAGCTCAGGTCCTGATCTCATGGCTCATGGTCTGGAGCCCCATGCTGGGCTCTGTGCTGCCAGCTCAGAGCCTGGAGCCTGCTTCAGATTCTGTTTTTCCCTCTCTCTGCCCCTCTACCTTTTGCTCTGTCTCTCTCTCAAAAATAAATAAAAACATTAAAAAAATAAAAATATATAAATCTTGACCGCGATTTAGAGTAATGAACTCTCACATATGGATGGAATTTGTAAATAACACAACTTTGCAAAAACAATTTGCATTATTTAATAAATTTGAATATACACATATTCTTTGATTTAGCAATTTCAATTCTAGACAATAGCTTAAAGATACCTACAAAAATGTTCATAGCACTACAGTAATATGAAAAACAAACAAAATTTTAAAACCTGAAAACAATCCAGATGATATTTACCAAGAGTATAAAGAATTACATAATGTATCTTGAAACAATGTATCTTAAAAATCAGACAGTAATTTGAAATAAAAATGAATGATATACAAATTGATAAATCTTTAAAAGTCATAAAGTTGAATGAAAAGCAGTAATTCATCAAAAGATACAGACATCATGATTTTATGTATGTAAAGTTCAAAAAAATTTTATGTTGACTGTACATATGATAAAACTATAGGTAAAGACATGTGAATGGTTCCTACACATTTTATGTATTTTATGTGTGGTTATGTTTCATACAAAAAGTTAAAGCCAATGCAAAGAAAGTATGCCCTGCAAGTAAAATATTTATTGCATAATGATCATTCTATCCTGCAGGCCATGCTCTTTATGCTTTAGCTGTAGTTCTAATTTCTACATGTGATTTTTCCAGCTCAGCCTGCTACAAGAAAATTGCAATCAGTTATCATAACATTTCATTTTCTCTGATGAGTCTTACTAATGTCATGTGAGGACACAGTACTTACATATTCGAGATGTAAGAAGATGTGGCTTGAGGCCCCCCCCCCCCGCTTCTATTAGATTATGTTATTTTAAATAGTAAATAGAGCTCCAAAATTTAAATATCAGCTTAAAGAGAAGAATAACAATGGAGACTGTCATGCTATGCACATACTATTAGCTCTTCCTGCAATAATCAAATCAATGTTTTGTTTTCTGTCATTTTATTTTATTGTTTTTTCATAGGTATAAAGATGACAATCCAAACCTTTTAAACTACTCGTGAGACAAAATTTGAAGAGAATATAAAGCCATTTTCCAATTTTTGTTACTAAAATACATTACCATCTGATTGGAACAATTAATAAGTGACAGTTTTCCTTTTAAAATATTTTTTAGCTTCTTTTAAAATTTCCTCATGAATAGAAAATCTAACAGAATTGGAAAGACAAACAAAATAGTAGAGGAGACATCCTGTACCCCAGTAAATACTCAAATTACATTGGAGTAAATGAAATTTACATAATTTCACATTTACATTCTTTCACATAAAAGAATATCCATATAAGGATTATATTTGATTAACTAATGAAATTACTTTGATTTAATGAGTTAATACTAATGGTCTTTACCTGCCTCTTGTTTTCAGCATGGTAATTTACTCTAGTTCCTATTACATGCATACATGCATACAGAAATGCATGAATACATACACAAATACATATGAACTATCAAATAAAAGTTTAGGTAAGGCTATAACTAATCTAGTAGATGAGATGAACATAAAGCAAAAATCATGTACTTGTAAAGAATTTTAAGACCTTGACTTCACAGTGAAACTGAACTTTTAAAAAGCCCCAAGCTCTAATAAAGCAAGGATTCATTATCAAAAGTTTCTATGAAAAAAAAAAAAAAGTTTCTTGAAGAGGAAAAACAAATATATCAATGACATGAACAAACTAAAAATAAAATGACCTCAATCTTTAACAAGAGAACATGGAATTAAGGAAGGATCTGGTAAAGACACATCTAATTCCATGTACCCTCAGAAATAACTATTGCCTTCAGAAATTATCAGTGCTGGCCACATTATACGAGATATATCCCTGGTCATAGAGGAAACTGAACATTCTTGCTTTTGTTAATACTAATTGAAAAGTGTTGTAGCAACTTGTAGTTACAATTCTGAAGGATGACAAACTTTAAAAAAGGTTTTTTTGAATAAAATAAACATAAGTTTTTGGTTACATCTATATTAATTAGGACTCTGTAAATTGTAATTAACAAAAATGAATTCAAACTAGATTAAAATATAAAGGAGAAAACAGAAAAATCCAAACTTTATAAATGAGACACAGATATATTATAACCCCAAAGGAGAAATTATGCAGTTTATTTCCATGAATGGGAAATTTTGCTGGCAGTTTCTCTCTTTGTTAGCTGGCTTTCTCTGCCTTTCAATCACCACCACACAGTGGGTAGAAGAGAGCCACCCCACACTTCTAAGTTTATAGTTGCTCCTAACTGAACAAGGATATATCAGTACCAATTATGAATTCCCTGGAAAGAAAAATCTTTCTTGTCAGTTTGGAACGTTTGTTTTTCTTTTGGTTCAATCAAGTAAAATAGCAAGATTGACTATGCCCTCAAGTACAATTGACAAAAGGCAGTTGAGGTGGTGGTTGTTTGTACAATGGAAAATACTCTACGGAGTATTTATTATAATCCCAGCAGGTCCCATTCACTAACCCTGGAATTTGGATTGCCTCAGGAACTCTATAATTAGACCAACTTTGCTGTAGTAATTGTATTATTATAACACTATCCAGATTAACACATCTATACTAATGTACATGCTTTGGGCTTAATAGGGTAGTTGAATTTTATTTTGAAGGGAATCAAATAGTGAGTTTCCTACTGTAGTGACTTCCCTGTGGGAAAGATACAAAGGTGTGGGTAAGTGCACCTTTGGTCCTCCCCTGCCTGAGTATATGGCTGATCCAATTACTTGTGAAGGTAGTAAGGAATTAGTAACTAGAGATTTGTTGCTTATGCTGGATTTATCTTTGGTGTGTACGCCCTTTCACAGATAGTGAGTTATTTAGGGGCATAGTGAGCTATTTAGACCACACAATTTTCAGAAGCATTATAGCATAGAAGTACTGGTTTTAGAGACACATCATCACAGTCCAAGCGAAAGCTTTGTCATTTACTAGTTGTGTGGCCTCCGTCAGATTACTTGACCTACCTGTTCAGCAGTTTCCTCATCTGTGAATCTGGGATTAAAAATAGATTAAATAAATAGGGGTGCCTGGGTGGCTCAGTAGGTTAAGCGTCCACCTTCAGCTCAGGTCATGATCTCGCAGTCCATGAATTCGAGCCCCATGTTGGGCTCTGTGCGGACAATCCAGAGCCTGAAGCCTGCTTCAGATTCTGTGTCTCCTTCTCTCTGCCCCTCCCCTGCTTGAACTCTGTCTCTTTCTCTCTCAAAATTAAATAAACATAAAAAAAAGTCTCTGACTAAGGCTGATTCACTGTGAAATTAATTAAAGTTAATTTTCCAAGCTCTTGACTTTCCAAGGCTCATCTACCTATCTTTACATTTTTTGTTTCATAAAACACATTCCAAGTGATATAGATGTCAAGCCCAATAGAATTTAATTCCACTCCTGACCAAGTAGAGAGGACCCAATCCAGATAGTTATTCATAACTGTACTACGAGAATTTCTTTAACTCAGACTTTTAGCAGGCTGACAGAAAGAAGGGTTGACAATGATTGAACACTAAATAGGTTAGAGGAATCTGTTTAGTTTATAGTACACAGAATTTTAAGAATAACTACTTTATTTGTATTCTATATAAGAATAACTAATAGTAACTTTAAGTATGTAAGTGTCATTTAGTATGGTCATTGTGACCATAACAAAGTGTAGAAAATGTTAATTTAACTGCTGACTCTAAAATCCCCTTTAGAGAGTTATCTTTGAGAAAAGAGAAGTTCTTTGGGGTAGTAGTGGGACTCCCAGATGCTGATTGGCCATCACTGCTCCATGAAAGAAAGAAGAAATTAGAAGAAATTGCTCTCTGTAATAGAAGGGAGAAGAATTTGAGATTCCATGATCTGCAGAAAAAGCAACAACAAAAAAACAAGATGTAGAGGACAAAAAGGAGAGAGACAGAAAAGCTGCATGCTGTGCAAAGTGACTCCTCCCAAAGACTGTTCCAAATTCTCAATAAAGTCATTTAAATCTGTAAAAGTTGTGGAAGGGACTATTTATTTATTTTGAGAACTGAAGAAGCAGCTGAATTTCACCCATGGTTAGCTTGTGAATACACAGGGTCTCTAGAAATGTCATCACCCTGGGAGTACATAGAGATCTCAGGTATGGTGCATAGCATATATGCCCCCAGAAGCCGATGCTGAGACAAGGATTCTAGTGCAGATAGTTTATCTCCAAGAAGAAGAAACCACCAGTCCAGCAGGGAGGAAATGAGACAAGGAAGGGAAAGTGGATCCCAAAATGTTCCTGATTAAGCTATTCTAGCACTGTGAGTGACTAAGCGTCATTCTGTTGGGGGAAGGAGAGCCAGTGTGAGACAACATACCTCAGAGTTATCCCGGGGTGAGGAGGTATTAATATATAATTCCTGCCAATTTTTGGTAGAGAGCTATTCCCAGAGGGTACTCCTTGGCACCTCTGTCTCCAACAGATAGAGGGATATACGTAGATGCTGGAAGTTGAATGCTGAGTGAGGGCAAGTGGGTAGGGCACGGACATCATCTACTCCATTGGTTTTGATTTCCATCGGCTCTGGAGTAGACAGGACTTTCAAGAGAAGTTCACTAGATTTCTGAAGGTCAGAATGACTCTCAATGTCTTTGAATTGCATGGTGGTATTTTTTTTATTTTAAATTTACACTCAAAAAGAATTGATTCTTTTTAAGAAAGTCTTTACATAGATATGCCTAGGAAATGTGTTGTGTGAGAGCTTGTCCTGTACTTTTCTTCTAAATCATTCACCTGATTATGATTCTCTTAAAATGTCCATGTTCTCTGTCCAAAGTTTTCCTATATTGGTATGGTTTCTTCTTTGTATAATGTCATTAAAATTAGTGTAAAACCTCCACTCTCCAATTTTTAAGACCTGATCTTTAATAAAAGTATTTAAAGGCATCTATATTGCCCAAGAATTGGCCCAATTTGCAGTGTTTTAATTCTGTCTCCATTTCTATAATTTCATAATCTGCAACATCAGGGTTTTATTCTCCTTTCTTTTTGGAAAGAAGGAACACCTGAACAGAAAAGTTTTCCAGAATTACAAAGAAATGTAGAAAACATTCCATTGTCAGTATAACACATTTAAAAATAGGCACACTCCCTACTCCAATGTTACTAGCTCAAAGCTTAACTGCATAGTCGTCTTACACATCACTGAGAAATCTTTGCAGGCATCGTGTTTGATATGTAAAATATCCAATACATACCTATAAGCTGATGGGTGGGAAAGAGAAAAATTGTCACTGGCTTCATTTATTTTGAAATGATAAACAGGCTTAATAAAAAAGAAATGTGAGTGAATTCAATAATTTGGGGGAATATACATTATCCTTCTTTTTAATAATCTTCTAAAAGTTATTGATTTTTAGTATTCCATCAGTGTTTCATTTATCTTTTTATCTCTTCATAGTTTCAATACCAGTGTTGAATTTTCTTTGGCCTGAAAACATTTTAGTTCCTTTCCAAGTGAACAATGACTTCCTTTCTTCTCTTTTAACTTCCACAATAGAATCTCTAATACTGGGGGCCATCCCAGCCTCCATGATTATGAAGACAGTTCTGGTTCTCATCCTTCATAGTTCCACAAGGGTTATCAACCTGCTTTTTCTCTATTTCAGGTAGGAGTTTTCTTCTGAACCAATTATCCTCCTATCTTTGTCCTCTGAAGAATTGGTTTTCCACTCCCAGCTATTTTCTCTCTTAGGGTAAGCTTTCTGTCTGGGTCATTTTGCTTATTTCTCTACTCTCTTAAAAACTAGATTCCTCTGCCTTAGAGGATTCTCAACTTCACATACTATTTGACATGTTTAAAATTTCTTCGAATCTAAGAGAATTTTGTTTTGCTGCTATTTGAGAAGTGCAAAGCAGGTCATCAGTTCAGAAACACAGAAACATATGTTACCTTGAAAAGAACCCACAGCTGTATTTTGCGGGTGCTATAAAACTCATCTTGTGGGGAACTATCCAACTACTGTGTTTTATTTCCACTTAATCACTAGTAAGTACAAATTCTAGAAATTTTTAAACTTTTGAAACACTTCACCAATGATTGAAAAGTTTTTCTTAATTATACTTGACCCATTTTTGCAATTTGTTGGCTATATCCTAATATTCATCTTTCGAACAACGCAAAAGATGATTGACTACATACATGGAAAACTGATCTTTGCGAAAGTAACTTCCCCCCCCCCCCCATTTTATTGAGAAATAATCAGCATACACTATGGCATAAATTTAAGGAATCTGGCAGGATGGCTTGAATTACATATGTTGTGACATGATTAAAATAGTTTCAGGTAACATTCATCTTCTTATATAGATACAATAAAAAGAAATAAAAAAGAAAACAATGAAGAAAAATAATGTCCTTGTGGTAAAAACTCTTAAGATTTACTCTCTCAACAATATATCTGTATATTATACAGCAGTGTTCACTGTAGTTACCATGTTGTACCTTATATCCCTAGCATTTATTTATCTTATAACTGGAAGTTTGTGCCTTTTGACCACATTTGTCCAACTCCCCCTCTTCCCACCCTCTGCCACTGGTAACCAGAGTCTGACCTCTTTTTTCATGAGTTTTTATTGTTTTTTTTCTTTTAGATTCCACATATAAGTGAGAGCATACAACATTTGTTTTTCTCTCTCTCTGACTTATTTCACTTAGCATAATGCCTTTAAGCTCCATCAATTGTATTATGACTGAATAATATGCCATTGTATGTCTAACCACAACATTTTTATCCATTCATCCACCATTAGCCACTTAGGTCATTTCCATGCCTTGGCTATTATATGGGATGCTGCTATTAAAAAGGGGGTACAGATACCTTTTCAAGTTAGTGTTTTTCTTGCTGGATCATAGGTAGTTCTATTTTTAATTTGTTAACAATTCTCCATTCTGTTTTACATAATAACTGCACCAGTTTACATTCTGACCACCAGTACACAAGGGTTCCTTTTTCTCCACATCCACTCCAGCACTTATGTCTTGTCTTTTTGACTCTAATAGGAATAAGGTGATATCTCATTGTGGTTTTAATTTGCATTTCCCTAATGACTAGTGATGTTGAGCATCTGTTTATATACCTGTTGGCCTTTTGCATACCTTTTTTTGGAGAAATATCTCTTCAGGTCCTTTGTCCATTTGTTAATTGAGTTATTTGGGGTTTTTTTGTTTTGTTTTGGTTTTTTTTTTGTTTTTTGTTTTTTTGTTTTTTTGTTTTTTTTTGCTATTGAGTTGTATGAGTTGTTTATTTGTTGGGATTCATTATCAGATATATGGTTTGCAAATATTTTTCCCATTCTCTAGGCTATCTTTTCATGTTGTTAATGATTTCTTTTGCTGGGCAGAGCTTTTTAGTTTGATTTAGCTCCACTTTGTTTATTTTTTAGTTTGTTACTTGTGCTGTAGGTGTCATATCCAAGAAATCATTACCAAGACCCAGGCCAAGAAACATTGTTAATAACTTTTCTTCTAGGAGTTTAGATGTTTTCAGATGTTGCATTCAAGTCTTTGATCCATTTTGCATTAATTTTTGTGAGTGGTGTAAGATATGGGTCTGGTTTCATATCTTTACTTATGAATATCCAATTATCTCAGCAACATTTATTGAGGAGATTATCTGTTCTCTATTGAGTATCTTTGGCTCCCTTGTCAAATATTAGTTGTCTTTACATGCTTGGGCTTACTACTGGACTCTTGATTCTGTTTCATTTTTCTGTCTGTTTTTATGCCAGTACCATACTGTTTTGATGATCATAGCTTTATAGGATAGGTTGAAATCAAGAAATCTGATAACCTGCTTTGATTTTCTTTCTCAGGAATTCCTTAGCTATTTGGGGTCTTTTATGAGTCCACATAAATTTTAGGAGGTTTTTCTTTTTTTTAACTTCTGTAAAAAATTCCATTCCAATCTTGATAGAGATTGCCATTGATTCTATAGATGACTTTTGGTAGTATTGACATTTAACAATATTAATGCTTCCAATCCATGAATATGAGATACCTTTCCATTTATTTAAGTCTTTTGCAATTTCTTTCATCGATGTCTTATAGTTTTCTATGTCCATGTTGAAGATCTTTCACCTCCCTAGTTAAATTTATTCCTAAATATTTTATTGTTTCTGATGTTATTATAAGTGGGATCAATCTCTTTATTTCCTTTTCAAAAACTCTGTTGTTAATGTATAGAAATGCTAAGAAAATTCAATGGAAAGAGAATTCTGTTAACAAATAGATTCTAGATGGGTCATTTGCATGTTAAAATCACTTAGGATGATGGCAGGACTTCAGTTGGAAACACAACCATTGGTGATATATCAAAGTGTTCACTGAGTAAATGGGAATGCCCAAGAGTTCTACAGATGATGTTGAATAGGAAAAATAAAGTTGGTGTAAGAATGTGCCTGCCATGAGACTCAACAGAGGCTCAGGAGAACCCAAGTTTCTCCTCAGGAAAGTCTAAGTTTCTATTCAACAGTGAAAAAGACAACAATCTGGAAATAGCACTGGGAAACCAAGTGAATATCAACCAATCTTCTTCCTTGACATATATGAAGAAATATGATCTATATAAAACAATCAATACTTGTTAGATGTGCAGTGATGATAATAATAAAGCATTTTGTACACAGTAAAAAAAGTATAGAGATGTTACTGATTTTTGTATGTTAATTTCATATCCTGCAACTCTACTGAATTTGTTCATTAGATCTAATAATTTCCATATATTCATGAATTTTCCAGTTTTCCTTTTGTTATTGATTTCTACTTTCATGCCATTGTGGTTAGAAAAGATATTTGGCCGGATTTCAATCTTCCCGAATTTGTTGAAACTTGTTTTGTGGCCTAACATATGGTCTACACTAGAAAATTTCATACAACAAAGAAACTATTCAGTATGAGATTATCAATTAAACAATTCACTTTCCAAGCTGAGTTTTAAAAGGAATAAAATATATGGGTGCCTGGGTGGCTCAGTCGGTTAAGCATAGACTTCGGCTCAGGTGATGATCTCATGGTTTGTGAGTTTGAGCCCCGCATGGGCCTCTGTGCTGACAGCTCAGAGCCTGGAGCCCACCTTGGATTCTGTGTCTGCATTTCTCTCTGTTCCTCCCCTGCTTATGCTTTGTGTCTCTCTCTCCTTCAAAAATAATATACATTCAAAAATAATTTTTTGAAGAAATTAACTACATATCTTTTTTTTAATATTAGCTAGCTCTAGAGTTCTCAAAAATATATGGAAGGGAACTTCCTTGGTAGCTATAGAAAAATTTTTAAAAATGGAAAAATAGTGTTGTAGAGAATAGGACAAGAGTTCTAGAAAGTGTCCTCATGGGATAAATGTCCTCAGAAGTTCTTCATAAACAAAAAGGAAAAATTATGTGATGCCACAAAAAGAAAAGTATGGAAAAAAAGATGTGTTGAAAATGGAATAAATTTAAATATGTATTATGTATGTGTGAGTGTGTTTATGTACATATATTTAACTCCAACAAAAAAGCTAGAAAATTATCATTAGGAGATAAATTTTAAATATATACATCTTTTAATGATATAAAGTAGTATATAGTAAGTACTAAACAAAAATAGATATTAATTTTATAAGATACAATTTATATTTTATATGGTTAAAAGTTAAAAATAATAGTTTTTTATTATTATAAACTTAAAAGTTCACAGGCATAGCAAACTATGGGATAGAGATTTAGAAATTCTGCCACCAAATGTAGGAATCATAGAATCATGGAATACTAGAGCTGGGAAGAATCTTAGAGATATGAGGGAATGTCATAAATCTCAGGTTTCTTCTGAATGGCCTGCATGTTGAATGGAGAGCTTGCCTCCCATGACATGTGGTATTTTACTGGAGAAGAAAGAAATAATATACAGTAGAGAGAAGAATCATTTGTGGTTGACTTAGAATGTTTTACAAGAAATAAGAAGGGCATGTTTAAATTACTTATAAGAGAAAGTGTCCTAAAGGCAAGAGCAATTTAACAATGGAATAGCCACCCAAAGAGGTCATTGAAGAAACATCAATAAGACATTCAGAAAGAGATTAAATATAATTCTAAAGGGAATAATATAAGTGTCTGGCAATAACATGTACTAGGTACAGAGGTCTGAATACAATGACCTGTCATTTTCCCCATAGTCCCTGTGTCTATGATTCACGTAAAATAATCATGAGAGCAAATAGAGGTAAGGTGAACATCAAAGGGGGAAAACTCATGAGACAAAATAAAATAGGGCTACCAGAACTGACATGGTAGCACAGAAGAAAGCAATTCTTTTTTAGCTGAAAAATCTTACTAAATAGCATTCCGCTGGTACATTTTGCTGCTCTGTCTAGAGGAGCAATGGCAAGACACTCACGTGCCATTCTGTCAAAAGCCTTAGGATTTTTTTAGAATTTTTTTCTCTAACCTGTAACAGAAGCACAGTCTGCCTTTGAGTTTTTATGGTCTCATCATGGAATGGGTGACCAAAAGAGGAGCTTTTACAAAAACCTATATAGAGTCAGAACACATATCCAATGCATTTAGTAACTTGTGAAGGTGTATGCTGGCAGGAATAATGTCACAGAGCAGAATCATAAAATCGGAATGTTTCAATTGGAAGAAACTTTAAAGATCCTTAAGCATAAAGCTTCATGTGGTTGAAAAACAGTAGCACGGGTTTCTTCATGCTCAATGCTAGGGCAAATATGAGAACATGAACACCCAAACCCATATCCATATAGCAATGGGATAAAACACACTCCAGGAAAATACAGGTGAACAATAACAGTATCTTACTATGCAAAAAAGCTATCAAAGCAGGAAATGAAACCCAGAAATAATAATAGGAAATAATGATGATTTTTATTACATTAAAATTTTTATTTTCCATATGTCAGGAATCAAATAAGTAATATTGAAAATAAAAATAATATGGTGAAAAAATGAATTTGAAATAGATATACAGGCAAAAATTAACATATCTACTTTGTACAAAGCCTTTGACATTTACAAGAGAAAGACAACCAGTTTTTCCATTTTGAGAAAAGTTTGAGGTGTAGGCACGCACTCGCACAGATACAAATGGCTGTGACCATACTAAGCTTCACCACAAATCAAAATGCAAACTAAGATATTTTTAAAAGATCAAACTGGTAAGGATTCTTTAAACAGAACAACATATTTTGATGAGAACTTATGTTTTGATGAGAAAAACAAACACACATATACTACTGATGGTATGAAAGTTTACAAAAACATTTGAAGAATCCTTTGGGAACACAGATTGAAAACCTTATTTTGCAAATGACAAGTTTTCATTCTTTTTTATGACTAATATTCCATTGTATATATATACCACATTTTCTTTGTCTCTTTATCAGTCGATGGACACTTGGGCAGTTTACATAATTTGGCTATTGTAGATAATACTACTATAATCATTGGGATGCATGTACGGTGCTAGAGAGTATTATGCTAAGTGAAGTTAAGTCAGACAGAGAAAGAAAATGCCATATGATTTCACTCATGTGTAGAATTTAAGAAACAAAACAAACAAGCAGAGGAAAAAAGAGAGAGAAAGAGAGAGAGAGAGAGGCAAACCAAGGAACAGACTCTTAATAATAGAGAATTAATTGATGATTACCAGAGAGGAGTTGGGTGGGGGGATGGGTTAAACAGGTGATAGAGAGTAAGGAGTGCACTTGTGATGAGCCCTGGATGATGTATGGAAATAATGTTGAATCACTATATTATACATCTAAAACTAATATTGCACTGTATGTTAACTAGCTGGGATTTGAATAAAAACTTTTAAAAAGTGGGGGGGAGGGAGGAAACAATCCCTTATTTTGCATATTCTACACAAAATTCTAAGTAATTTTCTTTTTTTAAAATTATGTATTTATTTTGAGAGAAAGAGAGTGTGGGTGAGTGGGGGAGGGGCAGAAAGAAAAGAGAGAGAATCCCAAGCAGGCTTTGCACTGTCAGCATAGAGTCCAATGCGGGGGCTCGATCTCACAAACTGCGAGATCATGACCTGAGCTGAAATCCAGAGTCACAGGCTCAACTGACAGAGCCACCCAGGTGCCCCCTTAATTAACTAAAGAAAGTAATTATGAGTGAAAAAAATGAAGATACAAGGATATTTATTCCAGTACCAGTTATGTAAAAGCAAAGCGAGGTAACTTTGACGAATTTTTCCCAGTGGCCTCTTGATGGCTCCAAGTACCTCTCTAATTCTACACAAATCATCCAGTAACACTTCTAAACTTACAACCTGGAGTATGAAACTCCCCCTCTTAATTTTATAAGATTAATTTTATGTTGTCAGACTCTCATGTATCTTTAAAAATAATAAAAGAAAAAGTTTATGTACAATGTAGTAAATGCTGTATAATTGGCCATTATGAAATAATTCTTAAAAGGGCTTTGTTTCCCCAAGACATTTCAAGTAAATATTTATGTTCAGATGCACATGATATATTCACTGAATGAATATCTTTTCGGGCACATTCATATTGTTTCATTGTGATTGTGATATTCTAAGTAAATTCAATTTTTAACTTATTCAAGAAAGTAAAGAGCACATCAGTATTTCCTAAGTATGAATTTTAAAATTGTCATCAAAGGTTGTATACAAAAGCCCCTTTGATGGTAATTCATGGAAATTGGCTTAGCTCTTTGGTACTTTCCTTTGGTAGATTTGACTATTTAATATAAAGTAGGAAAAAATTCTGTCCATTGAGCTTATATTCATGTTGCCACTTAATTCTAGGTACTTAGCAAGAGCACTGAAACTAAATATCGTGAAAGGGAAACAATCGATATAATTTTTGATGAATTTAGAATTTTTTTATTTTTAAATTAAAAAAAGATGATTAATAGTAAAATTTCTTCTTTAATTTTCTTGTCAAATGGAAACTTGAAACTATGGTGGACTCTTTTCACGTAGATAGTATGCATAACTGTGAGAAGGGATTTTCATCATTAAGTATTATAAGATTGGGATAGATACTGGCTTCTCTGATAAAAGAAAAACTAAGAGGAAGGGGACTCTGTAGTCTCATTTTCTATATCAGTTATTAAGCAATTAATGAAACAAATTTTACTTAGGGTCTACTCTGATCCTATCAGTAATTTAGACATGGAGAGGATTGTTTCTGTCAGAATGAGGTTTAGAGTACCATGAGATAGTAATGAAAGATAAAAACAAGCCATTTTAATTTGAATAATTACCTTTATAATGAAGATATATATAAGGTGTATAGGAGCCTAGGAGCTGACTGGGGGGAACTTACAGAATGACATACAGAAACAATTGCCTTTGATCTGACACCCCAGGGAGACAAGCTGGATTTAGGAAAGAGGTGGTAGTGGCATTAGCATCCCAAATGGAAAGCTCAATTTGAGCAAAGACATAGCTCTTTGGAAGAACATGGTGTGTCCTGGAATTGCCAGTATCTCAATATTGCTGTGCCAAATGAAGAGTGGCAGAAGACAGAACTAGACCAGTTATGCAATGGATGTTCTTGAAATGGAAAAGATTCCTATGCTTACAAACATGGCAGGGTGTCTGGGAAGAGGACAGACAAGCAGCTTGGACAGGGGTGGTGGGGGTGGGGGGTGGGGGGGATGTTATATACACAACCTCAAGAACTCAGATATTCCATATCTATGAATCTCAGTGTGTTTGTAATTCATCTGAGGTATTTCCAAGGCACCTTGGTTGGAAGTCATTGAGCAATGGATTTTAGAAGTTATGTATATATATGCTTCATTCTTTTGGTTGCACCTCTTTGGCTATATATCTTGGGTGGAGGCAAAAGAAATTTGTGAATTGTGATTCACCTCAGCTATTCTTCACCTCCATTCTTGTGACTTCATAGGCACTGCCGTAACTATAAACCTTGGAATCAGTATAAGAGTTTGAATATTTTGGAGGCAACTTCATGACTTGGAATCCATGTAGCTTCTTGAGTGAGACAGTTCTGTTTCAAACCTGGGTACTATGATTATCCTCTGAGCCCATTTTTTTTTTCCTCTATAAGAGCGGTTAAAATAACCTACTGTAACAGAGTAGTTGAGATTTATAAGGAATAGAGAAATGTATCTGACATTTAATAGTTAAATGCTATTCTAGTTACTTTGCTTCTCATTACTGGACAGTTATGATGAATTCAACCTTGTCTCTATGTTTCGCAGAACCTTGCTTGGAGATCGTGGGGTTCTAAAAAATGCCTTAAAAGGTGGAACATAAGCTGAGATTCCAGTAAAGCCAAGTAGCACCTTGAAACTTTATTTTAAACAGAGTTAAAATAAAATACATATTAGATTCTCTACTTCCCTAAGGGGAAGCCATTCTGTTTTATATTCTGCCACACTAGCCTATGGATAAACACAATAAGACAACGGCACAATTTTTCTGTTTTTATATTACTATAGAAACATCTTGAAAATGCTTTTGAGTGTGAATAGTTTTCTAAATATAGCTCTGCATTACTGTGTTTCTTTCATTTAATATGGAACTTATAAGCAAAGCTATAGAATCATAGAGTATTGTCATAAATCTGTATGATCAAATATATGTGAGCAGCCTGTGGCCCATTTGGGTTGATTCTCCCAATCTGCACATTCCTTCCTCCCCCTCTCAGGAAATATCTATTTTATGAGTAGAAATGTGAAAATTTCATTTCAGTAAAAATGTAATGGTAAGTAGAAACACCCAACTGTACCTCAAGCACAATAAAGGAAAATCCTGATTCCAGAATCCTAACAACTGTTAAGATAGCAAAGGTACAAAATGTCAAACTGAGGTTTACTTGCAACAACAAGAAAATGCTAATCTTTAATTAATCACATCAAAATAATTTCAAACAGGTTAGAGGATTTGAAAAGCTCCCAGAGTAAGCAGCTCATAGTTCTGCTTATTCCTCTCAAGGGAATACTTATTTGGTATCTAAAATTCATCTCATAATATAGCTGCATTTGTTCTCATCTTCCCAATTTATGACCAAAGCATCCATGGACAAATACAAAATAAAACATGCCATTAAAAACTATTTTCCCCTCAATAATCTGGCTCCTTGAAATAAATGACCAGGGAAATTAACTGGAAGGATTTTGTTAATTATTATAAAGGGAAGAGAAAAAATTATGTGAAGGGTAGAAAGATCCAAGGAGAATTTTTAATTTCAAAAACTTTTAAAAGTCTCATAAGTTATATAATTCCTAGTTTTTCTTTTATTAAACAGAGGCTTTATAATTCTTTTGCACTTTTTGCCAGTGATAAGAGATAGATAGAAATGGAGAACAAATGATTATACAATTTATTTATCAATTTATCATTTTATTCCATTTTATAGTACCTTCCCCATTATGGGAACTATAGATTTTGTATCTAGCTCTGCTTAAGACCAAGCTTTGTAGGTAATATATTTTCTCATTTTAATTAAAGGGAGCAGTTGTATTAGTTGTGTGGGCTGAGGCGTCAAGAGGGTAGAATGGAATGCATTCACAAGAAATGTTCTTACAATATGAAACCTTAAGAGTCATTTTTAACCATCCTTGTTAACAATGCTTGTGTAGTTTATAAAGACTCATGTCTTGATATGACTGGAAAATAAGATTGCGATTAGATACAAGTAGGCAGAAATGTGGTAAATTAATATGTTATATACATTTTAGTAATATATATGTAAATTATTTCAAGAAAATAAGCATTACTGTGATTTATTATGGCTATGGTCTCAGAATATTCACAAATATTTTTATTTTATTTTACCTTTAACTTTATAAATCATGTTAATGTTTAATTACATTCTAATCAACAACTTTAAAATGTGGTTTATAAACATTTTGGAGCAATTCAAATTAATACCAAATGGGATAGCATTTCAGTTTTATTCTTCACTGAAGATTCACACACCAGCACACACATTGCTCACTCCCCTCACGGTTAGGGTAGACAAGGACACTATAGCAATCACTAATGATATGCCTTCTCTTCTCCTTGTTTCCTCCACAGGCATTGGAAAACATCAGAAGACTTCAATATAAAGATGCCAATTTGAGTCCATGTGTTTATCTTCCTCTTTTCCTTATATCCTATTGAAAGGTCCAAGGAAATATGAAAATAAAAAAGATACAATTAGGATGGCAAACCTGATTAGGTATCATCAAATAAGCCGATTAAGTAAAGTTCCAATGCATATACAATATTAAATGTCAACCCCGGTGTTGTTATGGGTTGAATCGTATCCCCCTAAAATTCATATGTTGAAGTTCAACCCTTAGTCCTGAGAATGTGACTGTATTTAAAGACAGTGTCTTTAAAGATGTAATTCAATTTAAATGAGATAATTTGCATGGGACCTAATAGAATACGATGACCTGTGTCCTTATAAGAAGAGAAAATGAGGACACACACACGCACAGAGTAAAGACCAATGAAGACACAGGGAGACCATGCTCATCTACAAGCCAAGAAAGGACTTTTCATCTCCAGAACCATGATGAAATAAATTTCCTTGTTAAAGTCATTCAGCCTGTGGTAGTTTGTTATGGCAGCCCTAGTAAACTAACATGACAAAGAAAGGAGCTACTTCAAAAGTAATTGGAAATATATTCTCAAAAAAGATCTGGAAAATCCTCAAGCCCAAAAGAGTGGCTGGAAAAATACCTATAACTCCAGTTTGGGAGAGTGGGAAAGGAAGCAGGGAGAGATAATGGTGAAGTCAAATTCCATTGAGCCCCAAGCAACCTAATTCAGCGTTTGTCCTAGATTTAATTTAATGTAAACATTGATGGCTCCTGACTAAGAGATAAAGATATGAGAGAATGAGGCTAGCATCTTAATGGGTAAATGTGACTCATCACAACAAAAATGAGTTTAAACAGACAAAGAAAAAAAAAGGTTCAAAAGTCTAGTTAATTTACAGAGCATTCTATAGCATTCTAACTGAAAACTGTAACTCTGACCTGGTACAGACACTTGTAAAATCCAACCAGCAGATGCAGAGGAAACTTTGGGGAGCTACCCCAACAAAGAACACATTGAAAAGCTTTGGGAATTTCGTAAGAATCTTATGCTTAAAGTTGCTTCTCTCGAAGTCTACTTGGCACAGAGAACTTACATAGTCGAGGGGAGACTTCAAGCCTGTTGAGTGTGGCAGACTCGCATATCAGATGCAGTATACTTCACTCGTCTACAAGTCCAAATGCAGACCAAGCACCAAAAGGAAAAGGAAAACCACAAGACCAATATCACCTAAGCAGGAGACCAAGATAAATCATTATAACTGTTTCCCCAATTAATATTTAACAGAAGTAGTGATGAGTAGTAAATTCAAGAGAAAAAATACGTTTAAGGATCATATATCTTATTTTTTTTCTAAATTTTCACTTCTAAATTCTTAGATTCTAATTATTAGGTTCTAAATTCTTATTCATAAAGTTTACTTTGAACTTCACAGTTGATTATAATGTTTTAAAATTATTTGACTAGAAAAGATGTAAGGAACAATGGTATACTGGAATTGGTTTATAACAGCTTGCTAGAGTAAATTTGGCATACTTTTCCTAATTACACATCTGGTGGCATTGATGTCCATAGCTTAAAACTGGCCATGGCAGAAATATTTACACAATGAAAAATGTCAAATTCTAAAAGTCAAGGACTTTGTTATTCCTCCAGAGTCAGCTATTAAACATTTATCAGTACATATAATTATAATTATATGTATTATATATAATATATTTATTATACATATAATTTTATGATTCTATGATTTATTATATATATATAATTCTATGAAATAATGAGAATAAGTGACCCAGTTCACCATAATTAATAAAATATAAGATATCTAAGATTGGATATAATAAGCATTCTATGGGCATATAGAAAAAATGCCATGAAAACTTACTGAAAGACATAAGGAAAGACATACCAAATATTTGGTGGGAAATCTAAATTTTATAAAAGATGTCTCTTCAAAAATCTTCCTGGGCATTTGTTGCAATTCCCAAAAAATAGCTACAATTTGGGAGGTTGCTTAAAGTTTATTTTGTTCATGTAAAAAAATAAATGCCAAAGTATAAACAAAAAAATGTTTAGAACAAAATGATAATAAATTTCTCTAACCAGATATTGAAATACTTTATAAACTCATTTTATTAAAAGAATATGACGATGCAGAGGAATGATCCTATTTTTGGAACAGTGTGGAACACAGGAGCAAGTAGATACATATTTAAATTTAATATACAAAAAAATGGCGGGGTTTCAAATTCATGAATGAAAGGGTGCATTGCTTTATAAATAATATTGGAAGAACTGGCTATGTTTGTGAAAAAGAAATTAGACCCTTGCCTCAAGCCACTATAACTATTAGGTTGAAGAAACAAGGCTTGTAGGATATAATGATAAACTTTGTCTTGTCTCTTTTTTTCCTATAAATATAATCTGAGTTCTGCTGCTATCTGCTTGCCCCCATTGGTGACCCTTTGGGACAAGACCTAAGCTGACCCCATGTTCTATGCTTCTGTGTTGAGAGGCATGGGGTAAGGAGCTTCTGATCATAGGAAGCACTCAGAAACCTCTGTACTGAGACATTCTGGGAATGCAGATCAGCCACTCAGTAGCAATCTGCCCTTCATTCTAACATCAAAGAAGCTAGTAAGCTAGTCACTTGCCCCTTCAGTTCTCCATCCTGCATCAGACACCTACCCACTGTGTCCTGAAACTTCAGAGGACAGTTGAACTACTAGTTAAGTGGTCTCCTTAAAGTGAAGGGAGACCCACCATGTCACTCCTCCCCCGAGGATGATAGTGAGATTCACGGGACACTAAGAACTTTATCTAAACAACATCCACCCCTTTAAGCAGCACCTCCTGACCCTCCTCTATCCTTGATAGAGTTGAGAGGTTTAAGAGTCCTGCAACCCTCATGATATAAAACTGTAATGACTGCACCTTGTTCTAGATACTTTAGAATAAGGTATCATATCTTGGTGCCTCAGTTTTATCATAACACATACTTCAGTAGTATCATATTATACATGTTTATTTAAACGATTCAAAATGGATTCGATATACTATGAAGGATTAGAAGTAAAGTTTATAGTAAAATATGTTTATAATCTTGAATATGAAGGGTGCTTCTGATAAAGAGTAGAAATTAAGAAAAGATCAGCTGATTTGACTGTATAAAAGACTACATTGAAGGATATATAAAGCCTGTAAAAAAAAGCACATTGCAAACTTGGAAACTGCATGCAACGTATGTGACAAATAAATGGTTAATATCATTACTGCATAAAGATTAGCACAATAGAAAATGGCAAAAGAGGCATAAGCAGGCAAGTCACTAAAGAAGAAATATGCATGGCCTTTAAATGTATGAAAAGATATTAATCTCACTAATAAATGAATGCAAATTAAAACAACAATGAGGATTTTTGTCTAACAGGTTGGCAAATATTATAAAGACCAATAGTTGTTAGTATTAAGGATTTGGGGCAACAAGCATTCTCACATACTGCTAGTGAAATTAGTACATTTTAACAAACTTTTGGAATGTAATCTGGCACAATTTATCAATTTATAAATGTATCAATGTATATATCATATGCATTGCCTTTGACACAGTACCGAGATGTACCACCCAGAGCCCCTTTCAGAAATGCAGGATTGTTCCCCCAACTGCTGGGAGTGCTGCCGGCAGACAGCCCTGAGCTGTCAACAAGCTTCAGGAATCACTCCGGCTGAAGAGAACCACCTTGCTCAAGGGCAAGCCGGCCTCCTTCCTGGGGCAGCCTGCATCCAGTGACTAATCAATTTTGGGACTGTCCACCTCAATCCAGCTCCAGGCAACTCTAAGAGGGCACCCCAGCTTAACATTTCCCCAGAGGATCTGCTGAGGTTTTCATTGAGGTTTCATGACAGTCACCTTCTCCCAGTCCTGCTTCCTTCCCTTCCATTCCACAGGTATTGACCCCACGGGCATTTCACGATATGCCTAAATGCAATCTTCATCTCACAGTCTGCTATTGGGAAACCTCACCTGCACTTCCCATCTATTCTACATCGAAGATTTTATCAGAAGAAATATAGCAACATAGGCATATGAAGGTGTAAGAGGCAGAAAACCCATGGCAAATTACTCTATAAACAGAACAAAACAAAACAAAACAAAAAACAGTAAGCTAAATATCTTTAATAAAAGTATGGTTAAATACAGTTTAAAAACCATACCATGAAGTTAAAAAGCCAACTATGGAATGGTACACATATGGTTCAATTTTAAAATCTACCTATATGATATACTTAGATAATATATTTAGATATTACATAAAAAAGTTTGGAAAGATACTTCAAACTCTAAACCATATTTAGCTAGGTGTTTACATACTGTCTTTCTGGATTTGATTTTGTTATTGTTGTTTACATAAAAAGCTACTGATATATCGAATAAAATCATAAACAAGACCCAATCAACCAACAAAACCAGGAGTACTAACAAAGATAGGCTAAAGGTTTAGGCTTGAGTCTCTGCGTGGATAAAGAACACAATAAAAGGGTCTTTTCTAACTTCCCTGACCTGTAAAGTATAGCCTCTGGGATCCACATATTGGAAGCTCACAAAATATTTTGATTTCTTCAATTGAAAAGTATTTTATTAAGACAATGTTTAACATTTCCATAGAAACACAATTAGTTTTTCTTTTATATGCCCTTTACTCACATATGTGCGAGAACAACAGCAGAAGATGAAAAGGACAGTAGGCTAAGACTTTAAATGTTTAGATTCAAACCTTGGTTCTATCTCCAATTCAGTTAATAACTTTAAACACTTTTCTCTCTTTCCTCATCAAAGGTGAGAGGAGAAAAGGGAGAATGCATATCTTTGTCATAGTTCTGAGAACCAGATGCAAAGGCATCTAGAAAGATTTTTTTCATTCAAAAAGGAGAAAAGTAATATAATAAGATAAAGGTAAAAAAGTAACTATATGATGCAATGGTTTTTGCCATTTACAGATTTGTGTTGTCTCCTGTAAGTCTTCCAGACCTATCTGTATGGGGCATTCTCATGTAGGTCCAGGTTCCAAATAACAGGTG
This sequence comes from Cryptoprocta ferox, assembly GCA_028646485.1. NCBI lineage: Eukaryota > Metazoa > Chordata > Mammalia > Carnivora > Eupleridae > Cryptoprocta > Cryptoprocta ferox. The sequence continues at coordinate 41,606,012 of CM053578.1, forward strand.
TGAGCTGGTTTGGTCGGGCCAAATGGAGATGCTACTAGTGGGTTCGTGTATCACAGAAGCAATATCATTCCAGGCAGTATAATGTGTAACTGGGAAAACAGGATCTAGTCCAGGCTCTGTGGCAATTCCTGATATGGCCTTTACTAGTCACTTTCCGTTCTAAGCCAGTTATTTGATTAAAAATAATAGACAAACACATACATACACAGATGCAGACATACATACCTTCATACATATGTACATGCATACATAAATAATTGAGAAAATAATAAAGGTATCAAACAATATAATCTCTAAGTTTCCTTCCAGCTGAAAAACACTTTCACCAGTGTTCTTGGACATATTGTTTATCTTCTTTTAGTATTTGGTTTCTCTGAGCTTCAGCAACTTAATGAGTAAAATAGGGGAAGAAAGTGGAAGAGAATGATCTATGGGATAGTCTTGACTGAATGTGTGTGTGTGTGTGTGTGTGTGTGTGTGTGTGTGTGTCTCACTTTGTCAGTTAGCTTCGAAGTAATGGACCTGAAGTGGGGAATCTTTCATTCATGCTTTGATTCATATATTTAATAATCTAAGTATTTATTTCATGTTAAGCCAGTGTGGTGAATATAAAAGCAAATAAGACAAGTGCCCTGCTTTCCTGGACTAACATTTAAATAGGAAAGATACAAATTACATGAAATAATGACAATATAGAGTAAAAACTAATAAGCAATGAAAGGGAAATATAGAAAAGAAAAAAAACATTCAGGAAATTCAGAGTAGAAAGGAAATGCTTCCATCTGGAGGAGTCTTGGAAATCTCATTAAGCATATGATCTTTGAACCAAGTCTTAAGGATGGGGATCCAATCATTCCGAGGTTATTTGTATACATACAAGATCACAGGAAAAATTCAAGAGCAGAATCAATTATACATCCAGAATTTCCTCCTCCTACTGGCTAGTCACACACTAAATAACTTGGTATTTATTACAGATTTTAAAACTTCCTTGTCTTTTATTGACAGTAAATTAGGTGAAAATGTAATTTCTTAGAGTTTCTTCTTTGGGTTTACTTTTGAAATAACACTATTTTACAGCCTAATTGATTTCTATAGAAAATCTAAATATCAATACTACTCCAAAGGTGACTCTGGGGTCTCTGAATAGGTGCTATTGTGCTGTTTATTGATAAGACTCTTGATAATAAAACTATTTGGATGTGAAACACATCAAACATGTTGACTCCTTTCTTGTTTTATTGTGCTAATAGACAAAAAAAAAGCCCCTATAGACAATAAAGTGAACCTGCTTTTGTTTTTATTGCTTTGTCTTTGAAATTGTGGCCCTTAATCTTGAAACCAGTGAGAGAGTAGTTACAGATGAGGAAAAGAGGTGGTCACATTGGAGTGCAGTGTTTACTTGTGAGAGGTAAACAAGCCAATTTTAGTAAAATAAAACTGACCTAACTCTGTGCTAAGATCTCAGACTTAATAGCCACTCCAATTCTCTCTGACATTTAAAAATTATAAGGCACTGCAAAAAGAAATTCTTAAATGTCAGAATCCTCATAATTTCTTCAACTTTTGCTACTGAATTCTTAAATCCTCCCTACACATACCACCCCCCACATTCCCCCTCTCCCCCTCTCCCTCCTCCCCCACAGCCTGTGAGGGTGGGGAGGTTGGGGAGAGAAGTTGGAGGCATGTAGCTCTGCTGGTAGCAGGGCCAGTGCAGACTGAGACATATTTCCTATCCTTCCTCTCAAGCCAGCTGCTCTGGGAGCCTCCTTAGGAATCATTCCATTGCCTCACTGGACATATTTTAAGGTGGGGTTCATGGAAGGAAGAAGTCTGGGGAACTGAGGCACCACCGGTCTCTTCCCTATGTTTCCTTTTCATTAATCTATCAAGGTAACTCTATTTTTGGTTACTGGAGTTGTGGCACATCGGCCTTTAACCTAGTGATGTCTGATTCATCGGAGGGCTGAAATACGGTAATCGTAAATGAGATGTCAGGAGCAGGGAGTTTAATAACAATAAGAGTATGGAGGAGGCAAATGAAAGGTAGAAGGAAGACAAGAGGAGAAAGAGAAGGAGACAAGACATAGAAGACTTATTACATACTTACTAAAGGGAAGACACTGTGGAATCTTGTATAAACCATGATCACAGTGCAGTGAGGATGTGCTGTATGTTTTGCAGGCAGTAACCAATGGTTGGGCTCAGAGGTGTATATAACTTGCCTATGATCACATCAGTGGCAGAACCAGGATTCAACATCCTACACTGTCTCTCAGAACACCCCATGAAGGTGCTGGCTGTAACGTGATAGTGTTTATGCTCAGGAAAATTTACAGAAATATTCCTCAATCTAAAAATAATAATTCTTGGGGTGCCTCAGTGGCTCAGTCGGTTAAGCTTCCGACTTTGGCTCAGGTCCTGATCTCACGATTCGTGAGTTCAAGCCCCACATCGGGCTCTGTGCTGACAGCTCAGAGCCTGGAGCCTGCTTCAGATTCTGTGTCCCCTGTCTCTCTGCCCCTCCCCTGCTCTCTCTCTCTCTCTCTCTCAAATAAACATTTTAAAAAGTCTCATAAAAATACTAACTCTTTCTACATGATTTATGGAATGCCTATCAGTATAAAGACATCTTTTAAATCAATACCTGCTAGTTTCATAATCAAAAAGCACTGAAATAAAGACAGAGACATTCTCATTTGCTTTTCTTAGTATTTTATGTGAACTCATTTCTTACAAATTTCAATTTTAAAGACCATGAAATAAAGGAAGACCCCATTTATGTTTTTCTCCTATCAAATTTTGATATGCATTCTTGGAAGTGGATCTTGTGTGTATGAGTATGTGTGTGCATGTGTGTGTGAAATATATATATTACATGTATATGTTACATATATACAGCACTACAATTCATAAATTATTATTGTTGGGCAACATCTCAGTCAATTCCATTTTCTCAGTTTTACATTTGGAAGAACCCTGCTGATTTTGTTTTCAGGATTGGTTTTTGTGGGTTTTTTTTTTTTAACATTTACTAACTGCCAACAAAGGAGATTTTATTTTCTACCAGTTTCCTCAACATAGAAATATAGTAATTATAAAATTACCATTATGAAGAGTATTGGTTCTGTTCTCAAAAAAGGAGATTTAAAAAAGGAAACCTTATTTTCTTGTCACAAAACCACTACATTATAATAGGAATGTTTTCTCTTAATTTTTAAAATACTGCCTAATCAAAATCTAGAGACCCCCCCCCGTTTGAGAGAGTGACCCCTGATAGCAATGGAGGCATTTTGTATTGCCTTGTCAGAGGAGATGAATTGTATTTTCTGTAAATCCTACTGTAATTGTGTCCATTTTCTGATTTTGCTTTAGTTTCGTTGTTAGCTATAAAATTACTGATAAGTAATAAAACACAGGTCACAGTATTAAAACCTTGGTGCAAATACCACCAAATCATAACAAGGAAATATCAACTGAAAGCCACAATTCCTAGCATCTACCTATAAAATATAGTTTAAATAACAGGACTTTTTTTTCCTTCTTGCTATGGCTTGTTAAGATTTTATATTGCTTCCATATCTTGCCACCCAAATTAAAACAAACTAACAAACAAACAAATGATTGTTTCTAGGAACTTCTTTGGTCTTTCCCCTTGAGAATAAGTTCTCTTTAATCATTAAATATTCATAAAGGGTTTTGGTCATTTCATTTTTTGTCTGGCAAGGAATTTCATGCCATATAACAACTTGTCTCCATAATGAAGAAAGGTGAATGCTTTGTAATAGTTTCTCTAGCTAATTCTTCCCAATCCATTGCCCTTCTTTTAAAAAGTACATTATAGTTGTAGTCTTATTTATGATGCTTTAAGGCTCCATAGAACTCTTTATGAATGTTCTCTGACTTGTAGTTCTGTATTAAGGCTATAATGCTCACATACAGAGTAAGACAAACAGGGGCAAAATAGTGACAGTGTGGGGAGGACTTGGGCAAAACCAGGGAGAGCAAAGGCAGAAAACAATGATACTGCAGTTACAATGTTGCCTTTTCTTTTTACTACGTGACATCTCCTATTACTAAAAGCTTATTTGACCACATATTTGTTTCATCCTCCTCCTATGATTTGACATCTCAGTAAATTTATGGCCAGCATTTCTCAACATGCATTTCTAAAGAACAGTTGGTTCGAAGAAATGCTAGCAGATGTTACTTGAAAAAGGGTTCTAAGATCAAAGAAGTTTGGGGAATACTAAACTATGGAAAGTTAAACAAGTTTCTTTTCTCAAGGGCTTCTTAAAGCTTTTAGTACGATACTATTCACTGTGAATTACAATGAGAAGCATATAGATTTGCAACGTTTCTTGAATATATTTGCCCTTTGAAACTTTTCTCATATAATATGCTTATGAGAATAATGTTCCACAAAACCCATTTTGGGAAACACTGAAATAAGCAACTACAAAGTTATTGCTGAGTGCATCTTTAACTAGGCGAGGCCGGCCGAGGGGTGGTAAGTGGAAAGCCTACCTATTCTACTTCTGACACAATTGGTTAGGGTAAAAAGGAACTTGAAACTGTCACAGGACTAGCAATTAATAGAAGAGTGGGCATTTTTCCTGGAAATACTAACTCCAAGGTGATATGATATGGCAATCTCTTCACAGAGATGCCTTAGCCTCATTCTAACCTCAGGATGTCAAACTAGTCACAATAATTGTGGTTATTGTATAAACTATCTTAGAAGGTGATGAAATTCCTGTCACTCTAGGTATTTACATTTTTTACTGTTTATTTTTGAGAGACAGATAGTATATAAGTGGGGGTGGTACAGAGAAAGGGGGAGACACAGAATCCAAAGTAGGCTCCAGACTCTGAGCTATCAGCACAGAGCCCAACGTGAGGCTCAAGCCCACGATCCGCAAGATCATGACCTGAGCCAAAGTCAGACACTTAACCAACTGAGCCACCCAGGCAGCCCCATGTCACTCTAGATATTTGAGCATAAACTGAATGACTACCTTATAGCAAGGTAAGGGTACAATTGGTGGGGTACAATACTTTAAAGAACTCCTCCAAATTTGAAGTGTTTGGTTTTAAGATTATAGGTTTATAACAATCTATTCTTGCACAGAATCACCACGCTACACTAGTAGTACATTTTTCTCTTAGAGATTGTTAAGAAAGTGTCAAATTGGATTATTTTGTTTCTTCCTCAAAAGTGGTTTAGTGGCTTTCACAAGGTGGACACTAGGAATGCAGAAGGCATTCACATAGCACATCTACCCATGCAGATTAACAGAGAGACATTCTTATCAATGTTTCCTGTATTGTGTAGAAAATCCCCTACTTCACCCTAAAAGTCTGAGAGAGCTTCATTTGTCTCCACAAATTAGAAAATTGAGAATAGTGCTCTTAATTCTATGGCAAATAAAGTCATGGACCTTTATAAGATATCATATAACTACAAATACCCATGTATTTTTGAAGTTGAAAATACCACCATCACCCATAACGACCTTATGAACTTCGCAATTTATTTTTAAAATATTTATAAATGATCAATGTGAACTTGTTAAATTTTTATGTTTTTTGACTATCTGGTAAAACAACTCCATGTGGCAGCATCTTTATTCCCTCAACCATTTCCTTTTTCTATGACCAGGTCCTAATTAAAGGATTCACCAATCCACCTGTTCTGGTCAGGGGTGGACGGGGAAAATAAGCTCAGTACTTTGTGCAGGCTTTTACTGCAGAACCGTGTTTCTCACCATCCCTAAGTCTGAAGCATGAGTGGGAGGGATTGTTAGCCTATCTCCTTTGAATCAATGATGCCTTTACTCTTTCATGTTTTGTTTAATCCCTATAAATATCCGAAATATCTCTTTGATAGTCTCTCATTCTCCCACAATGTCCCTCACTCCAGAATCATGTCTTCATATTCAGTCCCAGAGCATTTATTCCTCAAGTTCTGGATAACATGTACATCCTGTCATGTTACCTCATTTAGTGACATAACAAGACTTAAAAACAGCTTATGTGCCTATATATGTATGTTGCTATGCACAATCACTTAACGTATTCTATTATTCATGTGAGTACTAAGAAGGGTGGATTCCTACCGGTTTTTTTCCTCTGATGGGTACGTAATATAGGAAAAAAATCTGGAATTGAGAGTTAGAAGCCTTGAGTGGGACCAATAATTTAACCTCTCTCTCAGTCTGTCAGTCACTAGAGGACAAATCTGCACTCATTATATGCAATATGTGCTTTTAACTCATGTATCACGAATAGCAGCATAATTCTCTTCAAGGCATGCTTCTGAAATTTAACATCATGAACTTAAATTTAACAAGTTTACGGTAAAACCCACTTTCTAAACTACTGTTCTAAAATAGTATTGGTTCGAGTCACCTGGCTCAGTTGGTTAAGCGTCTGACTTTGGCTCAGGTCATGATCTAATAGTTTGTGAGTTCGAGCCCCCCGTGGGGCTCTGTACTGACAGCTCAGAGCCTGGACTCTGCTTCGGATTCTGTGTCTCCCTCTCTCTCTCTGCCCATCCCTTGCTTGTGCTCTGTCTCTGTCTTTCAAAAATAAATAAACATTAAAAAAATTAAAAAAATAGTATCATTTAAATTTAAAATATAGTTTGATGTCAGTTTCATTCTTTTGTAAAATAAGTAGTGATTTTCCATTTAGATTTGAACTTTCTATTGAATATATTTCTGTTCTATCCTGCTTGTGTGCCAGGCTAGATGCTCCATGTAATCTATGTCTTCCGAGAATGTACTACATAGAAAGATGGACAGTGAACAAAGAAGGCCAGCCATGATAAGGTTAGGCATGAGAAGCTCAGGATGATTTCCTCTGAGATAACATCAGGAACATAACACTCCCAAACTCCCAGACTTTCTCACTCTCTAAAACAGCTGGTTCACAAAGGATGCATCATCTACTTTTCGTGTGTGGATCTAAAGATCTCAGAAGGGTGGGGGAGAATATGTCAGTCAGAGTCTGGTCAGGGAAATGGAGGTGAAGAGAATTTCAAGTAAAGACTTGGTTAAATACACATTGAAGGACTTGAGAGGCAACGAGAATACATAGGGTTAACACAGAGATAGTAACTGTAGGGAAAAGCTACCTCCTTAGGGATGGGGCAGCAGAGGGAAGAGGTTGAGGGTATTGGACCCTAGAAGTTATGATCAGAAATCCTACAGTTTGACTCTTTATGAAGAAGAGACACTCTCCAGCTAGAGTTGAGACCTCTGCGTGGGCATAATATGGCTGGTTCTAGGAGCATGGGGAAAAGGATAGAAACTGAAATTAATTACCAATACTCAGGCAAGGCCATTGCTGGAGTACATTCATAGAAACATCTTACAAAACAGACAAAAGAATGTCCATTCTTTCTCCTTCAGCAATATGGTCCCACTATAACATCCCCTATTAGCAGAACTTAATGGAGAAAGTAAGCAAAAGAGAGATGAAGTTTGCAGGGTCCTAGCCCCAGTATTACAAATCATAATATAGAAGAGTAGGTTTGTAGCTAAAAGATAATAGCTTCAAAATTAGCACTGGGAACCAAAGAGTGAGGACCTGAATGCTGGAAAAGTAACAACTCACTTTGAGGGTATTTGGTGTCTCCAACCTCTTTCCCCTGCTGGTCCCATCCCTAGGGAAGTAACTGCGTCCTGCAATTATTCTCTCTGTGTTTCCTTTATGTCGTTCTGTCATCTTATCAGCCCTCCAATACCAGTACGACCATTCTTTATTAAAATTTTCATTGTTTTCCTTTTCCCAGCAGGGACAGGCCTTGCTAGACATCTTCTGCCTGTCTAAATTCCAAAGACTCTAACACTGGATAGTGCAAGCCCTGTTTGGTCACTGTGACTTAAGCTACGCTGCGTGCCTTAAAAAGTCCTCTCTACCTCAGCCTGGATCCTGACAAGTTCTCCTAACCAGTGCCTAATGTTGACTTGCTTGTCTCTATTACTAGTTAATCCTACTTTAGATCCTCTGTTTCTATTAAAAGCCATATTACTCCTAGCTTGATGGATTTCATTTCTGGTCTAGGTATGGAAACATCTTATGGGGACTTCCAAAGTCATTTAAATTGCTTTGTAGCCCTTTCTAGCCTCTCACATTTGGAAGGTTTATGTGGGAGGGTACGTCCTTGAACAGTGGGGGAGCGAAGTTATGGGAAAACAACAAATATATATTACCTGGTTGGTAACTTATTCATTAGTTTACACACATTAATTCATTTAATTTTCCAAATAACCCCATGCATTAGATATATTATTTCCATTTAACAGAGGAGGTTCAGCAAACTGAAGGAATTTACTCTAATTGAAGCCCAGATCCTGATTCTACCTGATTTCAAAATCTATGCACTTACAGATTTAATATTTTTGGTGGAGCACAGGGTCACAGACTCCAACCTGACTGGAAACTTCCCAGCATTGATTCAACTTAGGTAAAGATGAAACATTATCTCCATATCCTATACTGACTTCACTTTTTATGTATAATGATTGGCAATCCAATATTAACCCAATTCAACAAAGATTTATTGAACTTTATGGTTGTGTCAGGCATGTGATAATGAGAGTTAACACATTTATCAAGGAATTACCGGGGTATTGGGTGCTGTTTCACACCCATGCCCTATGCCTCATTAATTCTCAGAACAACTCTATCAGGTGGGTGCTTTTATTAACAACCTCATTTTACAGCAATGTAACCGAGGCCCAGAGTCGCGACATGGTGTGGCCAAAACCTCACAGGTAGGAAGTGGCAGAGCCAAGGAGAGGACCTAGGTAGGCTATATAGTTCATGGTCTTAACCATTTTCTCATGTAGAGGAAACTGGAGAAACAAAAAGGGGAGATCAGAGTCTAGGTGGTAAAAAATAGAGAACCAGAAGAGATGTGATAAACACACTTGTAAAGAACTATATACTGTAAAGAAAGTAGCGATTCACTTTGCCTAGGAAAATCAGAGAAGATCTAAAAAGATGAAAGTATAGATTTCAGTTTTGGAAGTAGAATCAACAGGTCCTAGTGATGTGACGTGGAAGGGAGAGACAGGAGCCAAGGTGGTTCTGTGGAGGAACAGATCTAGGCAGGGAGATTCAGAAATTCATGTTGGATAATTTAATTCTGAGTGGGTGATGAGAAGTAGGCAGCCAATTCAAAAAAAAAAAAAGGTTTAGATTTGGGATAAGAGTCACAAGGGTTTTATAGATTTTGAAATTTCCAACACAGAAATTTCACAGGAGTGGGTGCATTATCCCAGGAAGATATGTAGAGACAATGAAATGGGATTTTCCTACTCTTCTTCTGGGCAGAAGAACACCAACTGGGTAGTCGAGATTAAGAGGCATAGAACTGAGAAAGGACAAAGCAGCCCTGACATCCAGGAATTGGTAGCCTGTTTAGCAGCTGGACCTTGGTGTTGTTAGGAGCTGGCCTGGTACCATCAGTCAGGCTTTGTTTTCTCCTGTTGAAAATACAGGATTTCACAGGACATCAACATCAGACAAGGCAACTCTGTGATCATGACAGACAAGACAAAAACAAGACTGCTCTGTAATCACATCCCAACACAGACAACATATGAACATTTTTCAAATAGCAGAAATGCTCAAACATTCCTCTTCCTGGCGAATATGAGTGATTGCTAATATGAGTGATTGCTAATATGAGTGATTGCTGCTTCTTTACCATTTACTGCTTTAGCTTCACTGTAGTCTGCCCTTGATAAACCAGGAATTAAAATACCCAAACATAGAACTGTCCCCTCTTACTGACAATATCCAATCCAGAGAAAACTACCCCTTACATGGAACCACCCAGAAATCACACAGCCAAAGCTTGAATCTGATATATAATAAGACCTTTCTAACAACTTCCTACTGAGATGCTTCACAGTTCCCTGTAGGAGTCTGAGGTTAGATTGAAAATGTGAGGAGGAGCCCCTGGAACTCTGGAGGTCCTGGAGAGTGAATGACCAATGCTAGAACTCTCCCCAGGCCTGAGTTGTTCCATGGCTAAGTGGGGATGTGGAAATTCCTAACCTGTCTGTCCCTGCCCTGCCTACAAAGGCCCCAGCCCCCTCCCAGAGAGAGTTGATCAGGGAAAGCCACTGAGTCACCCACGAGTGCATTGAAGCAGAGTTTGGAAGGATGGGGTCTCAGGGCAGCTCCGCAGGAAGACGGAGCTCCAGAAACTTCTCATGCAGTAGGCATGATGCCATGCCCTGTGTCTGCAAAGCCCAGGTGTGATGCTTGGAGCAAATGTCCAAGGTGTTCCCTCCTCTCCAGTACTTCTCTGCCAAACCCCTTTCCGGACCCTCAACCTGGAGAGTTTCATGCTCCCACCTGCTCTGGGTCCCATCCAAGACCTCCCTAAGTGCTGCTTTCTGATTCATCACCTGAGCACCCTTGGAGCCACTTACCGACTGCGTGACCCTGGGCAACAGGCCTAACCTCTCAGCTTCAACTTCAGAAGGTTGTTTAGAGTTTAAAATGAGACTTCAGAAAATGGTAAAGAAGTTAGCTGGGACATGTAAGCCCTTAGGCCTTAGTGTTGACCTCTCCCCACCATGGCCTGGAGGGAAGAGTTCAGCAGACACAGCCTATGTAGGAGGCTCACCACCCCCACCCTAGCCTTTCCACATCCATACACACAAAGTTTTCTCCTGTCATAACAAGTAACAACCAGAACTCGTAAAGTACAGCTATGTTCCTGGTGGTCTTTGGCTAGAGGTCACTGAGAGAAGAGAGAATTCCTAGACGTTTTTTTTTTTTTCTCCCTCTTTTATCTATTTTGTTTTGTCTTAAGAAGTTGAAGTCAATGAACATTTTACATCACTACTATTGTTTGACTTGATTTAAAATAGTCAGTATGCACTAATTAGCCAAACATCCTTTTCATTGATGGACTATCTATTTGTAGATGATTATTATAAAAGCAAAATGAGAATAGTGAACAAATAAAAAGTCTTGTTGTGGATATGACATAACTTCTCCAAAACGTTTGTTCAAATTAATAACAAAAACATTGATCTCTAGTCACTACCGTTTGCAAACACCCAAACTCTAACCAACATTTTAAAAAGCAACAAATCACGAATAGATTTAGATACACATAGAACTATAATATTTTGTCATATAAGTGAAATAAATTAGTTACAATGAGCATGTCTTATTTAAATTGTCAGTCATTATTAGTTTACTTCATTTTTTCCCCACACTAATATATTTTTGTTGTTATCATTTATGTGAATGGAAATATTTATGTAAGGAATCCAGTGGACCATGAATCCTGCTTCTTTCAGTAAAAAAGTAGAAACATACGTTATTTTTCATTGTTTTTTGACATGATATAATGTAATCAAATGTGACTGATGCAATCTGACAAATCCAGTCACAATATGAAATGTCACAGGAAAACAAGGGAAAGCTACTATCTTTATCCAGACTGAAAAGGAAAAAAAAATACTTATCATAAAATATAAAAACAAAGCTTTTGGTATATAAGCCAATAATTCATCAGCACGGAGCTTGTTCAAGTATCTTCTATTCAGCCCTTTTGAGATCTATTTCGTCATGGATATTAGGCTGGTGTCATAGACTTTAGAATTTATTTTTTCCTACTGGAAAGTATTAGAAACACAATGTGGGACCCTTTTCTATTTTTAAGCCTGTTTAAATACAGTTGAAAACTAATGCTTTCAAAAGGATCTCTCTTCTGCGGTGTTCATGGCCCCAAGTTTGTGCCTTCTCATAGGCTCTAAGGCAACTCTAAATGGACTATGCTTCAGCTCAGCTGTTTTTCTGAGACTGTACCCTGCCTCTGAACTGTGCTAAAATAACCTTGCATTATCCTAATTAGGATTATTCACAATACACACATATTGCAAAGGGCCATTTTCATTTTCAATTAGTTGAAAAGGATTAGTTGCAGTGATACTCATATGGTCCTGAATGCTATTATTATTAAACCCAATATTTTTTATTGCCGTTAAAATTATGCTCCTTACAGATATAACTTAGCTAATGGAGTAAAAAGATGGTCTCTTCCTGACAAATCATTCTCTTCTAAAGAAGATTGCGAAGGTAACAATACATAAATGGAAGGAAATATATGTGTGGTAAAGAGGATGTTTAATCACAAGTAATGGCAAACCTAAAATTAGTTCCAATTAAAAAAGAAATGCATGAAAACCCATGTGAATGTAGCAGATAAAGGGTGGCATGAAGGAGAGATTATTAAGCAGTAGCATATAACAGGACCCCAGGTGCAGTACTTCCTCATTATACCTACTCTGGGGCAGGAACATACGGAGTGTTGAGCTTGAGCAAACCAAAAACAAATTATATACATATATATATATATACACACACACACACACACACACACCCCTGCACACATACACGCGCACGCACACACACTGTAAGAAACAATCTTGCCTGGTGGCTACACTTCAGCAAGTACATGTTTTTTGGAGGAAAGACCATAACCACTTGGTTTTTACTTCCAAAATACAGTGGCACGTTAATTGCTTGATCAGCCAAATGAAACTAAATGTAATTAAGACTAGTGTGGGGTTAATTTGATCCATAATTATGTTATATAAAGTAAATGAAAATTGTTTCTTTCCTAAATTGCAATTCATTAAAATTACAGATATTAAAATAAGATACTATAAAATTACATGAAGCATGTACACATTAATAGCTATTAGTAACAGCTTGATATTTCTATCTAAGTAACGGTTTATTAGAATGCCAAAAGGTGATATTTGACCACTCATATGACTGATTTGTTTTACTCTGTTTTTCTGTTTTTCTAAGAAATTCTTTTTTTAATGAAGCAAAGTGCTTTAATCTTAGTCTGTTTTTGCCATGTTCTAGATATTTATCATCTGCTAAAACACTTTTGGATCAATCTTCATTGAACATTTATTAAAATACAAATAGGTATTTAAAAATTCAAAATGGCAAATAGGTAGGCATGTTTCATACAATGTCAAAAGCATATAGTAGAGGCAAAATATTTGGAACTTTTTTTTTTTCAAAGAGCCAATTCTGCACCTCTGACTAAAATCATAGTCATATACCTATTTATGAAATGTTTTATCTTAACCTCATTAAAAGAGAATTGAACATAAAAAACACATGAATTGAATGAGAAAGAGCTAAACATTTATTGAATGTCCTGTTTTTGCGAGCTACGCTGTGCACTTTAAATACCTTTATTGACCCCGTTATGAAGTCATTGTCATTTCTTCTTTTGCAGATGACAGAACTGAGGCTCAGGGAAATTAGGAGCTTGCCTGAAGTCATGGAGCTATTTTGTACCATTTGCTGTGAGGTGGGGAAGAGTACCTTTCAGTTGGACATGATGGTAAAACACAGGAAAAATAATTAATTTGCTGGGATACAACATAGTATTTTAGTTCTCACTTTACATTCTTATTCATTGAAGATAATGTGTTTATTTCTGTGAAAATAAAAACCAGAGTGTCATAACATATCATCTCTGTGCCCCTTCATGTGACATTAAATACAAGTTGGCAAATAACCCTATCATTCTGAGTCCCCAGAATTTTCTAACGGGGTATCCTTAGTAGCAGAGAGGGAAATACTGAAGGCTAGTGGATCTATCCTATTGAGTAGTAACAAATGCCTCACACACAATTCCACTGGGCACATGCAGAAAAGGCTCATATTCAGGGCAAGACAGAAAGCATCAGATGATTATGATACTGTCCTATGGGAGGGAAGAGAAAAGGAGTTGGAGGAAAGGATTGTATGAAACAGTCGAAAGTCTGTTCCAGATTCTGCTGGCCTTCTTATGTGTCATAATGCTCTTTACATCTAGCCACTTTGGGATTGAGGGGAAAAGTGGTGACTTGAAGATCTGATATAATTTTAAAAGAAAAGCATTTACAGTAGGATTTGCTCACAATACATATCAATAGCAGTTTACCTGCTAGGGATGAGAAATATTAAAAACAAGTCTAGCTGAAACTTGAATGTGCCACAATCCATTTACTTATTGCTGTGAAGCAAGTTTTCTGCGTACCCACGAGAACCCGATATACTCTCTTTGTTTGCACAATAAAGTGTCACTAGGTTACTATTAATAGTACTATATAAACATTAACAAATGCTTCTCAATAATTGGTAGTACTGCACTAGTAAGGACAACCGTCCCTAAATTTCTCGGAAATCCTCTGCATTTCCCTTCAACCTAAAGCCACATTTCATCCATGAGAAAATGAAACTAAAGGATAATCATACTTAACAAGTTGCCAGAACACATTATTTACAGTAAGTGTGTATGCTTAACAAACCAAATATTTAATATTTCATGCATGAAAAATAGGCAGACATAATAGCCATTAGTATTCCAGGTGAGGCAGAACATGCAAATTTACTCAGCTATTAAAGAATGAGTCATATGCTATTTAATATATCAAAATAGTTTATGTATATTAGAGTAAACAGTGAAATCACAATAGGAAAAAAATGGATTTGGTTCAGATGTTGAGCTGCTGTGTAAACCAATTATCTATCCGGAGGGAAACAGTTCTGTCTACAACTACTTAGGCTCTAGGGCCTATTACAAACCCTGGAGTGGGCTGTTGTTTCTATTCTCGAGGGAATTTACCACGTCACACTAGAAATAGCTGACAATAATTAGAAAGCCTGCTTCTGCCAGTATTGCACACATTTTTAATACCTTCCTAAGTATTATGGGAGATAATACACAAGGTCTTTAGAATTCTAGTCATGCCACAACGAGCCATGGAAAGGACAACCAGACAATAGCCCCAAACTGGACTGTGACAGGCTAATTATTGTGGCTTCATTAGAAAACCTCTTTTTACATAGGTCACCTGGGAAGTGTAATTAAAAATGCATTATTGGTGTATTTTTTATTGAAGCAATTAAATTAAAAAGCCAAAAAAATAATTATATGAGGAGCAAATAATAATGTTGGTCAACAGCGTTTATCTAAGAAAGAGAGAACACGTTAGTGGTTCATTAGCAGTAAATGTGTTAACGGGAATCTGTTTGAAAAATGAGCCATAGAATGGCTTTTTAAATACGCAGATTAAAGGATTTATAATGTCAAGTTTAACACAGAAATTACAGATAGTATTACATAACCATGAGTAATAGCACCTTTAATCTGACTTAGTAAAATGATTTACATCATACTTTATGCTGCTTCAATTGTATGAGTATTATATGTGCTGCATCTCAGATAGATAATTTCCCTTATATTTTTACACACTTACGGATCTGTTCTTCCTGCTTCCTAATTATGTGGTACATCTAAATAATTAGATGTTAAAATATGTATCTTCTAGAGGCAGAATGTTTATCTTGGATATCTGTTCTATGTAGGAATACCAGAACGTGACACCATTTATTTAGGAAAATTTTTATAAAGCCCTAAATACATCCAATCAAATCACCCCTATCTCATCTCAAAACTCTCCCAGTACTTCCCATCATCATCATCATCATCACTGTCATTACCTCCGCTATAATTATCATAATTGCTAATAGTTCATACATAATTTTTACTAGCCAGGAACTAAACATTGCCTATATTACTTACAAGCTTAATTCTTCAAATAATCTTAAGAGATTAATATTTTATCTCCATTTTAAAAATGAGGATAACTGATAAAATTTAATCATTCTCTCTTGATATAGCTGTAAGAATTGCACTCTCTTCAATAGATTGTCCTAAGCTCGTCAGAGTTTTTACCTCTATCCTACTGTAAATCTACCATATCTTAAAACTTGTTATTTTTACTGAGTAGTCTTTGAATATATAAAAGAGATAGATAAGCATCTACAAAGTAAGACTCTCACGTGCCACCCTTTTCATCCCTTTGGAGAGGAAAATCAAATTCAGAGAGGTGGAGGGTAGAGGAACATCAATTATGGAGGGCCGAGAAGGCCAGGGTGCACAAGTGAATGAATGGATAAATGATACAACCTTGTTGTTAAACATGGGTCTCTTGATGCAAGAAAATACTTTTATGTTGACAGAAAGAAAAAGCGCTCCATTTATTTTCTATGGTAAGATTGAGTGTTGGTCTAGGAGTAGTTATTACCTACTGACTCTAAACTATTTAATCTCGACATATTATGATTAGTTTAATTAAAAGCTTTAGTATTGTTAGGTTGCATTAGATTCTTTATTAATGTTATTATTTTTAATATCAGTAGCACCCAATTGTGAATACCTGCTGTAAGCCAGGCCTTGTGCCAGACACTTTACATGCATTATCTCTAAGCTTCCACACATCACTGAATCAAATTATTCTTATTTGAGAGATGAAAAACTTGTAGTTCAGAAGGTCAAGTGACTTTTCCAAGGTCACATGGTTGACAAATTGAGGAGTTCAGATCTAAGACCCTGGTCTATCTGACTCCAAAATTACATGCATTCTCTAGGATTTCACTTTGATTATGAAAGAATTTATAAAAGACATAAACAAAATTTTGGGTTTTTTTTTTTTTGCATAGCCATCTTCCTTAAGCCACGTTTTCAATTAAAATTAATTCAAAATTCATAGAGCTCAAATAACTAAAACAGTTTTCTGAGTACTGTATATTGATAATTGGACTTATCAGAATAACTATAACAATTACAGGAGTTGAGTTTCTGAAAAACATAGATAGTTGAACTAGAATTCATTGTGAAGTATATAGCTTTATAGTAGATTTGCTTAATTAGAAATCCAAAATCCATGGGTGATATGCATAACCGTTACTTTGGCTAGTAATCAATACTCATGTCCTTAATATTAAATACATGGAAAGATACTGATTTATCATTTGTAAAATATGAATGCTAAAACCCTGAATTTTACTATGAGAACTTATTTTAAACAGCATGCTAATTGTTTAATGTATCATGTTTTAACCACACATTTATTGCTTATAGTAACAATTGCTCTAAATTTTATAAAACTGGTTGCATATATTGATTATCAGGGCACTATATAAAATTGAATCAAAAGAGGAAGTCGGTCAGTCACAAGGTAGGACCTCTTTAGGGTTTTCCTATGGAGATTTCAAACTAATCTCTATGTTTTGGCATAAGATGAGCTATTCATTACAGCAGAGTCTAAGATAATAGAGTTAATACAATAATGGTAGATCTTGAAGCATATGCCAATACAATGTAGGATTATAATGATTACAATTAAAAAGCTTGTTTCCCACAAGGTAAATAACTGGTATTTAAAGAAATAAGGTAACCAGATAATCACCGGGTAGGTGCATTCTCTAAATGGTTATCTAGCCCCTCATTACAACGTTGTTCTATACTTCTCTAACCCAAGTGGAGAAAAGATATCATTGCTGTAGATAGTCACAGATTCCACAGATGTTTTAATAGAGTACTCAATGCACTAAACACTTCAGTAAGTTCAGAATTAATTGTTAAAGACTAGGTTCTAGATCGCAATAGCTTTATGCCAAAATTCAGAATAAACATACTAGAAATATATCAACAGTCGAGTTGATTCCTTCCTATCATCTTTACCCCTTTATCTGTCTTCTGTGTCTGGTCTTATGCTAATATTTTATAAACAAGTCTCAGGACCAGCCCAGTACACCTAACTGTACATAAAAGGAACTGAAGTTAATGGAATTGTTTCTGAGCCAGCCATTAACACACTTACTTTTTCATTTATTTATTTGGAGGAAGAAAGGTCATTTTTGATCACCCCCTAGGCTTTCTATGTAATGTCTACAACTCTTCTCTTTGACCTTCAAATTTTAAATTGCTAAAAATAGTTTTCTTGACATACCAGCTCTGATTCCCAGGCTTAATATAAATAATAATAAGGCCACCTAGAATTTACTACATGCAAGACACTACATGCAAAGTGCTTTATATGTCTCATTTATACTTCACAGTAAACTATGAGGTAGATATGTCTTTTATCTCTATCTTACAAATGAAAAAAAATTGAAGCTCAAACAGGTTGAATAGGGCTACACAGCTCATAAGTGGTAAAGTTGAAATGCAAAGCTGGGTCTGTTGACTTTAAACACTTGCTCTTTTTCATTATGCACTATTGCCTCGACTAGACTACAAAAAAAAATTTTTTTTAAATCTTTCTGGGGCATCTGGGTGGCTCAGTCGGTTAAGTGTCTGACTTCATCTCAGGTCATGATCTTGCTGTTCATGGGTTCAAGCCCTGCGTTGGGCTCTGTGCTGACACCACAGAGCCTGAAGCCTGCTTCAGATTCTGTGTCTCCCTCTCTCTCTGTTTCTCCTTTGCTCATGCTCTGTCTCTCAAAAATAAATAGATCTTTAAAAAATTAAAAATAATCTTTCTAATACCGTAAGGCTGACATCCCAGTAATAGCCCTATTCCTTAGAATCAGTCTCAAAGGCAATACTGATGAGGAGAAGCATACACATGTATCCCAAAGTCTACTGTCTATCATGAAAGCAAACGAAGTATTCAATTTGTAAATTATACTGGGTCCCACAGAAACATCTGGGATACCCTAGCTAAAGCTGGGAGTCTATAATTTTGGGAAATTTGGTAGGTATAAGCCAAAAAAAAGTTTTTAAAAATCACTTTAAAGCTTCAAAAAGTTCTTATCTGACAAGAGATAAAGATTCCAGGGCAGATTCATTCAGAGAAATCCACCCACACAGTTCTTTTAGAGACACAAATAAAAACCAAAGACCATCCGCTGAAATGGAAACGAGAACTTCTTCAGGTGTGAGAATATAAATATTGTCTATTTGAGACCAAGGGAACTTTAGAGGAAATCTGTCTTATCTAGGAGGCATGAAAGTGTTGAGGAGATGTCATGACATTATTGAACAGGATTTAAGAAGCGTAAGGGCCAGAAGTTGATGGATCTGTCATCATAAGAGATTTTGTGAGACTTTAGACATAAGTAGAACTTCTTCAAAGTACAGGCTCTGAAGTGAAGCACAGAATTAAGGAAAGAAATGTTTTAGACATCCCTCCTCTTCTCTAGCACCTTGGTGGTGATAGGCCATTTTGCATGGCATCTCTCTTTTTCTTTCCTTTTCTTTTTTTTTAAATATTATATGTTCTACAGAAAAGAAGTGAATTGGAGATTTTTCTTTCTCTTTTTTCATTTTCTTCTTTTAGTTATTTATAGTTATTTATTTTAGATTTTCTTGGTATACATTCTTTAATCCACAAATGATGATAAAGATTTTTTAACCCATTTATGTATTTTTCCTGTGTTATCATAGTTACTACCATGGTAATTCTTTTAAAATTGTATGAAGCCATTAAATCAGTGAGTTTTTCAGCAGCTTTTGGGAAGGATGGACCTGAGAAAAAGAGGCTAGAAGGAAAATGAGTAGCTATAATGTTATTCTGATAGGATGATGGCCAGAACAAGGGCAGCAGCTAAGGCAGTCAAAAAAAATTAAATTAAAATTAAAAAAAGGAGCTCATCTAAGTAAAAAATTGCTTGGCCTTAGTGATGTAGGAAAAATTTAATATTCTCTAAAATCTCAAATCTGCATGATGACACTAATTTACTGTAACTAGAAACTTGATCATATTTTTTAAAAATTTAACATTTATTCATTTTTGAGAGACAGAGAGAGACAGAGCATGATCAGGGGAGGGCCACAGAGAGAAAGGGAGACTCAGAGTCCAAAACAGCTCCAGGCTCTGAGCTGTCAGCACAGAGCCCAAGGCAGGGCTCGAACTCACAAACCGCGAGATCATGACCTGAGCCCAAGTCAGACTCTTAACTGACTGACTGAGTTCCAATCATATTTTTAAAATAGATATTAATATATTTTTCCAATCAAGGTAAAAGAAATTAATTAAAATAATCATTTTTCAAAGGATTAAAAGATTAATGAGTATATTAAGGAAAATTAAGATGTTTAAATGTACTTCTCTGCACTGATATTTAACTTAGTGGTGTCAAAATAATCCTTAGTATTTACTATGCTTACAATACTTCCCCAGTTTTCAAAGTGACTTTACATATATTACTTAATTGATTCTTACAATGAATCTGTGAGACAAATTATTGTAGTTATATCCAACGTGTTTCCAGCACTTTGCAGATTGCATAACACAATCACTTACATTCTAATGCCCATATTTCCATCAGTCCTTGTATTGCTTAGTTCTGGGGTTTCTCTGTTAACCTGAATATATTTTCAATACCAGTGCATCAGATTTATTTTACTGGACATGGTTTATCATCTGCAATGCACAGATATTCAATGTCAATCCATTAAGTTAGATTACTTTTATCTATAGCATTTTTGACATGACTGTTCTATATGCTAATTACAGTCTATTTCTAAAAACTGATACAGATATTTAGCTTTATAAGACATGGCCAAACTCTTTTTCAGAGTGACTATACAATTTTTACATTCCCACAAACAATGTATGTGTGATGTATCTTTCCTGCATCCTTACCAGATTTTGACGTTACTATTTTTTTTTTAATTTTAGCCATTCTAACAGGTGTGTAGTCATACCTCTTTGAGGTTATAATTGGCATTTCCCTAATGGTTAATGATGTTAAAAAACTTTTCATGTGCTTATTTGCCATCTGTATATCCTTTTAGGTAAAATGTCTGTTCATGTCTTTTGCCCATATTCTAATTGGATTGTTTGATTTTTAATGTTCAGTTTTGAGAGCTCCTCATGTATTTTGCACACAAGCCTTTTATACAGGATGTGGTTAGAATTATTTTTCTCCCACTCTGTAGCTTGTCATTTCATCCTCTTCACATGGGATTTTGCAAAGCAAAACTTTTTCATTGAGATGAGATCCAGTTTATCAATTTTTCCTCTTGCACGTTTAAGCATTTCTCTGAGAGAAATGAAAACATATGCTGACACAAACCTTGTACACATATTTTCATAAGAGTTATTATATTTGTATTTTTCTGGTATTAAGGAAAATCAGAAATTAGGGTTGATTTAATGTGCTTTTTTCCCCCTAGAACTTAAGTCCAAAAACAATCTCACCCAGTTCTTATATGGCTTTTCATCATTTTTATCAATCATCTGAATTCTTCCTAGAGGGAAAAAAACAGTTGTCTATCACATGAACTTTAGTCAGGTCAAAATATATTTCATAAAAGATTTGGTTTGAGTATGTGTGATTTATGGTCATATGGAGGATAATATAATTAATTGCATTTATTTCAAAAATAATGACTATATTTGATGTCAATTCAACAATATTTATTAAGCATCTACTTTTGCAATACCAAAGACACCAAAAAAACAGCTTAATACATGATATCTTGTAGCTCCTTAGTGCCTATCAGAGTAGAGATGGAAACAAAGCACCGCAGTGAGGTCAAATTGGGCTGGAGGTTCTGAAGGGAGAAATTAGCAAAGCCTGGAGGGGTGACCAGGTAATGCACTACAAAGCATGAGTCATTGGAATCTGGTCTTGAGGTACAGTGTGGCAATGCATCTGGTTGACAAGTTAGCATTTCAGTCCCAGGAAAAAGCATATCATTGAGCAGCTGACTCTTGATTTCGGCTCAGTTCATGATCTCACGATTTGTGACATCGAGTCCCCATCCATCTCTGTGTTGACAGTGCGTGAAACCTGCTTGGGATTCTCTCTCTCTCTCTCTCTCTCTCTCTCTCTCTGCCCCAACCCCCCTTGCTCTCTCAAAATAACTAAACTTTAAAAAAAAAGTGTATCAAAATGTAGAGGCACCAAATATTATGAAATATTTAGGAACTTCAAGTTTTAGGTATGACTACAGCACATGGAGTACGTAAGTTGGGTATTGTGGAAGATGAAGTTGGTTAAAATGTTCTACATGAACGCTATTTTTCCATTGAGTGTCAGACTCTTGATCTCAGCTCCAGTCAAGACTCCACAGTTGTGGGATGGAGCCCCCTGTTGGGCTCTGCACTAAGCATGGAGCCTGCTTAAGATTCTCTCTCTCTCTGAGAGAGACATTGAATGATCAAGGAGATGGGATTGGAGAAAGATGAGGTTAGAAGCAGTGAGACTAGTTAAAAGATTGTGCTCAAATCCGTGTGAGAAATATGGGGCCGATGGAAGTGACAGTTGGTGGGGGATATACTGAAGAAATATTGAAGAGGTATTTAGAAAACAGAAAGGACAAGATTGGGATCATATTGTGTATGGGAGTGTATGGGTGGTAAAAAAGAGAAAGGGACCAAGATAGACTCCCCGGGTTTTTGACTGGAGTTCTCTCATGAATATATGGTTTCTCTGCTTGAACGGTGAATGCAGGGAAAAAAACAGTCTTATCTAAGGAGTGGGGCGTGAGGTTTGCAGTATCTCTTGGACATCTTTGGTACTCTAGACCAACACCTCACAAACTGGAAAATGCTAATGTGAATCATTTGAGGATCATGTTATAAGGCATATCCTGCTTTTGAAGTTCTGGGGTAGGCCCAAGACTTTGCATTTCTAATAAGTTCCCTATGCCTACCCCTCCCTTGTTTAGAAAATATTATCAAATGATTTTTTTAATATATTAGAACCCGCCAGACTTTAGTATCAAAGAGCCAATGTGAACTAGAGAGACACGAAGGCTGTTCTTCAATACCCAAAGCTTTTATTTTATTCAATCAGTGAAATGAATGTTACACAAGGATGTAACTGGTACATTTGCAATAAAGTGGTCAGAACCTCATAAGAAGTCCTACTAAAATCACGAGTAGAATCTTTAAAAATGTCCAGGAAAAAAGAAAGTGAATTCAAGAGAGCCAAGTCTATCTCTTAAGCTAGAGGACTTTAGTTTTTAACTTTGTTTTGTTTTGTTTGCAACATTCAGCTGAATTCTCACGGGCTTAGTAGTTTTTAGTGTGGTCCTGCCAGAAAGGTGCTAACCTGCCTGACCTCTCCACGTCTTTTCCAACCCTCAAATTTTATGGCTGTGCACTCTTCTATTTCTCCTTTTATCTGTCAAGGCTTAACTTGTCTTTTCCTATTGCATTCAACTCAACAAATACCGAGCATACTGCATTTTTGTAAGTTTAGTAATTGTTACTCATTTTCATTCAATTATTTTTTTTCATCAAATTGTCTCAAAGTGTTTTCAAGCATGCCTGAAGGAGAAACTAACCAAATGCCCACAACTGTATCCCATTTCAAGAAGCAAGTACTAGTCTATATATTCCTTGTCTAATCATCTCTATGCAATCCTAGACAAGAACATTACTAGGTTAATAGTAAAAAAATGATCATTTATCAGGAGAGAATCAATGGCATATTGTTTGTAGCATTATTTTACTTAAGTAGTTTTGTTCTATCAAATGTTTGTCCTGGTGCCAAATTATGCCACAAGTTTAATTTTTACTGGAAAATGTAAGTAACTACAAAGGAAGGACTCCATTCTAAAAAGTAATTATGATTACTGAGACATTCTTGCAAAGCCATAAAAAATCATTTCCACTTTTCACTCAGATATCCCAGAGTGTTTTAATATTTCACTATAATTAACTCATTAATCCTTATATCCTCTCTGTGGTATAGATAAATAATCTGGTTAACTTTGCTGAGTTTTTCAAAGATAATTGGAAAATGACTTGGAATTCTGTTGTGTCTGGAGGTGAGGAGACTAGCAATGTTTAGTTCTTCAGTCCTTACCAAGACCATTTTACTACTCAGTGAATGAATTTCTGAGAAAGTGAAATTGACTGACGTTTTTGTTTTTAGTTGTTTGTTGGTTTTTTTTTAGCAGACTATATCTTGCTTGCCTTCTTACTCTGTCAGCAATATTTCTTTCATAACTTGTTTATTGGGCTTCTTTCTAGGTCACCCCATTACCGAAATTTTCTCCTTGGACATTCTTCCCCGCTGAACACTTTCTCTTAGTATTATTACAAATTGAATGCTTCCTTCAAAGCTGTGTATCTTATTAGGTAATATCAAATTTTATTCCATATTGGCTAATTTTACTTTAAAATTAAATTATTGTCTCTGCTCAGAGGTCACTAAATTTAATACTGCCACTTCTGTTCCCTTTCTGCTTTTTTTCTTTGTGAAAACTCATTCAGGTTACATTTAAGGAGAAATCATCTGCCCCAAACCATTTGCCTAAGGAGTATCTCTAGAGCATAACTCACTAGCCCACTAGAATGCCAATTTGATTTTTTTAAGCTAAAGTACTCTAATTACTTCTTCATATGCCAAACTCATTCTCTATTTTTCTTCTCAATTTCTTGTATAAAGCAGTCCCTGGAGAATAACAAATGAATTTAACTTTTAGCCAAATAAGACTTTCTTTTGCATTTTTTCCCTTTTTTTTGAATAATTAGAGCAAGCCATTCCAAAGCTATCACTATCAACACATTGCTAATTACACTCAATCATATAGTTGTAAAGATAAAGAAAGTTGGAAAGAAGTAAAAAAAAAATCTTTCCAGGAGAGCCTCAGATTCTTCTTCCAGGATGTATCACCCCAAGTTAGCATTTCCCAGGTTCCCAGATTCAACCTAGCAGGGTGGGAGAGGGCGGGGCACAGAGCGTTCAGCCTGTGATTCCATTCAGCCTGGGCTGTAAACCCACAGAATTGACAACTCCCCTGCTTCCCCATCTCCTCCTCAGGCTCCTGCAAGAATATCCTCCAGCCCCATATCCCTGCCTATTCCACACTGGGGACAGCAGAATTTTCTCCCCATCGTCCCCTTCCTGGCATTATCCCACCCCTCCCTTAAAAGAGACACTGGACAACCTCTGTTCTTGGGGGCTGGAACCATGAGAAGGAAGCTCAGTGCTCCTACATAGTCCCTGTTGAAGATAACTGTTTTTATTAACTGAATTATTTTGGTTTTATTTCATGTTTCATGGTCCAAAAAGCTTTCTTGTACTATCCCCTTATTGATGTCACCCAGTTTTAATAAAGAATCTTCTGGGGGAAAAAATTATTTCCTTCGCCATCTCCTCTATATAAGGGAAGGTTTTTGAGGGTGTAGAATAGAGCTGGAATTCAATAAAGAAAGGAGAAATAATCAGACATGATGAAAAAAAAACACTATTAATGTGGCTTGTAGGATACTGAAGAGACCAATGCTATCTTCTTTCCCCTTCCCCTTCTCCAAGATACAGGGTCTATGGAAAATTAACAGAAAGGAGAATGTAGTTGTTTCTTTTCCTGTGAAGTGTGTAGTAAGTTCCTGTTATTGCACATTATGTAAAATGCAAGACTGAATAGGTTATTTGGGGTTTCATCTGATACTGTTAACAACTAACCTAGCCATCAGAAGTTATATCTGGTGAACTAGAGTGGTGGAAGGTTAAAGAAATCAGACTGTCCCATCAGTCATATGTCTTCTCTACAGTTCTTTTTAATAAGTAATTAACTATACATTTATCTGTGTGTGGATCGGTACAAATATTGTTGTCCATCAATGCCAAAGTAGTAATTCACTTCTTACATATAATATTATGTGCTGTGATAGTTAATGTTATACGTTAACTTGGCTAGGTCATGGTGCGAAGTTTGTTTAGTCAAATACCAGTCTAGATGTTGTTATGGAGGTATTTTTTTTATATGATTAACATTTAAATCAGTAGATTTTGAGAAAACCAGATTATCCTCTCTAATGTGGGTGAGCATTATCTAATCAGTTGAAGGCCTTAAGAGCAGAGGTTTCCAGAGGAAGATGGAATTCTCCCCAAGATTTCAAAATGGTTTCCAGGCTACTACCCTGCAGAATTTGGATTCAAGACTGTCATATCAACTCTTAACCTGAGTCTCCAGCCGATTAGCCTGTCCTATGTTTGGATTTCAGACTTGCCAACTGCCAAAATAGCGGAGAGTTAATTCCGTAAAATCTCTCTCTCTGTCATTCACTCTCACCCTCTCTTCTCTGTGTCCATCTCATTCTCTCTCTTTCTCTCTCCCCCTCCTCTTTCCACCCTCCCTCCTATCTCCCCTGTTTTTCTCTGGATAATCCAGACTAATACACATGCTACTAAAATGTCTTTAGCTGTTGCAATACAACGTATGTTCACCTTCATATTATTTAATTCCACATTAGAAGAATAATAGCTTATATCCATTTGGATCAATAAACACAAATAGAATAGTTTTTTAAATAATTATCTGTACAAAGACTTGGTTCTTACTGAACACTCTCCCAAACCAGGTCCTCGTCCACTAATGCCCAAGCAATCTACATATTTTATTCCCCTTCTTCAATACAACAATGCCAGTTCTATCTCACTAAAACACATGTATCAACAGATTATTCTCATAGACAAAAATCTAAAATTTCTACAATATCTAAGTGAGACAAAATGTTCCCTGACCAGTTTCTAGTACTGAAAGAAAGCTCTTTGCAAGTAGATTTGTCTCTATACCTTGGTTATTTCCACAATGCTACATTCTAGTCAGGCCAATTTTTTGTTTGTTTGTTTTGTTCTCAAAGATACCAAGCTCATTTGTGCCTATCTCCCACTCTCTCTTTTTTTTTCTTTTTATTCCTTCCTTTTTCACTATAATGAGATTACTCTTCTCTTTGGCTTACCTAAACCCTACCCATGATTCATAACCTAGCCTATGTTTCATATTTGCCTAAGATTTCCTAGATTATTTCAGTTCAGAGTAAAAAACCCCTATTTGAATGCCATATATATATGAGAGAAAGAGATGTCATAGACTATCATAGATTCATAAAGTCATAAATTTTGAAAGGACATCAGAGATCATCCATTGCAACCATTATCAAAGGCATGAAATACCTTTACAACATTCTCAACAAGTGGTCTTTCATTCCCTTCCTCCATACCTGCAGTGATGAAGAATTCACTACCTCATGCCCATTCTATTTTATGAACAGCGCCAAGACTGCAACATAAACTTTTATGTCTTACAACTCAACATCAACTTTATAAAAGTCTTCCTCTAACTCATATTTCCACATTAAGGGTAACATCCAAGAAATAAAATATTTTCTGAGACAGAATTTATAATATAACATACTGATTAAAAAACTCACCAAAATATATAAAAATTATTGCCCCTGTATAGATACCAAAGTAAATTGTGTTTTAAAAGTCCTTTGGAATAGTTTTTGCAGTCAGAAAGGTGTCTCTTTTTGCTAGTCTCTTTTTTAATGTTATATAATGTGACTTATTTTTTTTTAATGTTTATTTATTTTTGAGAGAGAGAGAGAGAGAGAGAGAGAGAGAGAAATGAGTAGGGAGTGGCAAAGAAAGAGGGAGACACAGAATCTGAAGTAGGCTCAAGGCTGACAGCACAGAGTGTGACGTGGGGCTCAAACCCACAAACTGTGAGATCATGACCTGAGCCAAAGTTGGACACTCAACCACCTGAGCCTCCCAGGGCATCCCTACATAATGTGATTTCTAACTGTACTGCAGTTTGGCAACAATGATATGCTCATACAGCCAGGTTGTTTTTTCTATTAATCACTTGCTGCTTTACATCTGCCCCTGTCTTTTTTGTTCACCAAAGAAGGTAATATCTCGTGTGGGTCTGATGCTATCTTAGAGCCTCCCCCTGCTTTTTTCTTTCTTTGTACTTAGATCACTGCAAGAAACATCAACTTCTCTCAAATAATTGCTGAACTAAATTTAAAAACCGATTGAAGCAAGGAAAAGTACACAGCAGAAAACATTCCACAAAGCTTTTACAGAATCCAATTTCAAGATCAAGCCATAGGGAAATTTTTCCTTCACTAGGTTTTTTGTTTTGCATTTTTCCCCTTAAAAAAAATATACCTACCAACAAATGGCACAGTTCTGTACTCAAGAAAAACATGCTGATCTTTTCTTGTTAACTGAAAATATGTTTTGCAGTGAAGTTGATAGATACAGATAGCAGTAAAAAAAATATCACACCAAAATCTTGTAATAAAATTGCAAAAACAAGCCTACTTATTTATATATATTTTCAAGTTAAGGGCCAGCTAGAACTGTATCCTCAGTCCCATCTGTGAGCTTGGTAATCTCTTGATGCTATCCTCTGCTTCACTCCACTTTCCTATAAATAAATTGAACTAGTGCTTCTAGTCTTGCAAAACATTGTATAACATGAATAGTAAAGTTGTGATTGTTATTTGTTTACTTTTACTCTGTCTTGTTTCTCCTTGCTCAGAGAGATACTGATGGAGACATTCTTTGTACATCTTCTTCACCCTTTGATAATCTTGCAAGGAACTGGTTGAAAAAGGAAAAATATAGAATAGGTAGCAAATTGGTAAAAGAAATAGTCTAGTGGAGAAATTATGCTCAAAGAATAAAGACATTAATTTAACTATACTGGACAAGGAGGAGAATATTTAAAGGAATAATTGGCAGGGTGATTGACAAGATGACCTGCTAGCTTATTGTTCCCATCTCTAATTTTAGTTTATCAAGGAGGATTTTTATACTGCAATTAAAAAAAAATCTTCCATGTGTCAAGCATTTCTTTTGTGTGTGTGTAGCTGATATGTAAATGTTTCTCAAAATGTACACCAACAATCTTTCTGCCAATATAGCCAATCAAGTTTCATTCCTTAATAGTCTCCTAGGAAACCAGTACAGCTTCAGAAATGGACAGGCAAGAGTAGAAGGGAAACAAAAGGGCAACCAATCCCCCATTTGCATGTTTAAAAATGCACTTTTGTCATCATTTACTTGCTAAAAACTAGGTATGTGCTCTCATATTATGTGAGGACCACCTCCACACTGTCCTATAGAAGAGAATGCTGATTTAACTTTGTAAGTTTCCAGTTTCACAGAAAAGAAAAAGACCTGTGGGAAAGTCTTAGTCTGGTTGCCCACATATGGACTGTGGTGACCCTTTGTGCTTTACAAGTGTGTTGTGGCGGTTTCGCTCACGCACACCTCTTCTCAGCAACATGCCTCCATTCAGTAACATTAGGACTCTTTTTGTGTAGAAAGTACATCCTTTTGGGGCCCCTGGGTGGCTCAGTCAGTTAAGCATCTGACTTCGATTTCGGCTCAAGTATCATGATCTCCAGGTGGTGGGATTAAGCCCCCATGGGCTGGTTTCTATACTGGGCGTGGAGCCTGTCTGCAATTCTTTCTCCTTCTGCCTCTCCCCGGCTCATGCATGTACTCTCTCAAAATAAAGAAACATTTTTTTAATTTAAAAAAAATGAAAAAAGAAAGAAAATCTATTGTTTTATCATTGTTTTCCAAACAGACCATTTAGATCTACCAGTATAGCCTGACCTTATGTTTTAACTTCTCTTATTGGACTCCAAATCCATAATCCCCTCTTACTAGTTTCCCTAAATTCTCAGTGGGGAGGAAAACAGTTGTCCAGAATTCCCAAAGAAAACAGGGGGCACCTCCCTACGAAAATCCCAAACACACAGGCTAAAAATGAGAGAACAAATTCTCCTAACCTTCCTGTCAGGACACCCAGGCAGACCTTGTGTACTCTGTTATTTACATATTCTTTAATTCCTTCCCTCAAATGGTGGTGACATGAGCTACATCACCGCCTCCAGGCTTGTTTTTGTTTAGTAGGTCTTGTGGACCCTTATTATTTAGTATCTAGTTGCTTCTACAAAATAACACCCCCCCCCCAGACACACATGGTACCAATTAATATACACCGTGAAACAGAGACTAAGCAGATAGAGGATAACTAGAGAGAGACTTCAGATGGGACAGGGACAGTCATGCATCCCTCCACATTCTCACTGTTATGTGCTTGTGGTTGTGGCAGCGGACATCCCTTTAGGCCTCCGCTGCCCTGCACTGGGTGCATGTTAAGGACAAAGCAGCACTCTTCCCCTTCCCACCAGGGTGGCAAAACAGCACTCTGGACTTTGTCTCACTCTAGGTAAATGCCAACAACAAAGAGGTGATGTCCCCGACCCCTGCCTGTGGCAGCATCACCTGAAGGGTAAAGTTCTTTTTGAGTGTCTCTGTCCACCTCCAGATAAAAGCCAAGAACACAAGCGAACTCCTGCAGGAGCAACAGGAGCCTCGGGGGCAACACTGGAGACCCTCAAACTCCCATCTTGCTGTTTGCCACAAAGCGGGCCTGCTCGTGGGGCACGTGCAATAGCGCAGGGAAGCTACAGCCCCAGCTTTCTGATCAGAGCACCAGGAAGGGAAAACTCCAGGGAACAGTGTAAGGGTGGGGTCACTAGAGGAGGGAGCTAGAGAAAGGGACCTTTGGAATCTGTTCATGAAGTTCTGAGGTGACTCCCGAGATAAGCTATACATGAATGAAACCAATTAGAATCAAAGCAGCAAAGACTTAACAGCTAAACCACAGGGTAAATCACAGCACAGGTTCCAGACAGGTCCTGGTTGACTATAATTGGGGAAGACCAGAACACCACTACAATGGTTTTGAAAACAAAACTGACATTGGACCACAGCCCACAGAGGAAAGGTCAAGGCCTTGGAGTTTGTATCTAACAAGATAGACTTCTTAAAAAAAAAAAAAGAGTGATCAGTCTTCTTCAGATTTTAACAGAATCTAGAATCTCATAACATCATAGAAATCACTATTTGAAATACCCAAATTGGCGGGGCGCCTGGGTGGCTCAGTCTGTTAAGCAGAAATCTGCTCAGGTCATGATCTTGTGGTTTGTGAGTTTGAGTCCCGCATCGGGCTCTGCACTGACAGTGCAGAGCCTGCTTAGGATTCTCTTTCCCCCTCTCTCTCTATCCCTGTCCTGCCCACACACTCTCATTCTCTCTAAATAAATAAATAAATGTAAAAAAAATTTCATGATACAATCCAAAATTACTCAATACACAAAGAACTGAGAAAACCTAACTCTCAAGAAAAAAGGCAATCAATCAATCCCAAATGCAGGATGACTTGTACATTGGAATCATCAGACATATACTGTAAAGCAGCCTTTATAGCAATGATTTAAGAGGTAAGAAGAAGTACTCTTGAAAGAAATGGGTAAAAATGTTCTTAGCAAAGAAATAGAAAGCACACAAGGAACCAAATGCAAATTTTAGAACTGAAAAATGCAATAATGAACATTAAAAATTCACTGAGGGGCTCAATACCAGAATTACTAGACCTGAAGTTAGAACAATAAAAATTATTAAATATTGAAAATATAAAGAAAAAAAGAATTAAAAAATAAAAAAGTAAACACAGTCTTGGGGATCTGAGAGACAATAGCAAAAGGTTTAACAGTTATGTCATAAGAGTCCCTGAGGGAGAGGAAAGGAGAAATAGATTGGTATAAAAAATATGGTTGGAAGAATAGTGGCTGAGAATTTTCCAAATTTGGTGAAAGCATCAAGTCACAGATTCAAAAGCTCAGTAAACCCTAAACTCCTAACACGCTAAAATTTAAAACAAAACAAAGCAAAACAAAGCAAATTAAAAGCAGCCAGAGAAGAACACAAAGAAGGGAATGATGATTTATATATTTTCAGTTTATTCATTTTTGAGAGAGTGTGTGAACAAGTGAGAGGCAGAGAGAGAGAGAGAGAGAGATGGAAGTACAGAACCCAAAGTAGGCTCAAGGCTCTGAGCTGTCAGCACAGAGCCTGACATAGGGCTTGAACCTAAGAACCATGAGATCATGACCTGGGCTGAAGTCAGACACTTAACCGACTGAGCCACCCAGGCACCTTGGGAATCATGATTTAAATGGTGGTGGATTTCTCATTAGAAAGCATGGAAACCATCAAGCCATGGCACATCGAGAAAGTAGTGAGAGTTAAAAATCTGTCAACCCAGAATTCTATGTCCTTCGAAAATGTCCTTCAGAAATGAAAACAGAATAAAAGCATTTTCAGATGAGGGAACACTAAGAGAATTTGTCACCACAGACCTGCTTTAAGAGGAATGCTAAAGAAAGTTTTTCAAGTGGAAAGGAGATAAAAAGAGAGGGAAACCTTAAACATCAAGATTGAAGCAAGAAAGACAAAAAGGGTGACTATCTTTGTAAATTAGATATATAGGGCAGTCAAAGAATATTTCTTTAAGCTAGTGATATTTGAGCAGAAACAGTAATGAAGCAAAGGTGTGTGGCATGTACACATCCAGGTGAAATGCATTTTAAGCAGAGGGAGTAATAAAAATGATGGACTTAGCTGAAATGTTTGTGAAGAACTGTAAGGAAGTCAGTGGGAAAAAGTGGAAAAAAGCAGTAAAAAATAAGTTAGAAGATGTAGCCATCAGTTTTTCTTATTAATTTAGATTATCTTTGCAGTAGACAGATCCTTTCAAGTCATCATAAAAACTTTGGATTTTATTTTAAATGTAAGAAGAATCTTTTGAAAAAGTTTTATGTAGAGGAGGGACATGATTTAATTCATTTTAAGTATATCTCTCGGGCTGCTAGATGAAAAATAGACTGCACTGGGGCGAAAGGATGCCAGCTGGGAGTATTGTAGGGGTGGAGGTCAGGTGAAGGTGGATAGGACCAGGCCTGTAGCATTGGAGGGGTTGGTTGGGGATATACTTGAAGACTGAGTCTGACAGCATTTACTTGTAGATTAGATTGAGGTATGAGAAGAAAAGTCTAAGAATTGGGCCAACATGTTTGCCTAATTAGCCAAACAAAACAAAACAAAACAAAACAAACTTGGAGAAGAATTCTGGGAAGTATCAATAATTCAGATTTATACATACAGGTTTGAGATGCTCATTAGACATGCAAGTAGAGAAGGAGAGATATGACATAGGCAAGTGGATATATGGATGCAGAGTTTAAGGAATACATCAAGCCAGGGATACAAATTTTGTAATTATCAGCATATAAAAGGAATTTAGAGCAAAGGGTAAGATCTCCAATCTAGTTACTATAAACAGAGAATACTGAGGCTTAGCCCTGCTAATTTAGAGATTTAGTTTACAGGAAAGAAAATCCAACTTTTTACTTGGTTACTGAATGTTTTTAAGATGTAAGGAAGATGGTCATTTAGAAATCACAAAAGCAGCAATAATAATAATAGCAAACATTCATAGAAATATCCCAGAAGAGAGGTATAAAAAATAATGTAATAGAATAGAGAAATTGTCTACATACACTGAACTCTTGATTGTGTTATAACAACTTCACAAATTGGTTTAAAATTTGTCTACAGGTTTTATCCACAAATCCAAGGAACACAAATGTTCATAAGTCTCTCACCAATCACAATTACTATGTAAAAAGGATTTAGTTCAGTGCTTTTAAATGCATTATTTAATCATCTCCATAGCTCTGTAAGTAAAGTTATTTCTATTTATCCAGATAACAAAACCAGATTCATTGAGGTTAAGTGACTTGTCCAATGCCACGTAGAAGTGGTATAATTAATGGCAGAGGTGAGTAGAAAAAGGGATTATAAATAAGGAAATAAAAGGGCAACTGAAGCAGAAAAGCACAGAGGAGAAAGGAAAAAGGGGAGAAAAGTGAATAAAAATGAATCTGACATTCTCTGGAGTTCAGAATTATGGATTTCCATAAGGTCTGACTTTCGCTAGACAACTCCCCTCCCAGACAAGATGCATGAGCTTGGTGTGGGAGGCTAGATGAGGACAAGTGGAGAAGAAGGATGGTGCAAGTGTCCACACCTGGATCCTGACAGCTGGGTGTGGAAATCTAAGAGTGGCTGGAGCCAAGTTGGGCCTAGATGTTAGGAATCATATTAAGCATCGATTCCGAAGTGGAGAGTCCAAAACAGTATTTTTCGAAAGCAAAAAGGGAATAAACAAAAAAGATCTTTCATGGAAATTGGTTAAAAGTAATTAATCATAAAATGGCTGTCCAAACACAGAGCCTCAATTGATCCCCTGAGTCATGAATAGCAACCTGCCCTCATAAACTTGCAGGTCTTCCTTGTAAGCAAGGGAAGGCTGATTCAGGCACAGTGCAGCAAAGACCAGTGTTCGCAAGAGTATCTAATAGAGTAGGTGCACCACAAATCCTTGTTGGAAAATACATAAATACAGAAATGCGTGATTTTATAAATGAGTGAGTGAATGAGTAAAGGCTGTGATTCCCCAAATCTAAACTTTAAACCTATTTTAAACTCCTAATATATATGGGTTATCTGGAGATAATCACTGAACCTCATTTTTTAAAAAGTCAAACAAATAAATTACTGATCAATAAAGTACCTGCCAACTATGAAAGAGAGCCCTTAGGAGAAGCAAATAAAACTTTCACTATAAAATACTTACTAAGTCTGCATCAGTACACAAATGAAAGGCACTGTATGTATTACTTAAAATCCATTAGAAAAAAAAATGCAAAGTGCTGGGTCAAGGAAAGATAAAGATTTGGGAGAAAACCATGGTTTTAGTAATAATCCCTTTCAGGAAAAAAAAAGTAATGGGAATTAATTACAGCTGATGAAGAATCCATAAATGTGTTCAATGTTGTAAATATGAGAGTATTTGATAACGCAAAAAGAAAAAATAGGAGTAAGAGAAAAACACACTTTGTACATTTTTGTTTATAAGTTTTTCTTCGCTTTTTCTCCTACAAAGTAAGTGAAGCATAAATAATAGTGTGGCAAATTGCCTTATCTCAAAAAGTATACTATAAAATATAATAAAGCAATATATACCAAGTAATCTCTCATGGTTACATTATACTTCTCATATTTAATTTATATTTCCCCCACAACTTACCCTTTTTCAGCCTTTACCATTTATAATTTATCATATTTCTAATGAATTGAATCACCTCAGTTATACATGGTTTCCAGAAATGCTTGGTAACTATCCTCTTGTTTGCTGCAGAAGTGGTTTTTGAAAAACAGTCAGAGATTCCTAAACATGCTTCTAATAAGTGCCTTGCACCCTCAGAGATGTCTCCAGAGCTGTTGTCCAAGTTAACACTGAGGAAGAAGATTTAATGATCTGTCCCTTGAGATTTTTCTGTTGGTTCCCAGGAATGAAGAAAGTCCACAATAATCCCTTTATTAAATGCTTGTGGCATGCTTTGTCACCACTGATGTGTTAAAGAAAGACAATTTTCCACAATTTATATTTTCTTCTATCTGTACCATTTCTCATAAGAAAAAGAGAAGGGTTTCACTGTGCATCTTACTAAATTAGAAATAGACAGTTGTTATTTATACAGTTACATAAACATATACAATCCAAACAAGTTCCCTCCACTGTTTAAATGCACGAGATTTCACTTTTTTTTTTTTTTTAGGGAGGATAATCCTTGTACTAAACTGTGTAACATTCGAGCCCTACATATACTACAAATATTTCAATTTGTCATAACATTCCATTTCCTAAAATTGTTTAATCTCCACTACATACACTATTTTTCCTTTTGTATATAAACCAATGCTCTCAGTATCAGATTATAAGGATGCGAAAGATAAGAATTTCTGTCAACAAAGCCATATATGAAACCCAGCAGATCATGAACACGGAAGTGATGAATCAGTGCTTCAGTATAATGCTGTGGCTGTCAGGAGGCTTGGGACTGAGTCCAGTCTCTTGCACAAACATGCTATGTGGCATTGGCTAAGTCCCCTATTCAACCAAGCTTCCAGATCATGCAATGAAAGTTTGTGAACTG
Organism: Cryptoprocta ferox; assembly: GCA_028646485.1. Taxonomy (NCBI): domain Eukaryota; kingdom Metazoa; phylum Chordata; class Mammalia; order Carnivora; family Eupleridae; genus Cryptoprocta; species Cryptoprocta ferox. The sequence continues at coordinate 41,641,537 of CM053578.1, forward strand.
TCAATATCACTACGAATCTGAATTTGCTCACTGAGAAAGATGCGAGTCATGTCAATTAGATTTCTTTGGTTGCAAACAAAAGGAGCTGATTGGCTACCTTGCAGAGAAATGGAATTTATCAGAAGGATGTTATGCAGCCCATAGAAACCAGGAGACAGTTGAACAACCAGGCTAAAGAAAAAACAAAAACAAAAACAAAAAAAACGGTCAAGAATAGGAGCAGCTTCCCTCCCGGTTCCAAGGAGGAAATCAGGAGCAATCTCTTCAGGGAGCCAGTGTTTGTTTGTTGGTTTGTTTGTTTCTCTTTGTAACATTTACCTCAAAATTCATTTTGCCAGAAGGGAGTTCCATGGGTCTACTTTAGCTCATCATTGGCTAAAGAAGCTAAGTTCCTTGATTTAAACTTTCCTCAACTGACTCATAATAAACAGCACTTCCGTCAAAGAAAAGGGATTCATTATTAATCAGATTAGATTAGGTTACCTAGAAAATCGACGACCTTCTGAAATTGAATTCAGAAGAGGAGAGCTGATTCTAAAAAGCAAAGGAAACAGAAGCATAGAACATTTAGTTGGTCATCTAGTATATCATAGCATTTGACTTTTTTATGTGGGCACATTTTAGAGGATTTAGAATTAACATCACAAATGCAATTTGTAATTCCATTTCCAAAGAATGGACAATAACTGAGCACTGATCAAGAGAAATGGTATTCCACAAAAATTAGGGTTAAGTATGCACTTGGGTTAAGAGATTTACCCTTACCCTCAAGTACTTACTTGTCCTTCTCCAAATCACCTCTAAATTCTAATCCTGGAGAAACACTTATTGGGGATATATTTTGCCTCTCTCTTTTCATCTTCTGTTCATTTATTCATTTATTCGTTTATTTGTTTGTAGCACACAAATGCTCCCGATATAACCTTTTGTATATCAGGAAAGCATCAGTGTTATGTGCTATTTGAATGTCCTTCTTACTCACAGAAGATGGTGTGGACATCTGGGATGTGGCAAAGTCAGAAACCAACCAGACAGAGAGGCACAGAGAAGGGCAACCTTGGAAACAGGGCTGCTGCCTGAGGTCCATTCTACTGGGAGCACAGGATCTCTGGCTATCTCCACCAACAGTCACTCCTAAAATCTGTAGTGTTTGATTCAACACTGAATAGCTATTTCTATGTTTATTTGACAGAAAAGCGGTAGCCATTGATTTTTATATAAAATCCTCGCCCAAGTTATCTATATCTCTAGTTTGCTATTGCCTGAAATATAGACCAAATACTTCAGAGACCTAGTTAACCAAGACCTGTTCTACAGATTGGACCCTTAAATGGTGAGCCGCCCCCTCTCTCAATTATGGCAGTGGCTTCTTAACTTCAAATTATTGATTTTATTTAAAAAATAAATTCAATCAGAATATTCTCCTTTAAATATATTTTAATACCATCTACAGCTTTAAGGTAACATCTGAGTAACAATTTCTAAAAATTTTCACCTATATTTATTACATACCTCAAGTTTCACTGCTTTGCTGTATATTATAAAACACAACTTAACATTATGGAATAGCCTGAATTTCTTATGGCAAAATTTTCTTTGGGTCACTGAATTTAATTGAAAGATTATAATAAGCTTACACAAACACACAGAGCATGCCACGACTGACTTGATAATGTTTAAACACCTTCTTAACAGTGAACAAAATGGGCAACCCTTTGTTTGCATGATATTTTTAAAAGTCTGGTTCAACGGATTATTTAGCTTTCTTCTGTCAGAGTCATGATAAATATGACTGTTTGTCATATTTTTTTAAGTATACATAATCCACAACAAAAGTGAAAATATTGTAACAGAAAAATATGAGAAGAGCCTCCAAATAATGTTCCTCAAGAGTAGAATAAAAATATCAGGGTATGGGTAGTTTTAAAGTTTAGTCTGGCGCTCGTAACATGCATCGTTGTTCAGATCATTCTAGTAAGCATACAGTGGCACCAAAGTGCAATTTCCGGTTTAAAACCAAAGTGAAGAAACAAGAAAAGTATGAAGCAACAGTTGTAAAATTACAAATAATTTAAATGTAACTTGCAACTTGGAATGGGAGCATAACTATTGACTGATGGAACATTCCAAATTGAATTGCCCCAGGGCTGAGTGGCAGTGCTGTTACCTATCCTGGTTTTCTTCCATCTGTCTCTCACTGTCTAGATTTTGATTTCAGACTTGTCACATTTTCCCTTTCTGAGCAGTACACGTTTTTGACAGTAGAGGGCACTTTGAATTTAGACAAAGCCGAAGAAATCCCTGAATCTTCATTCAGAGAGCTTTTGTTTGACTGTAAAGAAATAAAATGCAATTTCAGTGTACATTTTAAATGACACTTTTTTTTAATAGTATGTGGTGCAAAAGTTTGTTTTTATAATGTGAAATCTGTTTCTCATTTTATATTATTTTATAAAAATACTGAAATATAAATTTCATGCAATATCACTATATCTAGAAAAGATCAGTGATACGATAATATAACAAACAAATCAGGAACAATCTGCGAATGAAGAAATCATTGAGTTTTCTCTACTTAAAAGAGCCAATGAACACACCCCTAGGTACAGATTAAGTAGCACATCAAAAAATACTTCAAAATCCTAAAATCACACTTATAAAAATATAAAATGTCCAAATGAAATCAGAATCATAAAAATTCTTTTTAACTCAGCTCCCCACAGAAATATTAAGGCTTCATCTTCCCTCCTCATTTTAAAGCTACTAAAGGAATATTCTTAATGGAATGTTAGTTTTCATGTAATCTCACATATCATTTTTAAAAACATTTCCCTCAATTTCACATGGAGAAATAGTATTCTGATAGTCATTTCTCTTAGTGGTCCGTAAGAATATTCTTTTCAGGTATTTGTAAAATGCTATGTCATGTTGTTGAAATTTATGTAAAATAAGTTATCTAAATGTATATAATCGTTTTTGTAATACAAATGATTATTTCGATCACATTCACTTATGTGACAAATGTGATCTTGTAATTATTCCACTCCATTTCAAATAACAACAAAAAATGTAATGCGTTTTAAAATTTCAAAATAGGTAATTATATATTTTTATATACTTTGTCTCCACATCTTCTAATTTAAGGCACTAAGTTCTTTCACTCTTAAAAAAAAAACAACACACATACAAAAACTCATTTCTCCACTTAGTTGAAACCACTTACCATAAGGATACAAGTTGAAATTTGAAGTTTGGCTTATTTGTTCTTTCCAAATGAAAATGCACCTAACCTGAGGCTAATTGTGAGTCTGGTAATTTCCAGACTAGGGAGAAATCCCCAGTTTTGCCTGTAAGGAGCTTCTATTTAAAAACACAAAATAAATTTCTTTAATTCTCCATCACGTGAACAATGTGCCTGAAGTCTTCAATGGGTAACTTCCCAAGTGTATAAAGAAATACATTATTATGCGGCAGAGTTAAAGTTCATATATGTGAAATATTTTAAACTTTTAAGGCAGCATTTAACGATCATATGGGTAGGCTTCATGAAGGCAAACAGATTGGCTATACATGCCAAAAAAAAAAAATGTACACTTAGTTTTGTTGAGTGTTTAACAGAAGACAGAAATCCATACTAAAAAAGGTATATTGATTTTTTTGTAGTTTGTCTAAATGAGGAAAATGAACTGGAATGCTTCCACTCATCCAGACTTCCAAAAATATGAGGAAAAATAATATAAAGATATGTCTCACATATAACCTTGCCCTGTGCAATTTTCATAAACGAAAAGCAAATAAACAGCAATTGTCACTAGTCTAAATGCACGGCGGCACTCCGTGATATTTATCTTCACTCCTTCCCTCGTTTATTACTGCCGGTAAACTATGTATTTGCCACTAACACTGTCTGAATAGATTTGAAACAGTAAGTGTAACAGGCTCAAATGGACAGTGCCTATTATCTCTTCCTTTTTCTCTCCTGCCCTTTTGTGGCCTATAACTTCATTCAATCTGTAGCTACATTTATGTTCCTTTTACAACAAAAAGGGTCAGAATGCTGCCTCTGATAATACTGAAATTGCCTAATTTGTTCATCTTCGTTCAACGCCTCGGAGCTGGGCACCGTCTCAAGTTATGCTGGGGTTCTCCCCCTCAACTTTGAAAATGAAGATCCTGTTTAGTCCCTGGCAACCTCACCAACGAAGTGCGTCGGGGTCTGAGGAGCCAGCGGGGAGCCAGGTGCGGGAGGGGCCAGGTCCCACCGGCTCAGCGAAGTCCCTCGGGAAACCGCAGGGACACCCACTACCACAAACCCGGTGTCAGTCTCGGGCATCGCGGAGAAGGAAAACCAGCCTCGCCAGTGCCCGAAGCAAGGGAGGGAGCAGCCGGTCAGCTGACGCAGTGAAGGAATGAGAGGAATGTGCTTGCTCAGAAGATGGGAGCCACAGGGACTCCCCACCCCGAGCCCCGGTGCGGGCGGCACGGGCGCGAAGCCGGGCCTCCCCGCAGCTGTTGCCACTCGGGCTGTCGCCGCGCAGCCGGGACGGGGATGGCCGGTGCGGGGCCGGCCGCGGCAGCTGCTTCTGCCTTGACTGTTGCCCCTGACCCTTCTGCTGTTTCCTCCTGGATTTCAGCATCAGCTTCCCGCCCCCCCCCCCACCTTTTTTTTTTTTTTTTTTTCTGTTTTTCTCCTGGCAGTACCTCTTGTAAAAAGCAGAAAATAGTCTCCACATTTGCCAGAGAGCGAGGGCGCAGGGAAAGGAGGGTAGGGTGGGGTGGTTAAGGCTTCTAACAAAGCTTGGTTCCTGGGGCCCCTCCTGTCTTTTCTCCCCGCTCTGGTTAGCATTTTCCTTCTTGCTGCAACAATGCTTTGTCAGCCCTGGGCTGGGAACGAACTCCCCGCATAGTCTCCTCCTCCTTTCTGACTTTCAAGGATACTTCACCCCTCACCCCTCCAACAAGGAGAAAAATACCAAAGATATAAAAGGGAAGTAAATTCTCCAAGATAACTTCGTCTTTTGCAATCCCAGTTTTCCTGGGATTCAGTCAAGAGAAACACGAATCTTTTCAAGTCTTGGGACAATAAAATAAAATTCAAATGGATGAATATGGCAGGTTGGGGAGCAATTAACGGCTAATTTGGAAGAGCACTTCTTGAGGATTTTCCTGACCTGCCCATTCATGTTACTTCCCTTTCTAAGATCCTCTTCCCCTTTCAAGGCTAAAAGCTGGGTATGATTCAGCTCATAAAAATATGTCACAGCAATTGGAATTTACCCTTTGACCTTCTACTCCCTCACCACCACCTCGCCTACACACACACACACACACACACACACACAGAAGCTGCAATTCACTAGCTAGCTGTTTTCACTAAACAGATGGCTGTGTTGCTGGTGAAAACTGCCTTTTTGGACAAGATAAAACTTCTAAGAGCCTATGATAGGACCTATTTGCAAAAGGAGCTCAAAGCCATATTTCCTGTGCTGCATATGTGAATTCTGAGGTAGTTTGGGAATAGAGAGGTAGACAGATATAAATAGATTGTATATGCATAGGCACAAAAGGAAAACTGTCAGTAAATAGCAGGCTTTCTTTTAACATCATTCTTTATGAAATTTGCTTTTCTAAGGCCGTTGTGGTTGATCATATCCAACATTTAACATTAGAAAGCATAATTCTTTCAGGGATTCTAGTGACTAGATTTAAAACATGCAGGCAAGGGACAGAAAGCAGAGTCTAAAACATATGAGGAGAGTTTTTCAGTTTTTCTAAAAACCTGTTCACCTCTCCAAATAATTTTTCCTTGCCTTTGTGCAGTGAAAGCCCCATTACCAGCTATGAAAAAATCGTGCTAAGTGTTTCGTACAATTTCTTTTTGTGTGTGTGAAGCTCGAAAAGCCAAGAAAATGGGCAAAATACTGAATCAGGCCACCAGGGCCAGTTCAAATGCACAGAGAGACATTTTTACTGCATTATTTGAACTATTACTAAATAAAATGCTTTCTTCCTTGGAGCTTGGCTAAGTACTAATTTTCCAAAACATGAATACGACTTCTGGTGAAAAGTTAGAAATAATTTAAATGCTTGACTACACCATTGTACCCTCTCAAATTAACAATGTTCCCTTGGCTCTATGCTGCCTACTGAGAATGGCGCAGACTCTCAGATCACGTTAGGAGAGCCGAAGATGTCCAGGAAGCTTTGAATTCAGAGGTTTGAGGACAATACTGGACAAGTTCAAGTACTGTTTTCTCCATGAACACAGGGGCTAGAAAGAGAAATTGAAACAATCTCGGGCAATTCATTACCAAATGCTTAAGTAATGACTAACTGACAAGTAAAAAAAGAAATTGTCAGACAGGAATGAAGTAGTTTTTAACATTAATAAGATTGTACTCTTCTTTTTGAGACAGTTACTACTTTCCTGTATGTTTACACATCATGCTACAAACACCGAAGTGATTGAACTTAGAACACAGAACTTAAAGAATAAACATGCATTAAAAATTACATGAGGTCTTCTCTAAGTAACATTTTCCTCAAATCTGGAGAAAACCTTCACACTTTCCTGCATTTGCTAATGATATTTCTGCTTGGCACAGCATAGATGATAATTTAACAGCATTCTGTCCTTAGGTAACAAAAGTTTTCCTCTGTCCTTTCTACCAGATGATCAACGTTTGGGGGCTTTCCCCCCCTTTTTAAATACTCTAAAAATACCCCAAAGATAAATTTGCAAATATACCTGGATACTCTTTATCACTGTTGCTAACTTAGTGGTGGTCTGCCATTTTTATTGAAACTTGGTCACCAGCTGCTGGTTAGAAGCATTTTTCATGGAGTTCATTGTACTTTAAACAAATTATTACTTCAAAATCTGCCATATGACTGTCATTCATCCTTAAAACACAGAGTGTCAGGTACCTTTCTGGGAGCTTTGACCCTGAACTAGTCATCTCATATATGCAATTTCTAGCAATATTTGAACTCAGTGCAGATTTGTTAATGACCTTCAGCAAATTCAAGCAGAAATGGATATTTTGAAGGCGTGTTCTACAATTCATCTTAACGCAAAAACTAAAGTTCATTTTGAAAAATTGAGCCTGTATTCATTTTCTGCTCTTTTTACCCAGTATTAAAAGGTCTCTATGAGGTGTCACGTAATGAACATCACAGAGGGGGGAAAAATCGTTGTTTCTTTTGGCATTTCTCATCTTAAGGTGGTAGAAAAATACGCATCTGCTTTTCCCGTGGAGAAAGAGATAATATGATAACCTTCTGATTATATACATAAGCAGAAACTGATCAGCTTCTCTTGTGGTTCCTTTTTAAGGGCAAGTTCCAGTTGGATTGTGCTAATGCACATATTCATGAATCTCTCCAAACAGGATTCACTGCTCTCCAGGGAACCCTTGAAGTATGCATCATTGTTTCAATGAAGTATCTTCATTATAAAACATAGGGACTATAAAAGGTGAATACCATTTGCCTCAGCCTAATATAATCTCTGGTCTGACTTTCTTCCTCTGTGATTTCTTTCTCTCTCTCTCTCTTTTTTCTTTTCTTTTCTTTCATTCTTTCTTCCTTCCTTCCTTAAATACAAAAAAATGACCAAGAATCAAATTAGATATTACACAAAATTGGGGAAAAATGCTTTTGCTTTCAAAGTCAAACTTGATCTCCTTTGCAATGTTATATGGGTAGGAGTAGGAAAGTTCATCCTGAAATCCAAAAATCTTTATATTTATACAAATGTTTTATTTGATAAAATGCAGCTTATGGAAATTCTTGGTCTTTGGGTATGCATAAGTTTCTTGCACTGAAAAAGCAAGGCAAAAGGTGGACGGTATAAAAAAGTAAGTAGGTAAACACCAATACTGCAGGCAAAGAAGAGAGGCACTATCATCAGAACAAGGTGATGAAAACAGGCACACAACTTCTTCAACTCATTGCCATTATTACAAAGGGAAAAATATCTTGAATGGATCAGTCTTTTATTTATATTTGCACCAAGTACATCTCCTAACATTCCCCTTTCTTCTCTTTAGAGTTCTTCCAGAGAACCTGAGATTTTAGGGAGTTCTACTAATGTGCATGTTACAAAGAAGCCTTTATTAGAGAGGGCATGAATGGAGTTCTGAGTGAGGCTACAAAAGACTTACACTGCTTTCGGGTATAATGGAGTGCTTTATAGAGAAGGAACACTGTCTTTGGGGTATGAAGGACATTTTAATACAACATCTATTGCAAGGGAACAAAGGAGTTATGCAGCTCACAAATTAGGGTATTCACATCCAGATATATTAGTGGTGGAGTTTAGAGAACTTGGAATTCAGTGTAAAACGATCTTGTTATCCAACACAGCACACTGTGGAATGTGGCATTCCTTGGATGTAAGTCGTATCATCTTCAGAATAGATCGTACAAGTCACAAATAACCGACACTCTGTGACTCTATAGCAATTAGCTCCCAAAGATAGTAATTCTTAGTGGCACTAAAAATAAGATGAGACATCTATAATAAAGCAGGAAATGACAAATGCAATTCAAGATGGTATATAGTCCAGTTGTCTTAAGTCTTGCAGTGAAAACTAATTGAGGATAATATTTTTTTAAGAGGCATAAGGGGCATAGCACATACAACATGGAACCCATGATTTATTGTTACAGTCTAACTCACCATTTCAGATGGATAGTACAATCTCAAATCCCCACCACGTGATATGCCATGAGGTAGGGGAGAGGAACAGGAACTGATCAAACTCAAGAACTCAGCACCATGCTAGAGGAGCTTTTTGTTCAGTGAACAGGTCAAACTATAGGCAAACCATAGTTATGTGGTCCCTTCTCACCACTGAAATTAGTTGCTGTGTTGTTAATTCCACCAGATTACTTCCAATCCTCTATGTACTGTGACAGCTGCCAACATTTGAGACTGTTAACCACACACTCTTCTTCCCTGGGCTTCTCCGCACTTAACCTTCATAAATTTGCCCAAACCCTTTCTAGCCATTCTTTTTTATCCTATTTCTTGGACTCCTTTGCTTCAGCCCACTCCTTTAATGGAGGTGTTCTTCTTAGTTCTTTCTCAACTCTTTGTTCTTTTCATTCTAAACCTTGTTCCTGGATAATCTCAACTATGTTCATAACTTCAATCATCTATGTAATGATGAGCCTGACTCTCCACAAGCCTTGATGTTTCCTCTGAGCCTATCTTCATGGAATCCACTTTCTGCTGAAAACCACATGGATCCCCCACAAGAACCCTGAATATCATGTGTCCAAAGATAAATTCATATTATCCTCCCACACTTCCACATTCAACCTATTCTCTGTCTCCTGTGATTCTTTATCTTAGAATGGATCACCATCACTTGCTTACATCAGAAAGGTAAGAATCATTCTTCTCTTCTGTGCTTTGATACCAATCAGTGACTTCTATCCTAGCTCACCAGTGTATTTCTGTCTCCATTCCCACTTTCTTAGGTCAAGCCACCATAGTCTATCATTAGGATAGACTAAGGATAATTGCAACAGACTTCTATCTGGCCTCCTTGCCTCCAGTCATATTATCATCTAATGCTTTCTCCCCAGTATTCTTTCTAAGATACACATCTGACTATGACAAAGGTGTAGTTGGTTTATGTAAGGTGAAAGAGAAGATACATAATATTTTTCATAGCATGATATTGTGAGTATCCATTCAATCAATTAGCAAATCGTATTGCTTCTATCATTAAAATATGATTGAAATCAAATTCTCTGCATGAAATACTGCATTATTCCCTAATTATTCTCCCTGTATCAATCCTTATTATCCTCAAGCTTATTTTTAAGAGAGTAGTCACAGTCATACTGTTTATCTCTGCTGGATTGCATTGTGTTTCTACACAAAAGTCTCTGTTGCCTTCCCATTTTATTTAAAGGAGAGTGAAATTCTGAATGGCCTCCAAGGACTTACCTAACTTAACTCCCTAGGGCAACCTATCTGATTTCATCCCCCACCCGCCTCACACACCCACGCAATCTTCATCAGAATCTCAATACTTAGCCACACAGACCAAGAGAATCTGGACTAATACCAAGGGAATTTTGGGACCACATCCCAGGTCTATAATTATCAGCATGGAGACTATAAGGAAATTATTTTATCTTCCTGAGCATCACTTTCCTCATCTTTAAGACGAGGATAAAATGCCCACTTCAAAGGGCATTTGTCAAAAAATTAGATATGTAACAAGAAATGTGTCTGTCATGTAAAAAATCCTGTATAATTTTATTCTTTTCCCCAACTAATCTTTTTCAAAATTAATACAAGGAGGGTTTCTTTTGAACTAACACCCAATTAATTTATTCTCATATTTATTAATTTATAAACCTCATGGTTCATATAATATCCTATATAAAGATTAGATTTCAAAAGGAATCTTTGTTGCTTGTGTTATTTTATCCTCAGAAAATTGACTGAATTGCCTTCATTTATCATTATAATTTGAAAATATATGGAATCCTATTATCACCTATAATCTTATTATGGTTTTTTTTTTAATTTTCCCAAAATATTTTAATACAAGAACAAAATGCTGACATAGCACATTGAATTAATTTGAATTAAATTGTTCTTCATTTAATAGAGTGCTAAAGTATATTCATTATACTGGTGAAGAACACAGTGATTTAGGTTATAGACTTCATGGCAATGTCATGAGTTTCATATAATACATTTGAAGAAAAAGCATATAGGTCTGTGTTCAAATCTTAACAGCAGTCTTTAATAGCTCTTTGACCTCAAGAACATTATCTAACTGCTGTGATTCTCAATTTCTTATCCCATAAAATGTAATGAATACTAAATAAATAGAACCCACTTCATAGTAGAGTTTTGAAAATTAAAGAAGATACGGAAGTGAGACAGCTTTATCATGGTAACAGTAGCAAAGGTAAGGGTAATTAATAATCATAGCGGTAGTAGTAAAATTAGTCTCCTTAAAATAAGATGAGGATGCTTGAAAAGAATGTTGAATGATCTTGAAAACTCTTTATTAGGACTACTCACTCCATCCCCTTAAGGGGAAAACAAATATTTCTTTACCCTATGATTTCTATAATGTTTGGAACAGGCAAAAGTGATAAGAATATGCTGCCAAAGATTTACAAAAATGAGGGAAAGATTTAGAACATTCTTGCCATGGAGTGTAAAGCTGTGAAATGTTGTATTTATTTGGTAAATATTGAAGAAAAATGATAGATAAATCAAACTATAAAAACCTGTGCTGTAAGCAGCAATAGTTTCTCCCAGGAGACAGCAAGAGTATAAAACAGAGAAAATAAATATTAAATTAAACCTCGGCTGAGATAAGTATGGAAAAAGCTTAATCAAAGAAGTTATACTTTCTCTGCTTGATGTTTTGTGTGTATATGCACTTTTCCATACTTTCACTTTTTAGTTCAGGATGATAATTGTAACATAGAAAAATATTTTCCTAGCATAAGTGACCGTCAGAAAATAAAAACAATTTTGATAAAGCAGGCAAGGTGGTCAGAATCATGCATAGAGTAGAAGGTTGGCACATATTTTTCATTCAATCTTCAAAGCTAAGGACATTGCTAGGCAAAAAGGCATTTCATATGTCTTAAAGAGGATATATCATCCTTAACATGGTAAACAACTGGGCTATATTGCAATAATGTACTCTGTATTTACTTAAATTTCACCAAATGTATTACAATATTTCTACAATATTACACACCAAATGTATTACAATATTACAATATTATCACACAATTCTTGCATGTGACTAAGCATTAAATGCATTTTTGATGGTCAGGAAATCAGCATGAATGAGATAGTGATTTTTAAAAATTAAAGGACAACATTCAGGCCTCTTCAACCAGTTTCTTCTGAAGCTGAGATACATTGTCATATGAAGGAAGCAGCCATGAAGAGACTAAATTTAAAAGACATAGAGACAATTCTCAGCTCTGACACTCACTAGTTGTGTGCACCACACACACACACACACACACACACACACACACACACAACCTCAGTCACTGAATACTTAGTCTATGCCCTGGTGTCCAGTGGGGCAGAGGACAGCGGAAAGGATAAATGTTATACTGTCCCTGACCTCCATACAAAGGGAGACATACACAAAGGTAAATATGTCCCTTATTTATTTTACACATATTTATTAAGAACCTCTTATATGACAGGCACTATTCTAAGCAATGAAGAGAAAACACTGAACAAAATAGACCAATAACTAAATAAGAGAATAAAATAAAAACCTGCCCTCATTGAGTTTATATCTTACTGGGCAGAAAGACAAAAACCAAAATGTATGTGTGGTATATGCTATGTTATATTTTTAAAAGTTCTAAGGAGACTATAATGCAGGGAAGGAGGATGGAAATTAAACTTCTAAATATGCTGATCTCACTGAGAAGATGACACTCCAGCAAAGACCTGAAGAAGGTAATAAGAAAGTCAGGCAGATATTTGGCAGATGAGAATTCCAGGAAAGGGCAGTTCACAACAAAGGCTTTGGGCAGAACACGTGTGATGTGAGTGTGAAGCAGCAGAAAGGTCTTGTAATCAGCGATAGAAGAGGAGCTAGATTAGTCAGGGCCTTGGGGACAAGTTTGTGAACAGATCTCCCTTAGTATCACAGGGACATGCTGCGTTCAGGATGGAGTATAGGGGGAGAAGGGCACAGAGAGGGAGACCCAGAAGGCCTTCTTGCAACAACCCATGAGACATGATAACAGCTTGTAGCAATGGAAGTTATAAGAAGTTATATGATTCTGGGTAGACTTTGAAGGTAATGTAGCAGCTGCCTACAAGCCAAGAGAGGAGGCCTCAGACTGAAATCTACCTTGCTGGTACCTTAACCTTGGAGTTCCCAGCCTCCAGAACTGTGATTAATACATTTCTGTCATTTAAGTCACCTGGTCTATGGTATGTTGTTAGGACAGCCTGAGCAGATTTACATATGTGGTATGTCTTTTTCACCCCTTTACTTTTTTAATGACTTTTTAGTTTACATTTCAAATTAAATTATATTTAACATACAGTGTTATATTAGTTTCAGATGGACATTATAATGGCTCCACAATTTTACACATTACTCAGTGCTTATCACCATAAGTGTAGTCACCATCTGCCTTCAAACTATATTACGATATTATTGACCTTATTCCCTATGCTGTACTTCTCACGTTCCATGACCAGAATAGTCAGGGAATTCTAAAGATGACAGGACTTGAGTAAACCGTGGAGAAATTCTGTGGAGGTAGAGGAATATAAAACACTAATAATGAGAGAAGATGTTTGGCATTGGGCTAGAAATGATCATGAATTTATAGGGTTATGGTGGGACATGAGGATGGATAAATAAAGAGCACAAATATAGAGAACTTTTCATAATAAATAGCACTTATATTTTTATCCAAGAAGTAAAAAAAGCTATTAAAGGTGTCTAATATGGTGTTAGAAGGTGGAGTAGAAACAGGGGAGTGTCCCCCAAACTGAGAAGGCACTTTGAGACCAGAAGATGAAGCAGGCCAGTCCATGTAGTCTACACAGAGTTTCTTTCTGGTAACTTACTGACAGGGAGGATCCCGGGAAGGACTAGCCACAGCAGCTATATATTCTTCACAAAATCCAGACCTTAGTCCACAGATTTGATAGAACGAGGGGACACACTGAATAGAATTGTAGTGAGATCAAGGGGTTTGCACACACCTCAAAGGGCTTGCATGCACCTAATTGACAGCAAATCTTTATTTTTATTTTTTTATTTAAAATTTTTTTTTAATGTTTGTTTATTTTTGAGACAGAGAAGGGACAGAGTGCGAGTAGGGGAGGGGCAGAGAGAGAGGGAGACACAGAATCTGAAGCAGGCTTCAGGCTCCGAGCTGTCAGCACAGAGCCTGAAGCGGGGCTCAAACCCACGAACCTTGAGATCATGACCTGAGTCGAAGTCGGACAGTTAACTGACTGAGCCACCCAGGCGCCCCAACAAATCTTTAATTAGATCTTGTGGCACCACCTGTATGTCAGGAAGGGGAAGACATATTATCTCTAACAGATTCATGGGAGGCCAAGATAAGCTGCCTTCCATCCTGGCCCTGGCAGGCATTTCTAAGGTATATATATTAATCTATAAGGGGCCTGGAACACAAGACCCAAGAGAGATTACTGAGCAAACGTGAACAAGATGGAGGGACAAAGATGGAGTCAGTATTGTCAACACTCCTACATATGGGCACAATAAAAGGCTGATGTTTCAAAGAAATAGAATGTGGTATCAATCAGTAGGATGGTTTAGAATTATTTAGTGTGAAAACAGGGAAACAATTTAGGAGAGTACTTTGATGATCCAGAAGTGAAGTGACAGAAGTCTGAAACCTTAAAATTTGGATGCAAGAAATAGAATGAGGAAAATAAAATGGAATTATTATAATAATTTAATAATTTAATCAAATGCATTAGTTTTGGTAAAGTATAATTAACATACTATTATCATTATTATATTATTTTCAGGTGTACAATATACTGATTCAACAATTGTATACATTACTCAATGCTCATCACAATAATTGTACACTTAATCCCCTTTTTTTCACTCATTTCCCCACCTACCTCCCTTTGACAGCCATCAGTCTGTTCTTAATATTCAAGAGTGTGGGTTGTTTTTTTTTTTGTCTTATTTCTTTTTTCTTTTCTTTTTTTTTGTTTCTTAAATTATATAGATGAGTGAAATCATAATGTATTTGTCTTTCTTTGTCTGACTTATTTCACTTAGCATTATATCCTCCAAACCCATCCATGTTGTTGCAAATGTCAAGATCTCATTCTTTTTATAACTGAGTAATATTCCATTGAATATATGTATCACATCCACTTTAACAATTCATCTGTCAATAGACACTTGGGTTCTTTCCATATTTTGACTATTGTAAATAATGCTGCAATAAACATAGAGATGCATCCATATATCTTTTCAAGTTAGTGTTTTTGTTTTATTTGGGTGGATACCAAGTAGTGGAATTACTGGATTATATGGTTATTCTATTTTTAATTTTTTGAGGAAATTCCATATTCTTTTCCACAGTGGCTGCCGCCATTTACATTCTCACCAACAGTCTACTAGGGTTCCTTTTTTCCTATATCCTCACCAACACTTGTTGTTTCTTATGTTTTTGATTTTCACCATCTGACAAGCGTGAGGTGTTATCTAATTGTGGTTTTGTTTTGCGTTTATTAGTAATGTTGAGCATCTTCTCATGTGTCTGTTGGTCATTTTTATTTTTTCTTTGGAAAAACGTTTGTTTGGGTCCTCTGCTCATGTTTTTATTGTATTTTTTTTTGGCATTGAGTTGTATAAGTTCTTTTTATAATTTGGATATTAACCTGTTATCAGATACATCATTTACAGATATCTTCTCTCATTTAGTAAGTTGCCTGTTGTTAGCAAGTTGTTTTGTTGATTGTTTCAATTGCTGTGAGAAAGCTTTTCATTTTGGTATAGTTCCAAAAGTTTATTTTTGCTTTTGTTTCCCTTGCCTAAAGAGAAATGTTGCTTGTCTAGAGAAATATTGCTTGGCCAATGTCAAAATGGCCAATGTCAAAGAAATTGCTATCAATGTTTTCTTCTAGGAATTTTATGATTCTGGGTCTTACAGTTAGGTCTTTAATTCATTTTGAGTTTATTCCATCCCTTTATTTTTAATTTTTATGTCCTTTTTGTTTAAAGTGGGTTTCTAATAGATAACATATAGCTGGGTTTTGTTTTTTGAACCATTCTGACAATCTTTATCTTTTAATTGATATATTTAGACAACTAACATTTAAAGTGATTGTTGGGACACCTGGGTGGCTCAGTGGGTTAAGTGTCTGACTCCTGATTTTGGTTCAGGTCATGAACTCACTGTTCTTGAGATTGAGCCCCACGTGGGGCTCTGTGCTGAGAGAGCCTGCTTGGGATTCTCTCTTTATCTCTCTCTATCTCTCTCTTTCAAAATAAATAAATAAACATTAAAAATATAAAGTGACTATTGATATTGTTGGATCAATATCTACCATATTTGTCACTGTTTTCTAATCATTGCCCTTGCTCTTCATTTTAAATTTTGTCTTCTGTCTTCTGTCTCTCTCTCTCTTTCTCTCTCTCTCTGCCTTTTTTGGTTTTAAATGAGCATCTTATATGATTGAATTTTCTTTCCTTTCTTAGGATATTTATTACACACTTATTTTTACTTTTTTTAGTGATTGCCCTAGATTTTGCTATATACCTTACAACTAACCCAAGTCCACTTTCAAACAATACTATACCACTTCACACATAGTGTATTTTATGATAACAAGATAATCTAATTCCTATACTGTCCCTTGTATTATCACTGCCATTCATTTCACCTATATGCAAGCATACATAAGTGTGTGTATGCATGTATTTATAAAACTGATACATTATTGAATTATTATTTTGAAAAAATTATGTTAGGTCAGTTGAGAATAAGAAACATAAGTTTTTATTTTACTTTCACTTTTTCCCTTTGATGCTCTGCCTTTCTTTACATAGATCCAAGTTTCTGGCCTATATTATTTTCCTTTTTTCTGAAGAACTTTTCTTAACATTTCTTGTAAAGCAGGTCTACTAGCAACAAATTCCCTCAATTTTTATTTGTCTGGGGAAGACTTTATTTTATTTTATATTTAAAGAATAATTTCAAAGGATAAAGAATTCTAAATTGTGGGGTTTTTTTTCTCCCTTAATATCTTAACCATTTTACTCTATCCTCTTCTTTCTTGCGTGGCTTCTGAGGAAAAGTCAGATATATAATTCCATCTCTGGCATCTTTCTTTCTTTCTTTCTTTCTTTCTTTCTTTCTTTCTTTCTTTCTTTTTCTCTCTGTCCTCTGTCATTCTCTCTTTCTTTTTTTCTTTCTTTTTAGAGAGAGAGAGCACAAGCAACAGAGAGGGGCAGAAGAGACAGAGAGACACTCTCATGCAGGCTCCATGTCCAGCATGGAACTTGACATGGGGCTTGATCTCACAAACCTGAGATCATGACCTGAACCGAAATCAAGAGTCGGGCGCTTATCTAACTGAGCCACCCTGTCACCCTTCTGGCTTCTTTTAAGATTTCATCAGGAATTTTCTGAAGTTTGAACGTTATATGCCTATATGTAGGTTTGTCTTTTTTTTTTTTTTTCCATCTATCCTGCTTGGTATTCTCTGAGATTCTTGGTTCTGTAGTTTTGTGTCTCACATTGATTTGGGGAAATTATTACTGATTATTGCTTCATACGTTGCTTCTGTTCCTTTTTCTTTTCCTTCTCCTTCTGGTATTCCCTTTACATGTATGTTTCACCTTTGGTAATTATCTCACAGACCTTGATATTGATATTCTGTTCTGTTTTTCCAGTTTTTCTGCCCTTTGGTTTTTCATTTTGGAAGTTTCTATTGATGTATCCTCCAGCTCAGAGATTCTTTCCTCATGTGTCCAGTCTACTAATGAGTCCATCAAAGGCATTCCTCATTTCTATTACAGTGTTTTTAATCTCTAGCATTTCCTTTTGATTCTTTCTTAGAGTATTCATCTGATTGCATCACCCATCTGTTCTTGCATGTGTCTGCTTTATCCAATAGAACCCTTAGCATATTAATCATAGTTGTCTTAAACTCCCAGTTTGATAATACCAACATCCTTGCTATATCTGAGTCTGATTCTGATTCTTGCTCTGTCTCTTCAAACTGTGTTTTTTGCCCTTTATTATGCTTTGCAATTTTTACTAATGGCTGCTCATGATGTATTGAGTGAAAGATACTGAGGTGAATAGACCTTTAGTAATGTGGTGGTGAGGTGTTTGATACAGGGGAAGCATTCTGTCATTTTATAATTAAGTCTCTGTCTTTTAGTGATCCTGTACCTCTTTAATGTAAACTTTGTAAGTGCTTCTCAGTGTCTTATTGCCTTAGGTGGGATAGGCTGGCTAGAGTGGGCTGAAGTTGGGTATTTTTTTTCTCCTATGTGGAAGACTAGAGAGAGTTGGAAGTAATGTTTCCTTCTTTCACATAGATGGCTAAAGCCACCTGGGATTGGGTACTTCTCTCCCCCTAAGTTAGTTAGGCTTTGATAAAATAACAAGAGTTTAGACTCTGGTGAAAAGTTTCAAGAGAAATTTGAAGGCAGGCTTTGCTAAGAACAGAGTGTATTTCAATATGGTCCCTTTTCCTCTCCTCCTGCTGGATGACTAGAGAATTTCTCTGCAAAATTCAGTGTGAGAAACTGGTCAAGTTTATGCAGGTAAAATTTGCAAAAATATTGGGACCTCTTCTAGAACTGCCCCCCACCTCCCGGTTTTTAACTCTCAGACTTACTAAGTCTCTGGCTCTTCCCCAAAGGCAGTGCAGCTATGCTTACCCGGTGCTGTTTCCCATAGCAGTTTCTTCTAGTGGGTAGGTTGTGATTCTCTGTACTCATTTGTCTGTTTCTCCAAATTTTAGGGGCCTCACTTTTCTGATGGATCTAAAAAGAGTTGTTGGTTTTAAGGGGTTTTTTTGCTTTTCCATCATCATTAAGACAGAGTGACTACTTCCAAACTTCTTGTGGCCAGAACCAAAACAGAAGTCAAAGTGGCTTTTAAAAAAAATGTTTATTGAGTTATTTTGAGAGACACAGAGAGAGAGAGAGAGAGAGAGAGAGAGAGAGAGAGAGAGAGAGAATGTGTAGGCAGGGGAGGGGCAGAGAGAAGGAGAGAGAGAATCCCAAGCAGGCTCTGCCAGCCCAGAGCCCAACTCCATGAGATCATGACTTGAACTGAAATCAAGAGATTGGACACCTAACTGACTGAGTCACTGAGGTGCCCCAAAAGTGGCTTTTTAAATAAATTTCTAGACTCTGTTGTTCAATTACTTTTCATAAAGATGGATGTAGACAAAAATATGCTATTGAGCTTTATTTTATTAGTTTTTAATGTTTAATTTTTTTGAGAGAGAGAGAGAGAGAGAGAGACAGAGAGAGACAGAGAGACAGAGTACAAGGAGAGGAGGGGCAGAGAGAGAGGGGAAGAGAGAGAATCCCAAGCAGGCTCTATCCATGCTGTCCAGGTAGAGCCCAATGTGGGGCTCAATCTCATGAACTGTGAGATCATGACCTGAGCTGAAATCAAGAGTCAGATGCTCAGCTGACTTAGCCACCCAGGCACTCCAAACTTTCTTTTATTTTAATTTCATTTAGTTGAAGTCTTAATACTTATTGGGCAATTATTATAGACAATCTAGATTGTTGTCTACAGTTTTAAAATGCCATCTCATATGTAAAGCAAACATAGCACCATGGCATCATATTTCTTTACTATTGGTTAGGCTTTTTAGTTGCAAACAACAGAAACTTTCCCTGGTTAACTTAAACAGAAAAGAAATTTAGTGGAAGGGTACTAGTTAGCATAAATAACAATCTAGAACATAAGGCCCAGCAAGAATGCAAGTGAGGAAAGTTACAGTAAAATCCTTTCTTGCTCTATTTAAGATGTCACCTAAGGACACCTAAGAACCCCAGGGTGATCATATAGCTTAATCCTCAATTCCACCAGTTTTTCTATAAAAATAACCTCAAAAGGACTTAATACCTTTGTTTCATGGCTTCAAGACTCGAGCTCTAAGGTAGAAGCACCTGAGTAGACAGACACATGCAGGTCACTTGCCTTCCTCTCTAGGGGTGTGTAGAAGTGAATTATTTGCCAATACTATGAATGCCATTTGCATTTTACATTGGTAGGCACTGAGTGACTTTTATAGCAAATTTATGCCCTGGTTATGCTTAAACTAGTAATAGACATAAAATAAAACTAGTAATAAAAGTAAAATAAACCTAGTAATTCTTTGAGCCCATACCATCTACTAGTTGGGAAAGGTAGCTCAAAAGCCTACTCGGTGTCATTAACCATCTACATAGCGATAATCAAATGCTGGTTAACCAAAGATTAAGGCGCATTTACTAGAATAGTCTGTTGTGGTTTGGAAAGAGGTCTAAAATCAGAGATTTCGACACAACTTTAAAGTTTCTTATCATAAACTTTTAAAAATTCTCTGAACCTGTTCGGTCAGAAAATTGGCCTGTAAATCCCATGATACTAAATATTTCTTGTAAGATATCAGGAATAAATAGGTTTAAATTGGGCTGGAAATTCTGCAAGAACAGCACTTTTTACAGTAGTGCTATGTTTCTTTCTGACCGGCGCATGTTCTAATCCCAGGCCGTACATGTACAGCTTCACAAAATGTGGGGCATCAAGTGTATTATCAAATTTTGGAACTATGAAAAAAGACAAAAACAAGAACACTTGACCTGAACAGGTTAAAAATTTAAAGATTCATTTATTCAAGCCAAATTGGCCAACTCTTATTACAGTGTAACCACTTACTTTCAAAATCTCAAATTAATTATCCATAGAACCTTGCCACTTCAACTTTCACACGTTCTTTTTGTCTTTGGGACTGTATACCATATTGCGCTTACATCTCTGTTTCTTTCTACTATGGGCTACAAACCGTATTACAGCAGAGTTTCAAAACTGCCAAGCATCATGGGAAACATAATATTCACATAAAAGAAAAAGCATGGGAGCTGATATCTGTTCCCCTGGTGTTTACTTTCAAAGATTCTTTCTGTTGCCCTGCTTGGATACCCAGCCACCATGATAGGGCAGCTCCCTCATGTTTGGCTAAAGAGTCATTTGAAGAACAAATACCTGAGGGAAGAGACAAGATGGCGGAAGAGCAGGGAGCTCTGTAATCCGCGCACGCCCGTATGGATTGAACTGAGAGGGACTGAAGGGATAAAACTTGGATTTGCAAGTGGGGGAAAGAAGAAACAGACGCCAGAAAGAAGACAACCT
>CM053578.1:41662949-41732949 GCA_028646485.1 Cryptoprocta ferox
CTTGGTGGAGGTCACTTGTGGGGAAGAGCACTGGGTGTTATATGGAAACCAACCTGACAATAAACTATAAAGTTTAAAAAAATAAAAAAAAAAAACTAAATAAACATTTAAAAACATAAATAAACATTAAAAATTTAAAAAAAAAAAATGAAGAACAAATACCTGAAAGCGAATGTGGGCTGTAAATTAATATGCCCCTGCATTAGCAAGGTCTTTCTTGCATTCAGTATTTTTAACAGGGATTAAAATGAAAAACAATTTCCAAGAGAGTAAGAATTAGAAACTCCCATTGTTAATTAAACGTATTTAATTATAGGATAGTGATTGTTTCCGGTAGAAGAAAAATTAAAAAAAGTTTGAACATTGGAGGAATATGAATTGGGAATATTCTAACAAAAGGAGAAAGTAGAGATTAATGAATCCAAGGAAAGCTACATTTCAAAAAGCAGAGAAATTGCACATTATTCCTTTCATGTAAACTGATTAGTTGTTATAGTGCATGTAAATAAAGTAAATAAGAACCATTCAGTATTTTGCATTGAGCATCTATTTTGTGCCAGGAGCATGTAGTATGTGATGATGCCATTCAGATTTTTAAAAATACAGAGACAAAAACAAGACGTAGTCCGACCTACCTTCGAGAGTTCACATTTTAGCGTAGGAAGACAGAAATGCAAACAAATGAATCAAACTACATTCAAAGGGATATTACCATCTTTTATAGGAGGTATAAAATATTTTTTAAAGGTGGGCTTATTTAGAATTCTATAGTTTAACATTTCCATAATTTTAGCCCAGTGAGTATCATTTTATTTGATTTTACATCCGAGCAAAACAAATAATCTCAACCTCTACAAACCTGGGCTCCATGCCATGTGCATAGCGTTGTTTTTTTTTTTTTTAACCTAGCCACTGAAAGAGAAATTATACTTCTTCTCACATTTCATAAATCTTTTGAGTAATGACTGGATTGTATTTTCATATCTTTAAAGAACAACCACAGTTTTGCTGGCAATAGACAGTTGACTTAGATAAAACCCAGTCTTTGCCTGAGAGACTCCATCAATAAAAAGAAAATGAAAGACACTAGGAAAAGGTGTACAACTCACATTTTGGGAAAGTAGCTGTTGTTAGTTTCAATTTTCTTCAATTAGGATGGATGTTAGTAAGGATGTTAACCCCGTCATTCTGGCTTAAGTCCAACTTGGGTAATTACATTCTGCCTACTTAAATTCTCTTTGGGTACAAAGCGATCCTTCATTCTCACTTCACACTGTTTTGTGATGTTTTTGCACACAGCTAACTACGGGCCACATATAACTCAAGATGGCAGCATCTCTGGTGAAAACTTGATCTTTCTGCATAGTATCAGTATAAATTCATTTTTGGGGTAAAGGTTTTAGAACATGTAATAAAGAAAAAGAAATCATATGACATTCTTAACTAAAAATACACACACAAAAAATCCAATAGAACGAATTGTCTCTGACAGGGTCTCTGCAGCAATGGGAGACTTTTTTTAGCTTGCCCTGGCTGTAAATGTAAGATCATTATCATTAGATCTTTAAAATACCAACAAGCAAAATATGAAGAGATTTAAAGTCACCTTTAAAATCGCCCCAAAAGTTCAGTGTCAGTTATCTACAATCAATGTCATTCTCCTTGGCTAGAAATTGGTACCAGAGAATAAATTCTAAGAAGAGGAAAATTTAAAAGTACAATTGATGCTGACAGATTATCAATGGAAGTGCATTTCTAAGTCATGCTCATCTATGCACCAAACCTCTGTTTATTTCTCTGTTCTACCTGCTTTGCACTTTTGCCACATTTTTGTAGGGACATTAGACATTGTTCAAGAGTAACCTTTATGACATATACTTAAAGCCCTTTCTGTGAGATTTCCTTTGGAGATATGCATTGAGCTCCTGTGAGATGGAAAAAAAAAGTTTTTAAACATTTAAATTTTCCATGGAAACCTCCTTCTCTCTGTAACACTTATGAATAAAAAGCCATTGAAAGTTTACATCCTTAAAGACTCAGTTTTTAATAATATATATACATTATACCTATGACATCATATGTATAGTATACTTATGCATTAGAGCTATGATACAGTTATCCAAACAAAATGAATATAAGTTTTAAGATATATGAAGCCAAAAATTGACAGATCGACAAGAAAAAAAAGACATTAAACATGAAAAGATAATTGGACAAAGGACAGGTGCAGTGGATTCGTAAAGGTGAAAAGAGCACAGGCAAAAAGTCAAAAAGGAGACATTGTCAATGTCACAGAAATTGAAGTTAAATACCTAGCATACAGCATTTTTTGGCAATTAAATTGTCAACACAATATTAATGAGGATGTAATGAAGTAAATACTAGTATATTGTTTGTGAGAATATAAATTAGCACAATCCATTTGGCAAGGAATTTGCTAATATTTAGCGAGAGTCTTCAAAGTCCTGTTCCTAGTAATCTTATATCTAGCAATCTATTTTAGGAAAATAATCCTCTAAACAGATAAAGATGTTTATGGTAGCCAAACACAAATTTGCAATCAATCAATCAATAAGTAGAAGGAACAGTAAATGCCCAACAATAGCCCCCAGAGAGCTTATATTTATTTGAGTGAGATAAACAATAAATAATGAATTTGGTATATAAGTCACTTATATAGTTTGTTAAATGGTGATAAGTGCTAAAAAGAAAAAAAAAGAGAAGGTAGAGTGGGGTAAGAGGGAATGGGAGCATTGGGAAAGGGAAGGCCATAGTATTAAGCAAAGAAGTCATGGGAGGCAGCATTTAAAAAGAGAAACTGAGCAAAGCTTGAAGCATGTAAGAAAGTTAGCCTCACAAATAGTCAGAAAGAAAATTCCAGGCTAGGGGTAGACCTCTACAGCAAAGGCCCTAAGTAAGGACTTGCCCATCATGGTCAAGGAAAGCACAAAGGCCAGTATGATCCAAGCAGAGTGAGCAAAGGGGAAAGGGGTGGTCCATGTGGGTAAGGAGGCAAAAGGTAGCCTGAGCTTGGAGTCCTATGAGCCACTGTAATGACTTGGAATGGCATGGGGAGCCAGACATGAGTTGTGAGTGGAGGAAAGACATGGTCTGACATATTTTATCAGAATCGATCCAGCTGCATTGTTGAAAATAAACTATTGATGGCAAGAATAAAAAGAGAGAAGTTTGTTAAAGAAGCTCTTATATAGCAACCCAAGTGTCCATCCTTAGGTGAATGGACAAAGAAGTTGTGATATATATATATATAATTCATATAATATATGAATTATATATATATATAATATAAATATATAAATTCATATAATTCATATAATTATATGAATTAATATATATAATATATGAATATTACTCAGCCAAAAAAAAGAGAATGAGGCCTTGCCATCTGCAACAACATGGATAAACTTAGAGAATATAATGCTAAGTAAAATATGTGAAAGAAAGACAAATACTGTATGATTTCACTCATGGGTGGAATTAAGAAACAAAACAAATGAACAAAAGAAAAAAGGACACGCAAGAAAACACTCTTTTTTAATGTTTTTTCTATTTATATTGAGAGAGAGAGAGGGCACGTGCATGCAAAGAGTAAGGTAGACAGAGAATCCCAAGTAGGCTCCAAGTTGTCAGTGCAGAGCCCAATGCAGGGCTTGAACTCCCAAATGGTGAGATCATGACCTGAGCTGAAATCAAGAGTGGGATGCTTAACCAACTGAGCCACCCAGGCACCCCAACTCTTAACTATAGAGAGAAAACTAATGGTTACCAGAGGGGAGGTAGGTGAAGGGATGGATGAAATAGGTGAAAGGGATTAAGAGTACACTTCTTGTGGTGAGCACTGAGTCATGTACAGAATTGTTGAATCACTATATTGTACACCTGAAACTAATATAACACTGTATATTAATTATACTGTAATTTAAAAAAGAAATTAAAAAAAAGAAACTATCATGTTTATACAGACATAAGATAATGCTGTTTTTGACCAGGGTTTGGGAGAGGAAGTGCTAAGAGTGATCTGATTATGAAAATATTTTGAATAAAGGATAAGTGGAATTTCTTAACAAATTGGATGTGTGGAGTAAAGGAAGGAGTCATAGAAGACTGTAACATTTTTGGTCTGAGAAACTGGAAGGGTAGAGCTGAGGTCAATCAAGCTTGAAAAGGCAGAAGGAACAGGACCAAGGATGAAAGAGATCAGAAATTCCATTTCAGCATGTTGATCTGAGATGTCTATTAGACATGGACAGAAAGACATTGAATACATAGTTGCATTTAAGAGTCTAGAGTTTAGGGCAAAAGTCTGGATTAGAGAAACAAATTTGAGTCATAAAAAAATTAAAAATGGCTTTGTCAGCATATAGGAACAGAGCCATCTCCATCAAAGACTATCACTTCAAGAAAAAAAAATGTTTTTCTATTGCCTGTGATCACCTCTGGTGGTTATTTTCTTCCATTTTGTTTATTCCTACTTAAACCATATTGAGAAAACATTTACCTAAATTACATAATGTCTCTAAATAAAACTTTATTTACCTCCAGGATAGATGAATGCAAGACAATCTATCTAGGAGCACCTGGGTGGCTCAGTTGGTTAAGCCTCTGACTCTTGATTTCAGCTCAGGACATGATCTCATGATTCACGGTTGAGCCACACATCGGGCTCCATGCTAACAATACAGAGCCTGCTTGGGATTCTCTCTCTCTCCCTTTCTCTCTGCCCCTGCCCCACCCCTCCTCTTAAAATAAATAAATAAACTTAAAAAAAAGACAATCTGTCTATATTTCATGTCTTCATTGTTAGTATTCAGATTTACTACAATGTTACTCATAAGATCTTAATCAATATTGTTATTAGAAGAAAAACAAATGTACAACTGACCCTGCCCATTCATAAAGCTTTAAGAAATGAGCTGTTTGAATTAAGATATGCTAAAATCCTATTTCAACCTTGAGACCTACCTATGATATTACTTTCAGTATTAGGACTTACTTCTTAGATTTAATGTCCATGGAGGACACTGTGTAGCTGGAGAAGATTAACCCTTCAGAGACTGCTCTGAATACTAATGGGTCATCAGGCCTTCATGGATGGCATGTGGGATGGGGTGGGGGCTGGTAGCTCTTTGCCCATTCTCAAACATTAACTCCCTTAGGAATGGTGCTCTCACCTCAAACCTATCCCACCTAACAGCCCACTCCATAGCTATAATACCTTCTAACACTCTGGCAAAGAGAGGAAGGAGGAAGAGGATTCCAATTTCTCCTCTCCTAATAGCTCCCAGCTTGTCTCCTTAAGCTGCTCTGAAGAAGCCCACAGCCATGATATGATCTTTACTTAAGTTCAACTTTATCCTAAAAGGTATTTCAGGTTCTCTGAAGAAACACTACAACGCCAAAATGGAAAACAAAACAGGACACAAAACAAACAAAAACACACAAAGATAAAATTATCAAGACAAAAGGGAAACCATTCAGATCATAATTATCCTGATGGCAAGTGTTTCATCGGCCCCCAACTGTGTCAAGCACTATAAATTCCTATTTAATCTGCACAGCAACTCTATGAGGAATCTATTTTTTAGTTTCTTATTTTCAGATGAAGAAATGAAAAGTTAGAGAATTCCAATTACTTGGCTAGGGTTACAGAGCTAGTAAATACCAAGAGGTGGGATTCTAGTCTCTCTGGTTGGTTGACTCCAAAACTGATGCTCCTAACCATTTAGAGGGTGGGTTGCATAAAATATAGACAATAACATTTTGCACAACTGAAAGGGGTGAGCTTATGTTTGGACTAATAATCCCAGTGACCAAAGAAAAGAAGAAAACAACAATTACAAGATGCATGTGTAGATAACACAAACACAACTTTCTTTTGGGAAAAACAAAATCTCCACTCCCCCTCATGCCTACTGCCACCTACACATATTCATGTATTCATGAAAAGGATATGTAAGATGTAGTGGATTCTATTCTCAACAAGATCCTATAAAAATATAATATCAAGTTTGTATAATTTTTGTGTATAAAGTTCCTCAATGTAAGCCAGTGCAAAAATTCAAAATAAAAAATTCCTTGATTCCATTTCAGGTTAAGGAAGAAGTAGGAAAGGAATGCAAGCTGGCTGTGCAGCTCCATGATGGTCTGGCTAGATCTAAAGGTAGCATTTAAAGCATTTGGGACGTCCAGAGGAGTGGGTCTCAGCTGGTGACATAGTTCGTCACCTGCTTGTAGGAAGACACATTTCAGGAGGGGGATCATGAATTACAAAGCACACACAAATTTAAAATATTTAATTATTCATAAAATTAAAATAATATTTTCATTTGTTATAATACAATATCTATAGAAAGTAAAACACAGCTTCTAGATTGGTAGGAATTTGCAGAAAATAGACAAGCTTGTGAGATTCTCTAGAAAAGTTAGGAATTTTTGTGTTTACTAAATGAGAGCATAGTCTTTTTACAAAAAAAAGCATAGTCTTATGCAATCTGATTTTGATGAAAAGACAGACCACATGTTTCTTGTGTAGTACTCACTGCAGCAAATTTGTCAGAGTGCTAAGATATTCTGTAATTGATTAAGGGCAGATATATATTAAATGACCCAAAGATAAAGTTTTCCTTCTCTCATGACAATAAGTCTAAGCAGAATTTAATCTTAACAGATGGTCACCCACATCCACATAAAATTGGGCCACAGGAATGCTTATAAACAACACAAAAATTATCTTTTCTAAACAGTTCTGGATCCATTCTTTAGACAAATGACCATTTTCATTTTTGCATAGCTCCTCTTTCAAGATTAACATTCTGAGAACAGACCTATTTAGAGAGTAGTTCTGTTGATCAGCATGTGGGAGCATGATTATTTAAAGAATACTCAGATTTTATAAGTATTTAGTAGGCAGATAAGGTCTCATTGTCACTTATAAATATACTTTCTACCATAACTCTCCCTGAAATAGAAATTATTCCAAACCTCACGTTCTTTACTCTTTTTTTCAGACCACGTGGTTTCCCATTCTGTACCATACATGGAAAGAAATCTGGCCAACTTGAGGAACACATGATAATTTTGAAGAAAATTTTTTGTGTCCTCTCACAGACATGACAACTTGAAGAGAAAGTTTAAAAATAACCCTAGCTCAGTTGGAATAATATTAGCGTGCTAATATCTAGGCCAACAGACTTTTTTCAAGGTTCTCATAGTGAATGTTAAATAGACAGTAGCCACGAACCCACAATTACTTGGAAAGAATCAAATCAAAGAATGCTTGGAAGTTACGTAATTTCAAGTCAAAGTCTCTCTTCACAAGCCGTATTAGCCAGCCCAGAATCAGAAGACTGATTTTCTCCCTATCCACTCCACTCTTGCTGTCAGTCTTCACCCATGGTTCCTGAGCTAGAATCTCAGTCTGGTTTCCTGATGAAACATTATTGTTTTTCTTCCTTCAGTGAAAATTATTTAAGCACCCCCCTGGGGTGAATGGTTAGGTGGATATCACCAAACAAAAAGATCTCCTTGATCCAATGTGATCTCAGTGGTTCCCTCAGCCATTAGCAGTTCCTCCTGCTCCACACACATATCAACAGCTGTCAGTGCTTTCAGCTTCTCCAAACATTGGCGCTTATACAGATTTCTGAAGAGCCCCAGGAATCCCTCACTACATCTAATAGATCCTAGCCTCTCCCATACTTTAACATTGATAATCCTTGAATTTTATTTAATGAGCAAAGTTTAATAAGTCTTTGGGCTTTACCAAGAATGCCAGGAGCAACATCAATGACCATATAGTGTTTTGAAGAAAAAAAAGTCATAGTACATTTGATTTATTAAAGGGACGCAAGTTTCTATTAAATACAGTGTCACATTTCTAGCTATTCTTCTGGACCTGCTATTGTTGTTGTTGTCTGAGGCAGACAAAACTGGCATTCCCGTATCTCCCTCCCGGCAATGATCAAATACAAGTGTCTACACCAGACTTTATCATTTGTCTTGCAGTTATAAATTAAGACTGTGAAATACCCCTGACCCCATTATAGCTCACCAACATAAATTAAAGCTAAATTTATAGTTACTCTGAACACACACATGCACACACACACACACACACATACACTTCCCTCACTAAATACAATTGCTCCACTTTGTATCACTTGAGTTTGTAATTCTAATATCAATATCAGGATTTGTTCTTCCTGTGTTTTTATTGTAATGCAGTATTCTCATGATCTGATATTTGGCATTATCTTACGATCTAGAACATGTCCCCAAAATGTATTTTAACACTTGCATGGTTCCCAAACTTAGAGGAAACTAAACCACATTAGGGTGCATAATAGCATGATTTGATGCCACTGAGATCAGAGGCAGGCTGCAGAAGCAACTAAGAAATTAATTTTCTCAGGAAAATTTTCATCCAATTGTATTGACTAATCACAATCCTCTCTCTTCATTTTGGACTCCAGTCACTTGACTTTGCCAGTGGGAAAAAGGAAAGACCCATTATGTACAGCAAGGTACTGACCAACCTCTGTAACCATTACCAATGTATATGACTTTTCCACACCTTTTCATCTATGGCCAGCCACCTCTGTTGCCAATTTGCCAAGTTCATGAAAAGAAAGGACCGTAATAAATTTGTAAAATTTAAAGGAAGAACAGAAACACCAAATGATATGCTAATGAAACCACTGAAGCTATCCATTGATATAAGAATATACTGAATTAAAATTAGTAAGATAGTTGACATTTTTATTCTATCACATGGAATATTCCATGACATGGTAGAATCAATTCTTCCCTTCATGCCCTGTGGTGTGTCTTCCAGGAATTTTCTAACTCATCATTCCAGGTCCTGCTCAAATTGTTTCTCTTCTTTGCAGCTTTTTTTGATGACCAATTCTCCCCAGTCACCCAGACAAAATTAATTGTATCCTTTTCTATATTCAGGCAGCACATTACACAAACCTCTATTTAGAGCACTTTTTACGTTATGTTATATCCTGCTAACCATGCATATCAATAGCTTCCCATGTTCAGGAAGCTTCCCTCTTCCCACTATTGTAGTGTGTCTGCACATAGGTACAGCTTTTATTTTTTCCTGGCAGGCCGTGAGGACAGTACTTTTTATTGTTATCTCGATATCTTCAATGCCAAGCACCAGGCTTAGTAGAAGGCAGAAGCTCAGTGAATGTTTGGTTCGAGTTTCTCTCTTGCTAATTCTGCTTGCAAGAAAAAAGGCTACTTTATCTGAACAGTAGTTTTACTCAACATCTTCCTAGACTAGGATGCTATATAAACTAAGGAGTAACAGGGCCAAAAATGTAGTAATAATGGAGAAAGAGAAAACAAATAGTTATCATTTAAAATGTAACAGCTAACTTGAAAGATTCATGGAAACAATATGGGTGCTTTACTCTTTGTCTGACATGGTGCAAACTCTCTAAATTTCCATTCATTCATTTTATAAGCAATAAAAGCAAATGCTCACTGATTTATTTTATTTTATTTAACTTTTTCTTTAATAGTTTATTGTCAAGTTGGTTTCCATATAACACCCAGTGCTCATCCCAACAAGTATCCTCCTCCATGCCATCACCCCTTTTCCCCTTTCTCCCACCCCCATCAGCCCTCAGTTTGT
Source organism: Cryptoprocta ferox (assembly GCA_028646485.1). Lineage (NCBI taxonomy): Eukaryota > Metazoa > Chordata > Mammalia > Carnivora > Eupleridae > Cryptoprocta > Cryptoprocta ferox. The sequence continues at coordinate 41,672,617 of CM053578.1, forward strand.
TTTTGGTATTTAAGAGTCTCTCATGGTTTGCCTCCCTCCCTCTCCCCAACTATTTTTCCCCCTCCCCTTGCCCATGGTCCTCTGTTAAGTTTCTCCTGTTCCATTTATGACTGAAAACATAAGGTATCTGTCCTCTGCCTGACTTATTTCACTTAGCATGACACCCTCGAGTTCCATCCATGTTGCTACAAATGGACAGATTTCATTCTTTCTCATTGCCATGTAGTATTCCGTTGTATAGATAAACCACATCTTCTTGATCCATTTGTTAGTTGATGGACATTTAGGCTCTTTCCATGATTTGGCTATTGTTGAAAGTGCCGCTATGAACATTGGGGTACATGTGCCCCTATGCATCATCACTTCTGTATCCCTTGGGTAAATTCCTAGCAGTGCTATTGCTGGGTCATGGGGGAGTTCTATTGATAGTTTTTTGAGGAACCTCCACACTGTTTTCCAGAGCGGCTGTACCAGTTTACATTCCACCAACAGTGTAGGAGGGTGCTTGTTTCTCCACATCCTCGCCAGCATCTATAGTCTCCTAATTTGTTCATTTTAGCCACTCTGACTGGCGTGAGGTGGTATCTCAGTGTGGTTTTGATTTGTATTTCCCTGATGATAAGTGACGCTGAATACTCACTGATTTATAAAGTGATTGACTGAGAACTCAGTTTCAATTCCAAAAGAAAATAATGTAAACTGCATAGGTTTGTATGCTTGCATTCTGTTTTTAAATAACTTTTAATTATGGATGCTAACCTCGGTGTTACTGATGTATTATACAGCAATGATTACATGTAAGTGGTGTATATGTTCTTCAGATATGTATAGAATACGGATAAACTAGTAGATATAGAACGTAAACCAAAGGACAAAATTGGAATTGCTCTAACATTAAAGCCAGAGGAAAAGACATACGTGATAGCCACCTAGGATATTTTTGTGAGAGTTGTTCTGTATAGAAACATTTCCACTAGATTCACTCCCAAATGCTCTTTTAGTCACTAAAAAAGGGAGTACAAGATCAAAGTTCTTCTAGAGTACCAAGAATTATCTGTGGCATATATGCCCCGCATTAGATCCTGCAAGGTGACTAGATTAGTTACTAATATAGTTCAAAGTGGTGAACCAAGTAGGAGAGGAAGTGCTTCTGCCAATGGAGCATGAACTGAAGCTTTGAAGTGTATATTCTTTGTGAAATTCTTCAGTCTAAAAGTATAAAGTGGTCCTCAAGATAAAACTACCTATGTGTAGACATACGAGAGTAGAATTCAGAACTGACTTTACTTCTCTACAGACTTCAAATATTGTAGTTTTACAGCATGTTCTGGTGATGCATATATTTCATGGTGATTAATGGTAATGAATATATATGTGTGTGTAGAGAAATGCATATAGGTATATAACATGTACATAACAATAGCATATTTTAATATTCCAACCCTTTTGTCCAGATCACCAGCCCACAGCACTTTTATGAATTGCCAAACCCTGCTATGTGGTCAATCTTTTTCAAATATTTGCAATTATAGAAATGATGTAGCATTAGTAAAAGTTTTAAACAGTATATATAAATGTTTACTCTTAATCCTACAATCCCAACACAATGACTACTTTCATGCCAGTCCTTCAGGTCTATATCCTTATGTACATTGGCATAGTTAAGATTGTATGGCCCTGCATCTCTCTTATTTTCCCCCACTTAAATATTTCCCCATCTTGCAATACAGTTTGTCACAGTGTTTTTTTCTGTACAGTTTTGTTTCACTTTTTCTCTTTACCACAAAAGCATACACCAGTTATAAAATTATCAATAAAGAAAGATATAGAGAAGAAAGTAAAAATTCCACAATCTGGACACAACCAACCACTAACATAATCCTGTTGAATATCTATATTAATGTGCAGTTCAATATGAAAATGTCCTTATCAATATACAGCAAGCAAGTAATTTAAATAAATAGTTCCCTTCTATATGTGATGTTTTGTTATCCACTTTTCCCCTCAACAACATTTTGCAAAGATATTTTGCGTGTTGATATGAATATATATATATATATATATACACACACACACACATGCCCTACATTTAAAGAATTGCATTTTATTTCTTTGTGTAGATGTCTCATGATTTAATGAACTAATGAATATGGATAGCTCTTTAAGCGCCCTCCACCCTGTACACCAAATCTTATATTCATATATCTTTTACACAGACATCTTATTTTGTCTGTTGTATTTTCTCCAGATAAATTTTTACTTGGGAATATCAATTTAAAGAATACATTGTCTATTAGAATGTACATAAGACACTGACTTTCTCATGTAGGTTTATATTGTTAAATCCAGCCTTTAATGGTTTTTAACTTCTTCCTCAGAATCGTGTTGTAGGGCCCATTTGTACAGGGATTCTACCAGGTGTGCCACTCTCCCCACGCCCCAAAGAAAACAGGGGAAGCAATGCTTTCTGCAGACAGTTGCTGTAACTCAAATTACAGCCACTGAGTAAAAGCATACTTGCTACCTAGCACTACATAATTGGAAGAGAGATCAATGCACACACCAAAAGGATACATTTGGCAGCTGGGCCTGAGGAAGGAGAACAAAGTTTGTTAAGCCTTAGGAAGAAAACAATCTGATAAGAAAGAGAATAGCTAAGAAAAGCCACTTTCTATGGATTGGTCAGAGAAGACCTTTCTGAGGAGGTCTTTGGGCCGAAGCCACAGTCAGCCACAGGGAGAGCCAAGTTATGTCTATACTAGGACAAGTACAGAGCAAATGAGTACAAAATTCTGGAGCTGAAAAAAAGCTAGAGCTCAGTGAGTGTGGGTGAGTTTCATAAGATGAAGATAGAGATGGTTCACAAAGAGAGATTTCTATTTCATTCTAAAAGCTGTGAATAATGGATTTAAGTAGATTGTATGAGGGGTGTGTGTGTGACAAAATCAGATTTACAGTTTTAAAAATTCACTCTGGCTGCTTTATGAAAAAAATGTTTTGTGGTAAACTAAAATGGAAGCAAAGATGATTTCTAGTTGTCAAAAGATGAAGTTTAGACTAGGGTGGTACAGTGGACATGTAGGGAAGAGCCTGATTTCTGTAAGATTTTTAAGTGATTATAGATTTTTATCCCTTCAAAGCTTTTGAAATTCACGAACAACAGAAGAATACCATTAAAAAAGCTGGGCGACTAAGGGTTTTTACAGAAGGTATCGGAAGTTTGGAATGTCAAGGAAAGCCCAGACACTATCATACATGGTAGAATTCTGGACTAACTCATGAAAATTAACTAAAGGTGCCATGTCAGAAAATTATGGCCTTTAAAGGCCATGAAATAAAATAAGTAAAACATTTGAGCTCTCAAAAAATATTGTGTATGCATGCTTGTGATATTATCCACTGTAATATTCCCTCAATACCATTTTTTTTCAGCCAAAATCATTGATATGTTCTCAGTGTGTCCTCTAAAATAGGACGCTGTTTACTACTGTGCATGGTACTTAGTGCGTCAACATTTTCACTTGCTACCAAGGAAAACTGGAATCCTAATCACAATGAATCTGACCATTTAAGGCAATAGGCTAAGAATGCCACTTAAAATTGTGATCTCATTTACTGGAGATTTTGTTCCCAAGTTCAAGGAAACTTGCGGCTGTGTAGACTAATTTTAGCTTAACAAGCAGACAACAAGACATTATCCTTGAGGTTTTAGATTGGTAGTGGGGAGGAAAGAGATGAAAGTTAATATTATTTGAATCTATTTCAGAAGTAACTCAGTTACTTAGTGCTAATTATACACTCAAATAACCAGTTCTTGTCTTCTCTTCCTTCTAATTCTAGAATTAAAGAATCTCCTTTGTCTGTACCACCCTGATCTAGAACTCACACCAATGTATGATTGCTCTTTTGGTTGAAGTGAACAGTACCCATTAAAGTCACTTCATTAGCAGAAATTTAAGGACATACAATGAAAGAGCAAGAAGGTCCACTATATTGCCAGGTTTAGGGAGACAAGTGTCCTCAGGCTCCAAATATAGCTCTAGTTGGATGGCAGCTCTGGTAATTCCAAAAATGTGCATGTGTTTCTCAGACATAGACTCTTGATCCTTACTTTAACACTCTCTGAAAGTATGACTTGGTATGACTTGTATATCCTTCCACTATGTTTATGTACATACCTACCATCAATTGATAATTTCCTTATATTTCTGCTAAAATTGCTGAAAAAAGGAAAATAATTGGTCCTTTTGATAGCCATTTTACATGTCTGGGCAAAGCTTACTACTTATGATTTATTCAAGGATAAATCATAGGTACTAGCCAGCTCATGGCTAGACTACCCTCGGTTAGGAATCTGCTCTAACTCAGCTAGCCCTGTGGTCAAGCCTATAGAATCAAGTACAAAGGGAAGTACCAGGATTGTTCCTCAGCCATGAATGTGGACAAATGATGGCTATTCAACTGGAGGGTACATAAAAAAGCCACCTAAAGAGCCTAATTTGGGTGTAAATTCCTGTGATTAACCACTAGACATTAATCTTCAGTAGTTTTGCCCTGGGAACCAAGAGTCTGGTTTCCTAATACAAGTAGTCCTTATAATTCAGATAAGATAACTTACAATGAACTATTTGAAATGGCTGTGTTCATAGATAAAGATGGTTAAATAGCAACAATTGCGTATGATTCAACATAACTAGAAGGTACTATCCTCTCTCAAGTTCTTCTGCAGCTGCCCAGCTACCACTCTTTAATCTGAATTCTCCTCCATGTGTGCTCAAGTCACTATTACTTCTGAATATTTCCTCCTTCTTTCTAACACTGTAACATCATACACCTACACATGCACACACACACACAGGCACACGCACACACACACACACACACACACACACACACAATCTTCTTGTTCTTTATTTTGTTGAAAACGTAGGCCCTCTAAAATTCTTTCCAGGATATTTTTTTCCTGATTCACAACATTTATTTGTTGTCTTTTATTATTTGTGCATTTTTTTAATGTACGTACATTGTTTCAACTTTCTTCCATAGCCTCCAGTCATTTTCTTGTGCATGCTGTCTGGGTTCCTCATCATATTTTTAAACCTTTCTAAAGGAAAAAACTCATTTTCTACCACCTTTGGCACAATGCCTTGCTCCTTATTTCTCCTTGCTCTTAGCAGTATGCCTGTTTGGGATTGCTATGGTTAGGTGTTCTAAGGGCTACAGAACCAAAAAGCAATTTTATGTTCAACATATGTAAATATATATAATTGCATATGTATAAATGTATATGCTTATATATATAATTGCATATATATAATTTCTATACATATAAATATATGTAAATATATATATAATTTGTGTACTTTACTATTGATTAGAAACTGTTGCAAAAGATTTAGAGATAGATAAGAGATTGTGAAACTCAAACTCAGTATCTTTGTTTTTCTTGTTGTATATTGCTGATTTTATATATTTTTATAATTGCATTATAATGAGGATTAGTGATATTAGTAGATTTGTTACTTGTTACTCATAATTAGCCTTTCAAATGTTATTTGAAAATCACTAGGGTTTCGTAGATTGTGGGGCTTTCAAAACTTCACCTGTTTCAAATGATATTGGAAATCTAAATAATAATGTATAGCTTAAAAATACATCAGCCTGTCATTAAATTGTGTAGCTCTGAGAATTAGAGTAAACACTTCCAGTATCCTTTACCTAAAAACTATTGGGAATTTTCCAATAATATTTTCTAAAATTGCATTTTGCTACTTCTGCCTAATGCTCTATTACTAAGGATTCTAGTATAGAAAATTTTGAGGTGAATATTTTGGGTCAAAGATGACTCCATCTTGCAGACTAGTGTCTAAGGGAAAACACCCAGTTAAGTAAACTGTGTTAATCCGATGGGGAAATAAATATTTTTCTTCAAACCTGAGATCATCTCTTTTAAAAAAGGAGCTCAGTTTTTATTAAGCTTTTTGACAAATGATGATATTAATGCAAAGGTATTTAAGAGCTTTCTATTCATTTGGCAAGAAGAGGTTCCCACATGGAAAGAAAGCATTAGAAATACATTTTGCTTTCAGTGAAACAATGCCATTTTCCCATAGGGTTCACAATAAATATTACTTGTTGATAATGGTTTATGAAGTCAACAATATGCATTGTTTTAAAAACACTGGAGATCCTTATCTGATCACCATGAATGCTACCCACAACATTTAAAAAATATTTTTTACATTTATTTATTTTTGAAAGACAGAGAGAGAGCACAAGTGGGAGATGGGCAGAGAGAGAATGAGACACAGAATCTGAAGCAGGTTCCAGGCTCTGAGGTGTCAGCACAGAGCCCGACACGGGGCTCAAACCCACGAACCGTGAGATCATGACCTTAGCCGAAGTTGGACACTCAACCCACTGAGCCACCCAGGCGCCTCTACCCACATCATTTTGAAGAACTGGGCATTAGTTCTGTGATTCTTCAGTGCTTCATTTCCCTTCTCAACCTCAGTTTCTTTTTAACATTGTTGGCCTTGTTAACATTTTTAATCTTGAGTTTCAGGGACATTGAAAAATACTGAAAGTGTATGGCCAAGAGGTGATCAAGGCTACTGTACAAATGAAGCAGTGAACTTTTTATACTATGGTAGAAGACAGACCAAGGAGAAGGAGTGGATATAACAAGGAGGCAGATTTCAGTTAGAGAGACAAAAGAACCTTACGGTAATTCAAAATAATAAACAACAGACCGACAGTTTCTTCAAGCATTTTCTCCGTATACTGGAATGTTTTATGAAAAGATGTGTACTACAAAAAGTATGCTAAAGTATTAGGGTACTACAAAAGAAATCTTGCATCGGGAAGGAGTTCGGAACCCTGGGTGATCCCAGGTAACGTCCATTCTTCTGAAGAATCTAAATCTCCATCAAAACTAGACACAGCTATGTACTTACTCCTAAAACCATCTCCTGATAAACTGATAATTTCTTTCAAAATCTTACCTTTAATCTCCAACCTAAGTTCACAAAATTCTCACAGTCTTGGCACTCTGTTTCTCTTATAAAGTCAAATGTAAGAAGTACCCAAGTTGTTCAGATTCTTTCTCCATTATAGTTTCTAATCTTCAACTTTTAACCACTTCTAGAGCCACTAGTTATTTTAATTAAATTCAATACATATAAACTCCTAGTAAACATTGTGCTAGACATTGGAGATGTGGGGCGGGGAAAACATGATCCAAGCTGTCAATTAGATCTGCCCACAGCTAACTGACCAATTTTTATATTAATAACTCTGTTCTTGAGCTTCAATTCAATTTTCTTGTTTTCTTCTTTTCTTGATTTCACTTGAACATTATTTCTGGTATAGTCTCTTTTTCCAATTCTGTAACTTCTTTACCACAAAGTTATTCTGTCAATAAATCTGGATATATGAATAGGTCATGAAATAAATTCAGTTGGTGGCAATTAGTATCTTTAAAATAATCTCCAGGGGCACCTGGGTGGCTCAGTCGGTTAGGCAGCTGACTCTTGATTTCAGTGCAGGACGTGATCTCACAGTGAGTTCAAGGACCGCCTCAGGCTCTGTATTGACAGTGCGGAGCCTGCCTGGGATTCTCTCTCTCTTCCTCTCTCTCTGCCCCTCCCTTGCTCCTGCTCTCTCTCACACCACACAAAAATAAACATTTTTTAAAAATTAAAAAAGTAATCTCCAATAGGATAGAAACATAAATTAAAGCAAAATAAGCAAGTAAAGAAAATGTTGGAGTCCAGTGTACATAGTATGTATAAGTATTTTTGTGAAACTTATGTGTTAGGGGTGTGTGTGTGTGTGTGTGTGCATGTATGCATGTATACTGACTCATAATACAAAATATACTTAGGTGGTCGCAAAAACATATCCATATCACAATGAAAAATATACTTCTTGTGTGTTTCGAAAAGCTCACAATGGACACTACGCTTCTTGTGAGTTATTGAAAACTTCGATATTTTCAAGTTCTTACCACTTAGGAATGTGTACATCAATATGGCAAAAACTTCAAACTGCATGATTATAAACAGGATCGTGAAGCCCAAGAAATCTTGCTGCAGTACCTAGGTCTGCGTCCTTGATTCTGCCGGGCTGAGGGAAAAAGAAGCAAACCCATTCCTTGCTCAGAGAATCCACAGTGTAGCCAAGCTGAGTGGAAAAGCCGGATCCTGGGAATGTTTAGAAGTTTACTCCACATAGTCATGAAGTACGCATACCTTAGGTGGTTTTCTCTGATTTCTCCAGTTGGTTGTGAACTCAGCTCTTTTCTTCTTTCATTCTTGTCACTTTGTCTAGTTTGGGATTCTGAGCACTGTGGGTGTGCCAATAAATGCTTTCTGGAGATAAAAATCATAGGGCAGTAAAAAATTTTATAGTCTTAATAATGGCCTTCCTCAAAAGAAAGTTGGTATGTAAAAGACTTCTAGCTATACATGTCTATGTATCTATGATTTTTCACTTTAGAATAAAAAAGTACCCTGTTGCCACACACACACAACACACGCACAAAAAGGAATGATACTCAAAATGTTCTTTCACTCACAAAATTTTTTTTTAAAAAGGTAGAGCCAATCCAAAACGCTATTTTGATTTAATTTTTATGCCTGGGGAAATCATTAATCTCCAATGTCAGAATATTCTGAAGGAGTTACTGGGAAGGGAATCATGGAAACTTCTTATCAACATATACTTACTTCACCCTTCTCCCGCCAGGCATAGGATGCTGTTGTTATGGTATTTACATCTCATTTATCCTACTTTGATACCTCCATCTGGTATAACCACATTAAACATATAGGATAATATAACTGAGCAAATATATCATTTATATTAACGTCCATGTGAGGTAAAGTTTTCTCAGGGAAATTATTATATCTAATATAAAGTGTAATATTACCCTTTTGAAATTAAGAAACAAGTGAAAACTTTGGCTTTTGAGTCAGAAATACTCAGTATTCAATACAGAAATCTAAGATACTTAGCCTCTGAGATTTGGTTTCCTCTTCTAGGAGGTGGGAATAAAATGTCTAATTAATGTATATTGAGGGGTGGTGTATACATATATATATATATATACATATATACATGTATACATATATATATACATATATACATATATATATATACACATATATACACATATGTGTATAGAGACAAATGTGTGTATATGTATACATATATGTTAGTACATATCAGAAAACAAAGGTAAGATGCTTTGGAGATGTAAAGCACTTCTGTGAGATTTTCCATGACATATACTAGGAAAGTTTTGGGTTTTCCAACTGATTAAAAATTTTACTCATGTACAACACGAAGGTTAGGGGTCGGTGATAAAGACACCAAGGAAAATAACAGATCTTATAAACGCTTTTCCAATCTGCTTAAGAGCATCTCCAAGACCAAAATCTTCATGTCATCAATGCAGACTTTAGGCCAAGCACGTATGACATTAAAATTCATCTAATTCAGTATGTTAGTATTCATACTATGTCCGTATTATTGTTTTCCCTTTTCTTTCATGGTGGTATCATTTAGTGCTGTCTGTTATTGGTTTCTCTAGACAAAAACACAGGTTTCCTCTAGGAGGGTACGTTAGCTTTTCTTTGCTTTTCTTTTCTTTTCTCTTTTCTTTTCTTTCCTTTTATAACATGTCATCCAAGTCATGCAAGTAAATTTCCAGTGTCTGAGGGAACCCCTCAAGAACTGTGATCTTATCCTTTATTTTGAGCATAAACTATTATCCAACATTCTGTAGGGACTGTGTGCCAGAAACAGACACTCATACCACTCGTTTAGGGCCAGGAATAAACTGATAGATTGGAACTGTGGAGAGCTAGGCTTGAACCCTGCTCCGACACTTGGATCTGCCCGTTTTGGTGACAGGGCCAATGCCAAGGCCATGCTTAGACACAGCAGCCACCTGGGAACGGACCTTTAAAAACCAACTAGAGAAGGTCATTTCTTCAGGTGGAAAGACCTGAAGAAAATTTCAGAGGTGTAATTAACCATGTCTGACCCCTAAAAACAAGTAGAATTACTTATACAGAAAACCACCAGCTATATTTGTAAAATGTATCTTATATGTTGTAAGCAAGAAACACTTGTTCACTTGGAATACTGACAGTAATACAGAATTTAGGGACAAGTCAAAATTGACAATTGTTGAAGGCTAAAACCCATCATCCTACTAATCTGTGCTATAACTACTGGCTTATCTTCTTTCTTTTGTATCATGCCATGAAATCCTTCAGCGTAGACAAAATTTCTCACTCTCTGCATTTCTCACATATTAAAAATTACAAAAAAAAATGTTGAGAATGTGCTAATACAAAAAAGAGCAACAAAAAATGAACATTGGTAGATAATTACTACTCTTTAGTGGTTCTATGATAATTAGTATAAGCAACTGTTAATTTTATGCATATTATTTAATAATACTTATTCATACAAAGCATGTACCAGCTTTATACTAATTTAATGGCTTATCAGGACATATTGCTGAATTTAACAAATGGCCCAGCACCCTGAATCTAGAGATAACTCAAGTATGGCAAATAAAAAAGCATGCGATTTAGAGTAGGCAACCCAAGATCTATTTCCTGGTTCCATTGTCAACTCATTGGATGACAGTGAAAAGTGACTTCGGCTCTCTGAACCTCAGTTTCCACATTAGTAAAATAGTGAAAGTGATACTTTCTTTGTTTATGGCGTAGAGTTGCCGTGAGAATCAGAGGGTAGCCTGGACGAGCAATTGTGCTGAATGCAACGAGAAATCAGTGTCTATATTTAGCCTTAGAGTAGGAATCATGATTTGCTATTAAAGTAAGCTATTTCCTCCACAGCAGTCACATCACAGTATTTTCAGGGAGGTTGACTCTGCTGTCATATATACTGGAAAATAGCTGCATTTACAGTATTGGCTAATTGAAATCACACACAGACAACATTAATGAAATGCTTCCATTTTCTCCCACCCCCCCACCCAGGAGGAATAAAATGTTACAAACTGTCATCATGCTCCTGCTTATATCACCCTGATCTCCACAGTGAACATGTTGTATGAACCAAAATAGTGCTTTTTGCAGAACTTTCAGAGAATATAAACAGACATAATCCCCTAACGAACTGTTGGAGTGAGGCCATGATCAACAATAGCTATGAAAAACTGATCAGAGACTTTATAATACACAGATGAGACTAATAATATCTATATCCAATGGCCGATCGAAATGTTCCCCAGAAAGAGATAATAATATGTGCTTCCTGGTATATTACAATACCAAATACACTGCACCACTTTTATAGTTTCATTGTAAAAGTTCAAACTTGCATCTCCAAGTTCAAACTTGCATCTCATCAAGTTGGGACAAAGAATCATGTTAAATAATAATACAAGGATACACTATACAGTATACAGGAAATTCTAGTTTCTTCCATATACAAATTATAGTAAAAGAGAGCAAGAAGCACCTATCAGGTTTAAAGGGTTAGCATGTGCCCACAGCCAATTATTGCTTATTTTATTATGCTAATTTGAACGTAATTGGTATGTATTAATATTTTGTATTACTAATGAATTATTACATTGATTTTAATTTTTGAATTTAAAAAAGCTCAATCTGTTTTCAAGAGTACAAAAATTTCAGAACTGAAAATATCAGGTTTAAATTGCGGAGGTGATGAAAATCTCAAATGTCAGTCATGGCTGACTGTCAAATAGTATATTTTTCTGCTGCAATTAACCACTCCTTAGCATATAGCCTTGAGTCCACTGTTATTGCTGCTAGAAGTTTTTTTTAGGATTGGAAGAATTATTATTTAAAAATGTAAAGTATAACTTCTCCATTTTGGAGCACTGCAGTAGAAAAAATAAGATATTCCCACAAGCCATCTGTTCCTCGTGTTGACTAAGTAGGTATAAGGAATCAGTGACTAACAACTAGCAGTGAGTTATGCTCTTAAATTTTCTATGATATAGTATTCTCCATACTCTGTGAAAGCATAAAAATAAAATAATGTTTTTCTTAACCACTTTAAACATGCACACACACATGCACATGCACATGCACACACACATACACACACACACACACACACACACACACACACACACACCCCAAGCTAATGAATGGCTATTTTAAAATCACAACATAAACACCAAATGCTAGAACTAGTCAATCACTCAGGTGTAGCTTGCAGTCCATCTGTACCATATGGTAGAAGCACTCAGTATACCTCAAAAGTCTGACTCAATTCTTAGGAAACTATAATTACTTTCTTCCTGGAACTTTCCATCCAACACAATATCATAATCATAGAAAGGAATTTGTCCCCCCATAAAACAGGTGTTTCCAGTGACCATAGGAAGTCATTCTACAAAATTTCAATCTTTGTCTTTGAGAATATTTCTATTTTTCACATATCAGAAAGCAAGGTATTCCTTTGGATTCTCACCCCCACCGGGATCCAGTTATTTTAAAGAAATATGTGACTTATATTTAAAAAGAGAAGACTTTGATTTGTCACAGGTACAAGAAGGAAAGATGTGAGTTTATTGACTAAGCATTCAAGTAGAGTGGTATTTTGGGTTGTGTTGTACATTTTGACCACTATTTACGTTTGAGAGGAATTTGATAACCTAGGACATGATTCAGAGGATTAAATGATCTTTCTACATATAACTCATATTTAAGTCACATATTTTTTTTTAAAAAAATGTTTTATTTATTCTTAAGAGAGAGAGAGACAGGGCATGAGTGGGGAGGGTCAGAGAGAGAAGGAGGCACAGAACCTGAAACAGGTTCCGGACTCTGGGCAAGGCATTCAGCACAGAGCCAGAGCCCGGCGCGGGGCTCAAACCCACCAACCGTGAGATCACCACCTGAGCCGAAGTCAGATGCTTAGCCGACTGAGCCACTCAGGCGCTCCTAAAAATCAGTTTAAAATCTAAGTCTTAATGGAGTTTTTAAAACCAAAGAAAAACCCAAAGTATATTTTCGTTAGTTTGCAGCAAAATTAATTGGAATAAATGCTTAATAAGAAAGTGTTTAGGCGGCGCCTGAGTGGCGCAGTCTCTTAAGTTGGACTCCTGGTCTTGGCTCAGGTAGCGGTCTTGCGGTTCGTGAGTTCGAGCCCCGTTTAGGCTCTGGGCTGACAGCATGTAGCCTGCTTGGGATTCTGTCTCTCCTTCTCTCTGCCCCTACCTGACTTGTGTGCATGCACACACACACACACACTCTCTGTCTCTCTCAAATAAATAAAACTCAAAAAAAAAATTAAAAAAAGAAAAAGTGTTTAGTGTCCAATAGGGTTCTAAACCACAATGTAGAAGGAATCAATTTTTAAGTATGACATTTGCAATCTTTATTGTTCTATCTATGTAATTATCCAAAAATTCTAAATGTAGTACTGTAATTCTCAGTTGGGGGGGGTAGAATTCAGTTCATCACTAAATATAGTGGCTCTCTTCACTAAAAGCACATGTCACAGGAGAGTAGTAAATCCAGTGCTAGAATTTTAAGATGGACAAGCAAGGCTTCTATGTTACTATGGTATCTGAGTGTGGACACAAGCATGACATTCAGAGATTGAGGTGGGCTTTTCTCAGAGCACAATATTTAAAACACAAAGCTTGATCTGAGACAGCTAAGCTGACACATAGCTCACAGATGGTAAACCCTTCAGTTCCTAAATGTTCAGTTTATTGTCGTGGAATAAAAGCATGTGCTTCTATGAACTGTAACTGACATTAATTGTATATGTCTGTATTTCATTTTCTGGGTTTTCTGGGGGAAAATCCTGTCAGAATATAAGAATTCATGAAGGGGAAATATTTACTGTATTACTTCACGGTAGCCTATTATACTTTTAGAATGTTACAGAGCAGACAAAAACTAATCATCACTCAGAAACTACCTGGTAATAAAGGAAGAACAAACCTTCCAGAAAGTGTTAATATTTCAGAAGTTATTACATGCAAATTGAAAGAAGAAAAGTAATCTGTAACTTTCTCAAACCTTATTATGGTGTTAACTATACAAAGGTAGTCTGGGGTAGAAGACTTATCTGTGGAAAAACTAAGTAAATAAAAAAATACCCTACATTTGAATCAGAGGAAAATAAATTCATTTTTCACCTCTTCCCAGAAAAGAATATTAAATTTGGGCAACCTTGTGTGCTCTATACAGACTATATTGGAAAAGTAAATAAAGATGTTCTCTTTAAATACCCAGGAGACATTTCCTTTAAAGGGAATGAGGGTGCCGCACACTCACTAAACTCAGAGACTCATCGGGTTGGCAGTGGCCCCCAAATCTGTGTAGTCCCGTCTCTAGCCACTCCCTATGACTGTTTTCATAGGTGAGGAAACACAACCAGAGACTCTCTGTGACAAACCCAGTGTCCAAGCCGGTACTCAGGTGGTGTTAAAACTAAACTATGCAAATACGTGCCTCCAAATTTCACTCCTTGAGTGAGTACAGCGGAATGTTGCTGACACCTTGATACTTAAAGCAACTTTTAAACTTCACTAGAAACTCAGTACATTATTTCCAAATGCTCAGGGAACTTCCACACCGCCACCCTTCTCCCAGCTTTGGAATAGCACAGGAACCTTTAGATGTTCTAGAATGTACACACCACCCAACACTAGAGACAAGATCAGCAGATAGTAAATTACAACCACAGAAGGGTCTCCTCCCCCTTGTCACGAGAGTTCTGCTGTTTCTACACTTACACAAACAGGAACATGGGCATAAACCTTTGACAAATATTTTCGAAAAGATTTGAAGTTGTACTTACTAAACAGCTGAAGTAATCACAGTAAAGCCTTGCTGATTTTTTTTAAAACGCTGTTGTGAGGTCCCCCCACCCCCCACAGTGATAGCATAATCATTTTTTAATGTTAATAAACCACACTGCTTCTAATCAAAATGTATAAAATAAAAAGGTAGAATTAACATCGAAGTAGCAAAGCTTTGTAGACCTGCGATATAAACAAATTTATTTTTCCTTAAGGCAGTGACTTCATTGAAAGAGGTTTAAGTGAGATTTTAAGATAACTTGTTTACATAGTAGATACATGGTCAGCTCTTGTCTATTCATGCTGGGGTATATTGAGAACTTTGAGAAGACTCAGGAAGTGGAAAATGTATATATTCAGGTTACAAGAGAATCACCAGAGGTAGGGTTACTTGGCCTGAATAAAGAAATAAAATATGATTCTACCTGGGCTTCAAGAACTGCATGAAGATCTTCTGTATTGGGAGGGCTCCCCGTGTCAAACCTCACTATCTCTAAAGATCAAAGCCGACTAAAAGGGATTCAATTTGTGAATAGAATTGTTTAATTAGACATGCAGAGATTGTAGAATTCTTGCTGTGTCAGTCCAGGTCCTACAAAAAGCAAACGGTATGACAGAATTAGATGTCCGAGAGATTTATCTAGGAAAAGACATATGAATGACAAAGGGACACACAAGCAGGTTGGGTGTGGATAGGCTTCAGGGCATTGCACAGTTCTGACATCTGGAGAAGAACCCAGGGAAGGGAGGAGGTGGGATGGGAGAAACACAGTTCTGAGAGAGTTTCAGCCAAGCTGAGGAAGGGTCCCAGAGAAAGGAAGGCCAGCATAGGTGTGCCAGGTGGAATGACCTGGCTCTCGTACTTAGTTCTCTGCTATGCTCAGTCATTGGCCAAGAGCAGCCCAGGCAGGTGTGTCTTTGGACTGGACACTGAGGCAGATCTGAAGGTGTGGCCCCTGGAGGATGTCTACCAACCATGATAGCTTCTCTTAACAGAAAATATGAGCAGCTCGACTCCTTAGCCACCACACTGGCTTTTCAGATTTTTTGAGTCCCCGGTACCATTCCAGTTGCTTTAGTTTTCAAAGTGACAGGAAGCAAAAGCAAGAACCTTTGATGATCCCTTCCATCACATTCAATTTGGCTTGGGACTTTTATTTGGCAATATGTTTATTTTTCTTATTTTTATTGTTTTTAAGAGATCAGATTTTAAACTGAATTATTCAGCCTCCGGCTTCTCACTTTATTTTTTTCTTATACATTAAAACATTTTATTCATTCTATGCGAAGTAAGCATTTCATGACAGCTAGTGGATTAAATTAAAATAAATTTTAATTCTTATTTGAAGACATCACAAGCAGAATGCCTTTTGTTCTCCTAGATTGATTTAAGGCAAATTGCTCTATGTACTACAGCAATTTTAAATGTATTTAAAGTTTTTTTTTAAATTGGAATTATGTGAAATAGTCTAACAGTTTAAGTTTAAACGAGGCAATTAGCTGGTTACAACTGGAACTACCAGGCCCTATTTAAAATAATGAGGTCTGACAGTTATGGAATCTGAATTATTCATTGATAACTAGCTTTTCCTCATCTGCAAACCATGGCTAACATTAATAACAGAGGTGTAAGTGTGATAACCAAAGAGTCTGACATTAAGAACACACACGCAGAAGTGCTAAATTCTTATTTAATTAAAAAGGATCATGATAGCAATATTTTTCCTGAAAGAAAATCATTAGGTAAAATGTGTTTTCTCATACATTTCCTCTCTCCCTTTTCCTGAGGTGGATATTGCATAAGGAAATAATTGTTTTTGATTGCATACAACAAAATAATTTCCTAATCATGTATTGTCAGTAAAATATAAAGGAACATAAACATTTCTAATTGTTAAATCTTTAAGATAATTATTTTAGAATTCTGGTTCCCTTATTTGTAATCCCCAGAAACAAGTAAATTACACATTTCAACTTTTTAATTGAAAGAGAAAAGTAGACCATAATAAATCACATGCAAAAAGGCAAATAACTCAATTGATGATCATTTAATTGAAGTGAATACTGTGATTACCATGAACCAATTTACTTATTGGCAGCACAGTTCAAAACTAATGGAATAAATCAAGTTGTTGCTCCCCATAATTTTGCAGCAAAGAAAGAAAACTCGCAAGAGGTCACTAAGCATAAATCCATATTGTCCTTTACAGTCAAAAACGGTGTGACCAAAGGAGAGACTACCCTTGAATGTGAGGAAGCATGGGCAAATCTAAAAGACATGACTACAAACTCTTCCTTTCCACACTGAAAACAGGGTTGTTTGTTTTTTTTTAATTCATTCATTTTTGAGGAGAGAGATAGAGAGAGGGAGAGAGAGAATCCTAAGCACGCTCCGCACCATCAGCACAGAGCCTGATGTGGGGCTCGATATCACGAGCTGTGAGATGATGACCTGAGCTGAAACCGAGAGTCAGATGCTTAACCGACAGAGCCACCCAGGTGTTCCGAAAACAGGTTTTTTTTTTTTTTTTTAAAAAGAGAAGGTCGTCTGGGTGGCTCAGTCAGTGTCTGACTTTGGCTCAGGTCATGGTCTTGCTGTTTGTGAGTTTGAGCCCTGCTCTGCGTTGGGCTCTGTGCTGACAGCTCAGAGCCTGTAGCCTGCTTCCGATTCTGTGTCTCCCTCTCTTTGCCCCTCCCCCTCTCATGCTCTGTCTCTCTCTGTATCAAAAATTTAAAAAATTAACAAAAATTAAAAAAAAAAACAAGTGACTCTATCTAATTTCCTCATGCTGATATTGAGATTGTCCCCAATCCACACTAATCAGGTTGACGATATGTCCCACTAGACTCAGGATAATATGGGTTTATGCCTTTTGGTTCAGTGTAATTATTTAAAAATATACAGTGATCTTGTTTACCGATTACCAATTACCGTTTAAAAAAATATAATAATGTCAGTAATAATAATCATAATCAGAAGAAGAAGGAGGAGAAGAATAGTAATAATAGTAATAATGTAATAATGTCCCCACGTAATGAGGAGTTACTATGAGGCAGGCTCTGAGCTGGATGTAGGCCCTGAGCTTCAGGTCTATATTATTACTACTATTACTACTTCCCTTCTATAGCTGGGAAAGCTGAACTTCTTAGAGGTGAAATAAGTTGCCCAAAGTCAGACATTGAAGCTGAGTGCTACAATTCAGACCTCGGTCAGCCTGAATAAAAATCCATGCTTTTAACTCTTACACTAGATTTCTACTGTTCTTTAACTCGTGAAATTTCATGCCATATCAGAGAAAACTATAAACTGACAGTCACAATTCACTTCAAATATGCCCTGGCATCAGAAAACCAGTGAGTTTTAGAAAGCATAAATGGCAAATAATTTTAAGTTGAGACATTTACACAAATAAAAATATACACCAAAATAGATGAAGTAAAATAGCACAGCCAGCTCACAGGGCCAGAAAATCCCATATGTTTCAAGTTTTCTCCCTGGTATTCATCAGCGGCACAACCTAGAAAAAAAGTGACTCTTGTTAAGCCTGGAGTGTCCCAAGAGTCCAAGTAAAGAATGTCCCAAAATGGGCTTTTAGATATGTCTCTGTTACTGGATTTATGGCTCAGTGCCTATGCATTTGTTACACAGTGATCTTTTTAGGAAGACTTACAAAAGGAGGATTTGAAAGATGGCTTTTTTTATTAGTGCAGATATATACACCATAACCTGATTTTTTTCCTTCCGTACAGATGTCAGTTACAGTATACCTATCATGCTTTGCAGATTGCGTCATTGGTCAAGAAAGGAGAGAAACCCCAATATAATGATTAATAATCAATGTGTCTGGCCTTTAAGTCCACCCAGAGGAGAAATGAAACACTGATATAGAATCTCTCCCTGAAGGAAGAAAAACACTGAGGGTGGAAAAAGAGGGCAGGATGAGCTACCCTCAGAGGAATATAAATAGTGAAGCTGTCTAGCGTTGGGCTCTGCTTGGTTTGTTCTAAAATGTTGTAAGTGAATGATACATGAAGTTTACATCATAGTTTCTTTTTGTAATAAAACCATTAATATAAAATAAAGTAAGTAAAATATAAGAATAATCATTTTAGTGAGTATTTTTTTTTTGACAGCTGCCCTAGTGCCCCCCCCCCCTTTTCCCGACTGAACGACACAGTTTGAAACAGATGAAGGAAGACTTGGTCATTGTGTCTATTACTAATGATATGAGAGCAGGAAGCTATTGCAATTCTTTCCCAGACTAGAGTAGGGTGAAATTATCCCTAAAAAAGTTATCTGTATGTTCAGTGTCACCTTTCTCCTTAATTTGTTACTCTTCTTTTCTCCCCTCCTTCTATTTGCTTCTGTGGACTGACTACATTTGTCCTTTAAAAGAAAGTCTGGTGGAGGTATTCGAAACTCCAATGCACAACCCCACTGATTATTTTATGCTAATGAATGAACTATCTAGCAATATAATATTTCACTTTTTGTGCCCTCCTGGTGGTAGCGTAAGATAAATTCTGGAGTATCTTTAATTAACTAAGGGAAGCAGGAAGAAATCTCTGTGGATTAATAATATTTATGGCCCTAAAGTGAACAAAATAACAGATGAGGGTGGGAGGGGGCAAGTAAATGGTAGACAAATCTTAGAGAGTTAATTAAAATAAAACTCATGCTTATTTTGGCCTTTTTATCTGCAAATGGTCTTGATGCCAGGAAACAATGAATGAAAATTAAAAATGTTTTTCTTCTTTCTCCAAGTCTTTTTAGTCTAAATATCCCACCCGTTCCCATCCTCCTTCCCTTCTACCCACAGATTTCCATACCTAACCACTCAAACTTGGTCCCAATGCTTTCTCACAAAACTCCATATTTTTTTTCAAAATCCTGATGACAGTTCTGATGACAATTCCTTAGGCAGGGGCCCTCAATATTTGCGTGATTTGTAGACTGAAATGAATTACATGAAATAAAAGAAGCTGTGTGCGTACTTAGAGCCTAACTGCTTTGCTCCCGGGCATTGAAGGAGGCTATCACTGAAGAATCTTATAAAAAGAATCAAAGCAATTCAAAGAATTTGGCCCTGGTTATTTCCCCAAAAGCCATAGTAAAACTCGACTTATCATCAACAAACTGGTTATCAGAAATAACTGCTACAAAGATTGGACAGAATGGCTGGCGAGGACCAAGAAATCTGAGGATAGATAAAAGAAGAAACAGAAAGCAGGTAAAAGACCCACAGGCCGGACTGGCCTCAATATCATCGTCTGCATACACTTCCTGATCTTGAGAACAAGTGGACAGCATCTTTCTGCTTTTAACTAAATAGGAAGGAAGACCATGACAGATGGAAATGAAGTCAATGCAAATGTTGGAATGAGACTTGTATCTCTCCGAATGAGATGAAATTAATTTCTATTTCATTCTCAGTATTTCTGGGTTTTCAAAAATGTTTATGGCACAATATATTACTTTTATAGTGACTACAGCTGCTAAAAGTATATACATAGTAAAAGAATATATCAATATATATATACTGTTGACTGACTAACTGTTCAAAAAATATTCAAGACTAGTGCCTAAAGAGAGACGTGAGGTCCCTTACTTGGAAATTAAAATAATACTTTCCTTCCAGAAGAAATTTTGAATTCTTTATAGACTGCTATAGTAATCCCTACAGACTGACTAAAATCCCACAGTAATTGATACTCCTTTGGTAAATAACTAAAAGCACCTAGAGCCTTTTCTAGGCTCAGTAGTAAGAGGGAGGTCACCCTGACAATATCTTTAAATAACCAAGATTCCACCCAGATCAAACCTCACATTTTCCACATTAACCCCGGCTCCTACTCCACAGTGTGGAGCCTCCATGAGCCTCTTACAGTGTAAAGCCACGGGAGCTCCTTGATGCCAAGATACCCCAAAGACAAGACTAAGTTTCAGCCTTGAATAAAGTTGGTTTCAATTCTTTAATAGGCCTATTTTTTTCTTTTCCTTCCTAGGGCTCTGTGACCACTTGCAATGTAACTGGAAAAACTGGAACAGCAAGTAACGTATAAATTGTGCACAGATGTCCTCAGCCAAGTGGAATATGTGAAGTCCAGCTCAGACGTCCATCACCACCGTGTGTGCCTTCGCTTGAGGCTACAGCATTTGGGGGAAAAGGTGTCTTCTGTAACTCAACCACCTAGAATAAGTTGTTTTTTTATAATTCATTTTCAGATTGGAAAACTTTAATAAATTCACAGAACGATGGCATATGTGCTAGCAGTGACCACAATAGAAACCCATTTTTTAAAAATTTTTTTCTAATGTTTTTTGTTTATTTTTGAGAGAGAGAGAGAGAGAGAGAGAGAGAGACAGCGTGAGCAGGGGAGGGCCAGAGAGAGAGGGAGATACAGAATCCAAAGCAGTCTCCAGGCTGTGAGCTAGCTGTCAGCACAGAGCCTGACGCGGGGCTCGAACCCCCCAACCGTGAGATCATGACCTGAGCCGAAGCTGGACACTCAACCGACTGAGCCACCCAGGCACCCCTAGAAACCCATTTTGGTATCCTTTTAGCTGTTCACTTTCAAGCAGCCCCACATCTGTGACTCCGTCCCCCTGTCCTACATCCCATGCCCTTGGGGGCTCTATTTGGAGATGAGATCTAAAAAATAACTCAAACTAAGGTGTCAATGTCTTGTCCTGGGAAGCACTTTTGCATTTAACTGACGGCTTTGACTCTTCCACAACACCCAGAGCCACAGGAAATTCACTAACTGGAAAGCTGGCAAGGAAGGTACCTTGCCCCCTAGCCTTGCAACCCTCCCTATTTACAGCCAGAGCTGGTCCCTCCAAGTATTTTTTGTAATCCAACAATATGCATGATACTATCTTTACTTTTGACCCAGGGCCTATGCATTCAAAAGTGTTTAGGTCTGTGCAAGACCATCATTTGAAGATATAAAAAATAAACAGGCCAATGCCCAACTACACAGAAAGAGACTTTTAAAAGGTTTCAGTTCAAATCCTGAACACTTATAACATGTGTGACTTTAGCCAAGTCACCTCACTTACTCAAACAATGTAAGATTATTCTGAGGAATCAGTTAGACATTTATGGCCAGAAGATAAATGGCAAAATGGCAAAATGGTGGAAGACAGCAGACACAAAATAATATGTATGGAATTAAAAGCAGAACAATTCATAGCCTGTATAGATCTGTGACCACACATACTACTATTACTAATATAAATAACCAAAAGATGTATTTATGAGATAGGATAATTTCAATAGAAAGAAATGCAATTAGCAATACAAGGGTAGCTAGGTTAGATTTCTGTTCCTAAATTTATTTATAGTACCATTGTGTTAACATGAAAATCAAAGACTGTGTGCATAGGTGTATTAGCAGTATCATCAACCATAACAGACTTACCATGGGAAAATATGTCTTTAACATTAGGATTCCTTCTTGGCATCTTCCCTCATGGGGCTTGTTCTTTCATTGAATTACTCATTTTAATTGAGAATTATAAACCTCACAGGGGGGTATCATCCTGCTGAGATGAAAATGACAGAAGTTTTTATAGACTTCTTTTTGTGTGTGTTAGGCTGATGATAGCATGCTCCAGTTTAATTTCATAGATAAAACGGTTCTGTTTCTTAAATACAGAAAATAGATGAAATACTGCTTGCTTTTCACAGCCGCGGTCTAAATACTTGTATTTCTAATATTTATCTTCTACTAAAATATTCACAGAAACTTTCATCAATAAAGCGTGCCGTTTCTTAACATTATTGTCAGTCTAATTTTTAAATTGTTTCTCTTAACTCCAGGAAAACACACTCCCACTCACATTTCCTATGGATGTCCTTATAGCCTAATTTTTCCATGATCTCATTGCCAAATTCCACTGTGAAAACCTCGCCCTGTAAACAAAACAGAAAAGTCAATGAAAATGTGTAAAGAGAAAGATTGATGATATCACAAGATAGGTTCACATCAAAATTTTGAAACTCAGACTCGGCAGTAACACCTACATATACAGAACATGTACATTCTTATTTTCGAGCTAATCTGGCACACAGCTTGAAGTTGCCTAAAAGTGAGATAGCAAAAGAAGGATTTTTTAAAATTAGTAGATCTAAGACCCTAGAATTTCAGATATTTTGAAGAACACAACATTAGCAGGAGGCATGAAATGATGTGAGTCATCCCTTTTCTTCTTAAAGATTAGGAATCTGAGGCTCAAGCATCCGGGTATTTTGCCCAGATCAAATGAAAGGACATGCTGATGGAAAGTTGGAGTTAAAGGGCAAGGGACAGAAGCCTATGAGATGGTAAAAAAGAGCACACAAGCTGCACAAAACCCTTCTTCACATTTCAGTCTTATGAGCCCCTCTCACCCTCCTTCCATTCATTTTTTACTCTTTGTGTTTGTACCTTTTTTTAAAAGCCTTCTAATGACGTTGGAAGAAGTCCCACTCACATTAACTTCCCATTTGTCAAATGGCTCATCTCCTTTGAAATCATTTCCAAAATGTTATCTTTTATTGGAAACCTAATCCAATAATAAAAATAACTGTCAGTTATTGAACAGTCGACCTGTGCTCTCAAGAGAAGACCAGAGATTGATGGCCACCTATTACTGTCACAACTCTTCCTTCCTCACAGGGCCAGGATGCACCTCGACTGTAGTCCCCTGGTGGCACTCACTGTGCTGAGCTTGGAGTTTGAAGTTAGACAGTCTGAGTTCAAGTCCTGGCTCCATATCTTAAAAGCCATGCCTCATTGGGCCAGTTAACTCTTTGCTTTAACTTGATTACTTTCATTTCAAATTCATTTCAATTCGTGATGCAGTCTCTGTGGCCGAGATACACATCCAACATACTCCCTCTTCCTGGGCATCCAGCTCAATTACACTTGCCAGCCCTTTGCATCAGGGCAGAGTGTGTGACTGGGTCATCTTACCAATGAAATGTGAGCTAAGTGACTTGTCACTTGTGGGCTGGAGCAGTTAAGAGTGGGTGTGCCTTCCCCATGCCTTCTCTCTTCCTGATTTGCTGCTTGGATATTGAATTCCACACTTTGAAGGTTGTGGAACCGCCATCAGCCTGACTCTAAGTAACTCTGTGAAGTTGAGGCATCTTCTACCCTCCCCAACCTGCAGTGTACTATGAGATGGGGGTGGGGTGGGGAGCCTTTGACATGCGAAGCCACTTCAACTTTGCAGCTGTTTGCTGCAGCAATGAACCTGCCCTGGTTAGTAAAGTCCCTGTGGGCAGCATGAATGTATAGGAAGAGGAACAGCCACTGAGAAAGGGGGTGTGGTTTGCAGTTTCCCTGTAGCAGAGCTACTCTCAGAAACTTCTTTTTCCTCCCTGCATCACAAGTGTAAGGCATTTTAAACCCCTTTATATATTTTTCATATTCAGTGTCCACAGAAATTCTTGTTGGAACAAAGGTTTTTAAAAATGGCTGAAAAAAAAAACATTGAATTATAGAATGAACTCTGTTTACTTTCGTCATTATCATAGCTTATTTTAGCCCCTGGATAAATGTTAAGTAAACAGTGCATGAAGCTAAAAAGGCACAGTTTTTCTCTTTGCTTTAATTGAACCTTAAAAAAGACATCATACTCCTCTTCAAAGAGAAATTGGATCATGGCACTTTCTTATGTTAAAACCTACCATGGTTCTCAGTTGACAACCTGCTGTCCTAACACATAAGGCTCCTTATGCTCTGGCCCCACCTTATTTTCGCCTTTAAAATAATATGGCATTGTGGTTAAGAACTCAAAATCTGGTATCTGATTTCTCAGGGTTGACTGCGGCTCGGCCACTAACTGTTTGCATGAACTGGAGCAAACTGTCTAGCTTCTCCAGCCTCAGTTTCCTCATCCACAAAGATAGAAATGCCTCATTAAGTTTTTAAGAGTTGTAAATGGATCTCTTTACATACCATCTCATGTTTTAGAGCAGCATCAGACATGGCATGATCAGCAATATTAATTATGGTTGTGATTGCACAATGTTGTCTGATGAAATTTTATACTATAATTTATGCTTAAGGGACTATCCTAGGTGTGCAGAAAAAACAATAAAATATAAAACATAGTTTTTGTCCATTAGAACTTGTCAGCCAGGTAGAAAATTTTTAGACTTGAACAATATTAGCTTTAGTAGGTGCACAATATATGCTTAACTTAATTGAAATTTTAAAAGGGAGGCTTATACTATGCTTTAAATATATTCCTTGAAAACAAGCCTAATATCAAAACCCCTTTTCATAAAACTTTTATTACGTTTTTTAAACTACATATTCAGCATTTTACCAGAAGGAGAAGAAAAAAATTTTATCTTCAGAGATTTAAAAATGTTTGGAATCAGAAACCATGTTCAGATAATAAAAGTAAATATCAATTAGCCGTATCTTAAATGGGAAGCTTGCTAAAGCTTCTTAGTGTTGCTAAGTGCACTTGTTACATATGCAAACAAAAAATATACTGTGTATTTTTTTTCTCCACAAAGATTATCTTCAGCAGTAAATTTTTAGAGTTCTGTTCACTCTGAGATTAAATATGCAAAAGAAGAGCTTTCCCATATTTTATTCCCTTAGAATATTTT
The DNA here is from genome assembly GCA_028646485.1 of Cryptoprocta ferox. Classification (NCBI taxonomy): domain Eukaryota; kingdom Metazoa; phylum Chordata; class Mammalia; order Carnivora; family Eupleridae; genus Cryptoprocta; species Cryptoprocta ferox. Next base: position 41,698,069 of record CM053578.1, read on the forward strand.
AATAAAAGATTAACTTCTTCTGCTATGAACACTGTTATGTTTTTTACTTACAATATCTTTCTCCTGATTTTTACCCTAGTCTACCTGGTCCTATCACCTTGAATCAGAGCCTCTTCTTGCTGTTTTTTCAACCTTTCAAATGCTGGTAGACAATGATGGAGGTAGGGAGAATGCCAGCAAACACAGTTCTAAGACCTCTTTGCCCCACCAGCTCACAACTCATTTAACAGTATACAAATGATTTAACAGTAATACCAGCCGCCGTCCCACAGGAAATCATTTCCATTCCCACCACTGCTTGCAGATGGAGGTCATGTTTCCCTCTCTCCTTAGTCACCGCTCAGCCAAACTCCTCATATTTACATAATTCTCCCAGTAGTGTTAGGTAAACTTTCTGAAATCGGAGCAGTTTGTGGAGTTGTACCTCCAGAAAGCGATGTGGAACTGGAGGAGTGAAGAGATCCTGAGCCGGGCTGGGGATGAATTTGTATTTGCCCCTTCCTAGCCTATATTCTGCATTTTCTCCTTCAGATCCACTCTCCACTTTATCCATTCCGCTCTGTGTCCTTGGAGACTGACTTGTATGGCCTTATTCTCTGACTTTCTGTTCGGTTTGATCAAATTGAGGCACTGAGGAGATCAGAGGGCAGGAAAAAATTGGAGTTGGACTATTTATAATTACTGGCTCCCTCCCTGCTGTGCTTCAGATTGGCAACGACTATATTCCTGTATTTATAACCACAGTTTATGTCCGAAGGCCATCCCTTACATCTGCAAATATTCCCTCCAGATTCCAGGAGCAGTTTTTTCTCCTTCCCTCTTTCGGCTTTAGGTTGTCAACATCTCTCCTACCATTGCTACTCCCTGTGTGACTCATCATTGCTTGTTAGTTTCCCTTAATCCCACCAGCTTTGTCAATAATACTTGTAATGAAGTCTCTTCAATTGCCCCCTTATAAGAGTGCTCTCCTTTTCTCACCGGGACCCTGGCTGAAAGTGACCCAGACCTGAATCACACAGATAATACCAGGTAGTTTCAACTGGGTCAAAACCGGTGGGCACTCTAGATGGTATCTAAAAACCCAAAGAAGAATGAGGTTTTTTTTCCCTCTGAAAGCTCAGGCAAGTTTGCATTGCGGCAAATCCAGAAGTAAGTACAGATTTAAGGCAAGATTGCTCAGAAAAGGGTGATTAGAAGACTATTAACGTCAAAACTCCTCAGGGAACTTAACATTTCTTTCATGTGTTGAACTCCTCAGTCCTCTCAAATGTCAGTAAACACCTGCATTTGACAGAACCAGCACACAGTACAATACAAATGAGACTGGCCTGGGAGTCCGAAGCCCTTGCTCCAGCACCAGCTCTTTCACAGATATATTGGAAGACCTTGGGCAAGTCACTAATTTCCCTGACTTCAGCTTTTTTCCAGTCTTCAATAGGACAAAGCTGTACTTGGGATCTCCCAGTTCCTGCTACATTTTCAATATAAGCACAGTTCTTGACATGAAATCCACTTGTGAAATACTGACTCAGTCATATGTGCCAAATCTGAAGTCCATGTTTTCATATAGCCCAGAGACCATTCTATGTTGTCTTGAGTTATAGTCAACTTGAAAAGAGGGGAATTGCCCTGTTACATGGGTGCTACTGCCTACTCAGTTTAGACAGGCAATGATCATGCTTTACCTCTGACCTTGCAATACTCTATGCCTGATGGGACTCTCTACTAGTGCCTCTCCACCCGTCATTCACACATGAGGCGATTCATGTGTGAATTAGAACTCTTTCCTCATCTGGGAATGGTTAGTCAATGCTAGAACAGAAACATCTGATACCTACCCTCTGCCTGAACATTCTTCTTATCTGATCTAGTCACACTCAATTTCTGTCTTAATAAGCCAACTGTTTTCACAACTCTGTTTTGGAACATAACATTCCCTCTGTCCAAAATGCTTGTGTTCAAGTTTTTAGACTTCTCCTTTACCTTCAAAACCCCATTCAAATATTACTTCCTCTGTGAAGTATTTCTTGTACCCCTTTCTTCTCTGTTCCTTCTACCTCTACCATCATCTTACCACATTGCATTATGCTTATCCAGTTACCTGTAATACACTTCCTACCAGCACCAAGAGGCAATGAGCTCTTCTGCCTCATCTTTAGTCCCCAACAGAGAGCCTAGTATGAAAATATGTACTATAAAAGATAAAAATATTATTGAATAAACATACGATAAAATTAAGCATCTTTCCATCAATAGAAGTTCAAGCTATACTTGCTTTGGTTTTTAAAGAAAAATGTCTCTTCCTTTGTAGGAGATCGAAATATTCACACCGTGAGATGTAGGAAGAGATATGGCCAGAGATGAGGTTTAGGAAAGGAAGATTGGAATGATGTTGATCAGGTCTCTGAGATACTCAGGAATCATTGCCAAAAATGCTCTCTTACCAGGCATTTGTGATTCAAGTATGGAAAACACTCTCCCATGCCTTTGGAAAGAGCACTGAGGAAATTATTTCATTATTTTTTCTTGTTTCTGTTTTCCTTATAGCTCCTCTGGCTAAACCTGACTCCTTCAACTAACCACTCACTCCATTGTCTTACTCCTCCTTCTTATCAGTGCATGCCCTTACCATAATCCAGTTCACAGATTTAATGCTTTATCTGTTGACTGCGTGGGGAATGCAATTTTTTAAATCAAATAAATTATAAGTACATATGAGCCCTCTACTCCCCTGGGAACACCACTTTTTGTTTGGGGAGGATAAATGCATACCATTTAGTCTCACACTTTTTTTTATTAGCTGATGATTTTTCTTAAGAGTAGGAAATCAAGTGTTTACTTTAATAATGTACCACCTAAGGAAATTCTAAAAACATGCAGCTAAGGATTCTTTGCTAAGGTCAAAAAGAATTTCAGAGTTGGAATATTTAAATATTAAATATTTTCAGTGAAGAATATTCTAGATTTATTAAGAATTTCAGAGAGAATGTATAATTAGTATATTTTTATATTTTTAAAATGTTTTTTCAATTCTGTTAAAAACTTTATTTCGTGTCTTATGTTTCATTGTTGTTATTGTCATCATGTATTCATAAAAGCGCAGAATAACATTTTATATCTACTAACACCACTCTTCTGAGTCCATATAGTAACCATAAAATATGATGGTTACAGCTTGGTAGCCTTCTCTCTCTCTCTTTCTCTCTTTTTCTCCTCCTCTTCCTCTTCTTCCTCCTCCTCCTTTTCCTCCTCCTTCTTCTCCTTTTTCTCCTTCTCCTTTTCATCTTTCAGCAATATTTTCACACCATCAGAAGAAATCAAGCTTATACTTTGCTCAAATCTTTGCTTTATATTTTATTTTCCTGTAGTACTGCATGACTTGAAGAAGCAAGCTAAAATTTGTCAGAATATTGTCAGGGGCAATGCATGCAAAATCCAATCTAGTTTCACCACCCCTATTAGCTTTTCCACTTTCCATGCAAAAATTATTTCTGTCAATATTTTAATTTCAACTAGATGGGGTGGAAGGAATGAGTGACATCTAAGCAGATGGTTGTCAGAAAACTGATGACTGCATACAGTGTTGTGATTAAGAATTAGGGAATAAATACATGCAGCTTGTTGTAAATATGTGGCATCTATATATATATCCTCCCAAAGAACTCAATCTTACAGATTACATTTTATTAATAAAAGCCTTACATTTTGATAATATATTTTAATAAACGACTAAAGTATTACATAAGTATTAGCTAGATCCTTAAAGACCAATAAAAAAGTAAGCTTAGGTGGACATAATTATGACCTTAAAAATCATTTATTCAGCTTCCTTATTAACTTTGTAAACACCCTGAAAGATGTGTGTTGGTGGTTTAAATAGAAAGAAGTATAATTAGAATCACACAAATTATTTGCTAGTGATTATGAGGGTCAGAGAGGACCACCCCAAATCAGTATACTTTATACCATATTGCATCTTCAAATCAATATTCAATTTTGCATTTTTTGAAATGCTTGGTTTTACGGGTTTAAACTAATGTGGAAAAGAAACACCTACCCAGAAGTGTTTCAAACTTTTTTGACCATAACCATCTTATGGGTTGAATTGGATCCCCCTTAAAGATGTTGAAGTCCTAACTCCCAGTGTTCATAAATGTGGCCTTATTTGAAATGAGGTCTTTGCAGATGACTTAAGATAAGGTCATTAGAGTGGGCCTGAGCCCAATATGAGAGCGTCCTTATAAACAGGAGAAAGTTGGACATAGAGAGAAACATGTACATAGAGACAATGTCATGTGAATATGAAGGTAGAGCTTGAGGTGATGTGCCTGCAAGCCAAGGATGCCAAGGATGCCAGCAAACAGGTAGGAGAGAGACAATGAATTAATTCTCCCTCACAACCCTCAGAAGGAATTAATCCCACCAATACTTTGATCTCAGACTTCTAGCTTCCAGGATGTGAGACATACATTTCTGTTGCTTAAGCCACCTAGTTTGTGATACATTGTTATGGCAGCCCTAGCAAACCAATGCAGCCCACAATCAGAAATACATTGAAATCTGCAATAGCCACACATATGTAAAAACAGTTTTCACAAAACAGCATTTGCCTTTGATGCACTGGCATTTTCAAATCCATAGGTTTTTTTTTTTAATTTTTGTTTGTCACAACTCATAAAATTTATTTCTTGGAGTCAAAACCCACAGTTTAGAAAATATTAGATTAATAGGAAGAACAATATTTAGCTCTTACACAGGGGTCACTTTTATTTATTGTGATCGAAAAAGATCTAAGACAAAAAGAATTTTTTGAAGGGTATGATATGCCAGTGAAAGGCAACGTTGAATCTACAAAACATTCATGTGAGACACATTATTTACAGGAGTTCTTTAAAATTGGCACTAAAAACTCTAGGCCCAGAAGTGATGAGTAAGATTCTAAGTGGTTCTCAAGTATTGCTCTGACCTCAGTCAGCTGCTACTGTTCAAATAATTCCTACCCCAATTTTCATTTTCGCTGTGGTTTATTTCGAACAATGTTGAGCAAGTGTAAGTAGGACAAGATCTTTGAACAGTGGTTAAGTCACTAATTGTAAGTAACTCAAGATCAGAGGCGGTCGTATTCTTTTGGCTCCCAACTTGAAGAGATGTGGCCTCATTGGAGCCTCTATTTCTGAATTCCTAATCTTCTGTGTCCTTCTATCGACCTCTTTTCTCTCTCAATCATTTCTGTTTCCTCAATCCTTTACAGGTTCTCTTCTCTCCCACTTAAGTCAGGTTTGTGATTCCTTCCTCATACTTGGTATATCCCACTCTCTGCTCTTCTGTATCTGCTTTCTTGTGTGTTGTTGGATGGGTTTATTGTCTTTCCTTCCTTTTCTGTCTCTGGGTTTTTGTTGTTTAATTCTTCTCTCGTTGAACTCACATTGATATGCAGAATTGAGTGTTTTTAGGCTTGCATTTAATGAACTAAAATTAACAACTTGTATTTTAATTGTAAGAAGCAGATACATTGAATTTATTTTTTTCTCTAATACATGTGTAAAGTGTAAATTTTTATTTTTTTACAAGGTAATCTTTAATTGATCTTCTCAATGGTCAGAAGACTGGTGGGAAAATCATTCAGTCAATCAACCAATCAATCAATCAATCTAAATCCGGGCAACAAAATGTACTAACTAAATTTAAAAAAAGATAGGTAAATTTGACTTAATTAAAATTAGGGACTTCTGTTTATCAAAATATATCATTAAGAAAGTGGAAGGCAAGCTACTAAGGGGGAAAATATATTTGCTGAATATACATAATATACATATTAAAGATTTGGATCCAAAATATATAAAGAACTTCTCAAATTCAATAAAGAAAATAATAAAGACCCCACTAAAAATATGGGTAAAAAAGTCAACAAGCATCTTCCAAAACAAGAAGTTAATTTGGTCAATAAAACATAGAAAAACAAACAACAACAATAACAAAAGAAATCCTCAGCTTCTTTAGGGAAGTGGACTATGAGATATCACTTCTATACACCAAATAGAAGGGCCAACATTTGGAAAGTTAACAATATAAATGTAATAGTATATATTCACAACATGTTGAGCAACTATAACTCCCATATTCTTCCAGTGGGAGAAATTTTGTGATTTTTTTGTTGTTTTTTTTAAAGATTCTATTTTTAAGTAATCTCCATACCCAATGTGGGGCTTGAACTCATGACCCTGAGATCAGGAGTCACATGCCATCCAGGCACCCCAGAGCATGAATTTTGGAAAACTGTTTAAAAGCATCTACTCATGCTGAGCATACACAGAAACAACAACTCAGCAGTTCCATTCCTAGGTTTATACCCAAGAGAAAGACATATCTATGAGTATCAAGAGACATGTACAAGAATGTTCACAGCAGCTTATTCATAATAAGACCAAACTAAAAACAACCTAAAGGTCCATCACTTTCAGAATAGACAAATGACTTGTGATATTTTCATGTGATGAGAATGAACATATACGGAAGCACTTAGCAATGGGAATCAATCTTGTAAACACAACCAGACACAAATACCATTCACAGAAATTCCCTTCATAGAACGTTCCAAAACAGGCAAACTGATGGATGATAATTAGTAGAGAAGTGACTGAGGAGGCAGGAGGGAACCCACGCACATCCTATTGATGGTGATTGCAAAGATATATTTATTTTATAAAAATTTGAATGTAGCACACATGATTCACTTTTCTGAGTGTACATTATAATTCGACAAAGTGTTTGCTTAAAAACTAAAACTGTAAAACAGGAACCTATACATTATTGCTTTTTGAGAAACACAAAACCATATATCAAGAAACTAACCATCTTCACCTCCACCCCTAGACATTTGCCAGACATATTGTAGTAAATCCTTCAGCAGTGTTTATTATTTATTGAGGGTTTCTGTGTGTTGGAATGAATGCATTTCAGGAATTAGCACATTAAATTCTTCAAACTATGCTATTAATAGGTACCATTAACACCTAAATTTCACAGGTGGTCAAACTGTGATTCAAAGCAATGATATAACTTGCTCGAGGTTACAAAGCCCGAGGTAACACTTTTCTACCGTCCTTGCTTGATGCTCCATCTCATGATCTTCATAGAGTTGTTGATAATGAGAGCATTTGATCTGGGGTAAATTGGGAAGTAAGATGTTGTGAAATATAAGAGTTCCTGGTCCTTGAAAGAGATGGGTATGCGCAGGGAGTGGGGATGTAACTTTTACTTTTACTCCAATTGCATCTTGAGTCCAAGGATAAAAATGGCTGCGTTAAGTGTCTTAAATGTGAGACCAGAGAAAAACAGACAAGAGACTCAATTTGGGTCTCCCTACTTATTTGCCTCCTGGGTTTTCCATGTGGATGAACACTGGAAGCACAATTTAGTTCTTCCAAATAATGAAATCATATCTAAGATACACTTCATTTCTAACACTCTGTGGTTCTTCAATTCTCAGAAATGGCATAAGTGTGAGAGTTGCTATAACATTTTTCCTAAGCAAGAGAGCAAACAAGTACTGCTATGAGAATGTTGAATTCAATATTTTCTGAAGCTTTCCCCTGTGGTGAAGAAATGATGCATTCTGAATGGCAAAATAGTTTCAGGACTGCATATCTTATGCTGTCTCAACCTCAAGATCCAAGGGTTTGTGTATGCTGATTCATAGAGGTCTTTCCTAGGGATTTTGTGAAAGTAGCATAGATTTGGAATACATACATAGGGCAATATCATGAAACAAGACAGACGAAAAATGGATTGACATTTCTTCTTCAACAGAGTAAGTCTTTAATATCACAAGGGATGCAATAATCCCTGAAATATCATCTTATTGTGAGCCAAAATCTAATTTCCTTCCTATTTTCAAATTATAGACATTGATGAAATGAAATGAGCAAGAGAGTACAAGACAGAGAATTTAATTTACTTAGAATAAAAAAGAATTAAAATAATCTCAACAGTTTTAATCTATAAAAGTTCTCTAACAATGTGAGAGGAGTTTGCCAAGAAAGAGAATGTCACGTGACCAACTCTCATTTGACATCATTCTGGGAACTCTTGCAGAGAAACAAGTCTTTTAAGAAAAAAAAGGTTGGATTGAAGAAGAACACGGATTGAAATGATTAGGAGCTAGCACAATCATTTTGAAGGCAGACAATAAAATGGAAAGATAGTGTCCAGTCTTGACAAGATATATGAGAATCTAGAATTACTCTTTGGCATTTTCAAATTCTTACTGTGATAGTAACTATGTCACTTGATATTTAAAATGATAGATAATTTTCTGGTTCTTAAAATGCAGTTGCTGTTTATTTCATAGAACTAAAACAGGTGTGGAATTCACCTTGTTAAAACTAAAGCTGAATTTGTGATATTAAAAGAAGTTGCAGAGTTTTTATAAAATAGCATCAGAAACTGAAGCATGTTCCAATGAGAAATAAGGGCCCACATTCAAAAATGTTGTTGGGAGGTAAAAAAAGCTTTTCTGTGAAGATCCTGAATGTTTCATATATATTACTCTTCTATTATGGTGTGATAACTAGATAACATATTTCAGTGAAATGGAAAAAAACAATTTTAAGAAATAGAACAGCTTCTCAGATTCTTCATAAAAAAATACCTTCCTCATCATCTTGATGAGAAGGTTAAATAAGATAATCCATACAAAGTGCTTACCACCTAGCAAGCCACGTTGTAAGTGCCAAATAAAACTTCAGTTCATTATTAACATTTTACTTGTTTCCTCATAGTGAAGATTTAAGAGCAAATAAGCAAAACATGTATAGCAGTATATATTTACTTTGTTTTTTCTTAATGTTTACTTATTTATTTTGAGAGACAGAGTGAGTGGGGAAAGGGCAGAAAGAGAGGGAGAGAGAGAGCCCCAAGCAGGCTCCCCACTGTCAGAGCAGAGCATGATGGTGGCACTTGATCCCAGGAACCATGAGATCATGACCTGAACCGGTATCAAGAGTCAGATGCTTAACCGACTGAGCCACCCAGGCGCTCCTAGTTATTTTAAAAATAATAATACAATTTCATTGTGGAAATAATTCATGTTTTTATTTGATAAAATTAAATATACGAAAGCAAACTTTAGCCTCTATGAAGGTACATTGTTAAACAACAGGAGCTGTAATTATTGAGGAACACGTTTATTGAGAACCTATTATGTGAAGTATTTTTTGCCAGGTGCTGTTTTAGCAACTCAAAACTCAGAATCTGAAAGTCGTCACTATTTAGAATGTCACTTAACTCTGAGTATTCTATTGAGGTCCTCCAAGAAAACATGTTTTCTTCAATAATTTTCTAAGCACCACCACCATCACCTTTTATGATGGCTGAATTTAAGAAGGGAATTCTCATTTTAAACAGTGTGTTTTTACAGGAACTTATCAAACAGTGGCCTTTAGCTGTTGTTCTGTGACAGCCACTCTATTAAAATCCTGATGTAAACAAGTGGAGAAGGTGAACTGGAAGTGCAGATATTTGCACGGCATTACTGTCAGGTAAAATTTTAAAGATAGGTTTTATGAACCCATTATTTGCAGTCAAGGCTTTTGACTACAGCATCTGAAATCATTTATGGAGACAAAATGTTTTGTCAAAACATACTGCTGGGAGTCAGTGTGTAGCTTCTTTTTATGTAATTCAATTTAGTCCTGTTGTTTGCATGAAAGAGAAATTCTAGCTGAGCAGCCAAAATGAGCCAGTAAAAACTGACAATATGGTGAGCATCAGAGGCAATTAAAATTAAATGCTTTTTGTCTTCATTTTATTTCTTAATAAATGGGTAATTGCATTGTGGTGTACCTGGTGACAGGCTAAATTAAGAAGGTATCGGGCATCTTCGCTAGCTTCTGCCTATCACATTTACACTTATTTTTCAATTTTACATCAGGTGGAAGACAACCTTAAGCAAGCTTTCTTTCCAAAATAAATGTCTGAGAAATGGGATCGCCATGCTATCAGGTGGAGCTACTTTGATACAGGGGGGACCCAGTTTAGAAACAACCAACGATGGATGGGCTGAGCTAAACGAAGATGTGTATAGAGCTGGGTCTTCCAGAACTGGAACTAGCGGTCATATCAAGCACCATCAGTATAAAGGATCTGGCAGTTAAATAACACAGAATTCTCTGACTTTCCAATGACAAACTTCTCTGTCTAGCAAAGTAGCAGATTTCAAAAATAGATATACTTTTGTGAATTAATATGAATTGACAAAAGTGTGAGGAAATGAGTAAACTTTGATCATTTGGAGACCAATTTATTCAATTAAGATCTAAGCCTTTATTAAATACCTAATAACATGCCAAGCACTTCACTAGGATTTGAGACTGAATTTTAAATCATATGTGAGATTCTTGTCTTCAAGTACCTAGTCTGGTGGGACGGAAAGGCTGGTGAATAAATAAATGCAACAGAATTTTAAGGTATTATGGAAATAGCATGTAAAGTTTGCAGTGGGGACTCAAAAGTTGCTGGGTCTGTCTTAAAAGAGGTTGTAAAAGAGATTTCTGAGGGCTGTGGATATGCATCCCATATTGCAGTGTGGGTGGAAAGACATTGCTGTGAAAAGTTCCCAAGAAGTACAAGTATCAAACAGTATGGAATGTTGGAAGAAAAATAAATAGCATGCGGGGGGGGGGGGGGGGAGATATGGAGCTATGGTGTTTACAACATGGATTTATTAGGGATAGTTCAGGAGGTTATGACAGAGGCCAGTTCATGATAAAGAATTTGGACTTCAATACTTAAATAATATGGAGCTCTTGATTAAAGCAGAGGAATAATATTTGGAACATTATTTTAGCAATAATGTGGAAAATTATTTAAAGCAGGGCATGATCTAATGCAGAAAAATCAGTTGTAATCTACTGCAATTAGAGGAAGACTAGACTGAAGAAGTAGCAAATGGGCATAGAAAAGGGAAATGTAGAACATAGACTTGACAGCCTTAGTGGAAAGTGATATTATTGAGTTTCATTGGTGGCGATTGCTAAGTTTGGTGCTTGGGTGATCAAGTGGATGGTGACATTCTTTACTAAAATTGTAAAATGATAATAACAAGAACATCTAGCATTGAGAACTTAGACTTTTATTATCTCATTTAATTTTTATGATGTCTAAATAAAGTGGGCACAATTTCTATTTGTCTTACTGGGAAAAAATGAGACTTATATTTAAGTAACTTACCTAAAGTCTCTTCAGTATTGTGTGATAGAAACTGCACTCAAACCTAAGAATGCTTGATTCCAACATAATTTAGTTACTATGTTATATCTAAGAAAATGAGCAGGAGTTACTTTAGACACTGTGAGTCTGAGATGTCTGTTGAGATATTTTATAGGTGGAAAGAAAAGTCTGGGATTCTTGGTATGTGACTGATATTTGAAGGCACAATATGTATTGAGAGAACAAAAAGAAGAGAATTACAGGCAGAAACCAATCATTTTAAAGGGCAGACAGAAGGTGATGAGTACCGCAAATGTCTGAGAGATAAAAGAAAACCAGAAGAAAGTGAAATCTTGGAGGTCAGTTCTACATCGTACTGTGCTCACATCTGTCTCCATGTTCACAAATCCTATCAGTTGTTTAAGAACTAGGTCGAATATTACCTCCTCCAAGAAGTCTTCTCTGATACTCCTATTCAAAATTAATATTTTTCCTGAACTCTTTATCCTTTAGTCATACTTTTCACACCACTTTCTTTCTTTGTACGATCTTGCTATGAATATTGTTTCTATCCACCTGTAGTTTTATTGAAGGAAAAGCCAATCTTGTTCAGCTTGTATTTCCCCATAATACATATAATTGGTCAATGGCAATTAGTTGGGTATATGGATTAATGGATAGTCTTGTCAAAATGTTAATGAGATTTGAGGCATCAAGGAAACCAATGGAAAAACAAAATAACAGGCAGCCAACATAATGTTAGTCCCCCCAAATAAAACTCTAATGCATAAGCAATAAAACACAATGAAAAAAAATCCTATTACACCATTTCACACATGATATTATTGGACCAGAAAAGGCATATAGAACAATTCTAATTATCAGAGAGCTGAAATGTCAAAAGTATAATAGACTAAAAGAAAATCAGTCCATTCATAGACTGAAAGGGGAAATACTTAGTCATTAACACTATGGGTGACGTCGTGAGTTGAAGTAGTAAAGAGTAGTTCATAACTTAAAATTATGAATCAGAAAAATCTTAGTTTACATTTCACCTTTGCCTGAGTCAGCTTAGTCAGCTTAGTGACCTTGGTGAAGTTATTTAACCCTCTGATGTTTCCCTATTCTTCAAAATGAGGATAATAATTTGTGATTCATAAAGATGTGATAAGGCTTAAATTTCAGTATGTGTCAAACACTTAGCATAATGGGGTTCATTCAATAAACCTGGTAGTGTTGCTGTTGTTGCTGCTTCTATTGTTGTTGTTGCTAATAAATGTTCAGGGAGAAACAATTAGAACAAATACAAGTATCTGCTACTTCGTCCAGAAGATAATGGACTCCAGCAATCCACTATCACTGAGAGATGGTTAAACACAGGAAATAGAAAGATTTTGGAAGACCCAACAGAGAAGAAGTAAGTTTATAACCAAGGAGAGTTTCATGGTCTCCTTAGAATATTGGACATTTCCAATTAATACCAACTTAACCCTGGAATACTGGTTTATTAGGCCATGTGTTTCACTCTTTCTAATAAACATTTTCATGCAAATTCTATGCTATTTTTAACTAATTGCATTTTTAAAATATGAATGCAAATAAACAAATGAGTATAAAAATAAGTAAATGGGGCAAGATCAGTCTCCCATGCAGAAGAGCTGAAAATAATTTATATAGATCCTCTGCCCTTAAGGGGTGGAATATGGTTTCCCCTCTCCACAAGTGTAGGCTGTGTGAGTAAATTCTTTACAAAAAGGACAGTATCAAAAAGGGAGTGGGTAGGAAGAGGGTTATTTTATAGTGAAAAAACCTGATAAGCAGTGCTAGGTAATCCAGGTTAACATAAACACTAGTAAGTCATGTGAACCTTGATAGAATATGAGAATGGTACCTTACCTCTGCAGTCTTCCTCCTCAGGGCTCAAAGATCTAGTAAAGAAAAGTAAAGAAACTGTAATAAAAATCTCAATTGAGGGATCTTCTACAAAATACCTGACCAATAATCCTCAAAACGTCCAGGGTCATTAAAAACAAGAATCTGTCATATCCAAGTGGAGCCTAAGGAGACATGATGACCAAATGTGAGGTGATATCCTGGCTGGGATCTTAAAACATAAGAAGGGCATTAGGGGAACACTGGGGAAATCTGAATAAAGTATGGACTCTTTAAATATTGTCATCAATATTGGTTCATTAATTGTGGCAAATGTACCATACAAATGTAACATGTCAAGGAAACCGAAAATTCAGCGTGGTATATATGGAAACTCAGTACTATTTCACACAATTCTGTACATATTAAATGGTTTTAAAATAAAGATTTATTTTAGAAACTAAGAAACTGTATAAAGCATGGATTTTAGTTAATAATGACATCAAAATTGGCTTACAGTTATAACAGATGTACCATATTAATATAAGATGTTAATAATAATGGGAAACTGAGTGTAACATACCTTGGACATTTCTGTACTACCTTTGCAATTTTTATGAAAATCTAAACCTGCTATAAAATAAAATTTTGTTTGAAAACAATATGAATGTTAAAAAAGCATTTTATTTTAAATATTTTTTCTTTTTGTTTTTCTCAATTGTTATTTCAAAAGGTATATTCTGCTTGGAGATTCCAGATTTTATGGGTCTAGTATATATCTACATTTTTAGATAGGTGGAGAAAGTCTCAAAAAATTCAATGATTCACATGCAAATACAATAAAGTATTTTTATTTTCTGTTGTATAAATCTATAAAACACTACAGTTAATTCAAGTAGATCACCACAACTGATTTGAAATTGAAACACCGTACATAAAGGAGATAATCTTTCTACACAATTATAGGAAGGTCATTTTCTTTTTCACAAATTCGAGGTTCAACAAGACTGTCTATGCCATATATCATAACATTGAGATGGGCGAGTGATGATTTCAGTTTAGGATGCCATGAACTGCAGTCATACCAAAGAAGTCACTTATCTTTCTTTGTCTCTTCTTCCACTTGCATGTTTATTGCTGTACTTTGTAAATGGTTTATCCTTGACATGAGAATCCAGAGGTGGGTTTTTCTTGTGGTGTTTCCTTTTAAGCGTGGTAGAACGTGAAGCATATATGTTTCTCTTGGACAAGAATCTCATTCCTACACATCACAAGCCGCCAATATAACCTTGGCATTGAAATTTGTCAGACTAGTCTTTGTGAGCTCCATATCTCAGAGAAGTACTTACTTCCTAAAAGAGTGTGAATAAAAAGCAAAAGCAGTACTACAGAAAAAAAAATTATCCCTATAACAACTATGTATAACAATGTCAGCTAGTGATGTAGGAAAAAAGTCATTTTAAATGAAATGTTATATTTTGTTTGATTGAGTGATCTAAATTTCCACAAAGTTAAATATTCTGGATAAATATTGGCTTTAATAGCCATTACTCATGTGGTAGCCTGACAAGATGATTTTAAAATAGATGCTCTTCCCAAAATCATTTTGTATGGCATATTCCTCAGTTCAAAGATGGGTTCCAAGAAAAGATATCAGGTAGAGATAGAGGACAGATGGATAGAGAACATATTATATATATCACAGTAAATGATACATATATCATTTGTGTATAGTTTACTTGTGTATAGTTTACATGTAATTGCGTAGAAAGATTATCTCCTTTATGTACGATGTTTCAATTTCAAATCAGTTGTGGTGATCTACTTGAATTAACTGTAGTGTTTTATAGAATTATACAACAGAAAATAAAAAACTTCATTGAATATGCATGTGAATCATTGAATTTTTTGAGATTTTCTCCACTTATCTAAAAAATATAGAGATATAATGATATGTATCATAAATGACATGTATATCATAGTAAATGAGCCTTATAATATTTACGTAATGAGTCTTACAATACTTTACGTAAACATGCAAGTGGAGGAAGAAACGAAGAAAGGCAAGAAAGATAAGTGACTTCTTTGGTATGACTGCAGTTCATGGCATCCTAAACTGAAATCATCGTTCGCCCATGTCAGTGTTATGATATATGACATAGGCAGTCTTGCTGAACCTTGAAATTGTGAAAGAGAAAATGACCTTCCTATAATTATGCAGTAAGACTATCTCCTTTATGTATGGGACTATAGTCTATAAAAATATATACATTTGTGATTTGCTTTTGGAGTATCTACATCCCTCTTCACCAGAAACCCATTCGAGGATTCTGTAGTTTCTGGGATGCCTATGTGATCTAGCCTAAGCCACACAGAACGTTTCATCTCCCTGACTGGAGTGACTGATTCGGGGCAGTCGGCAGCTTAAACTGGCTCCTTCGGAGTGAGTCTCAAGACTTTTACAAGAAATACTGAGACCAAGACACTTTTTTTCCTGCTGACTGTGAATAAAGAAGCATTTTCCTCTCTGATGCGGCTGGCATCCATCTTGGGAAAACAGAGCATTGAGGCTGAAGGAAACTGGGTTCTTAGTGACATCATTGAACCAATAAATCAAGCCTTGCCTGAAGCAAGTGCTATTTCTAGTCTTTTTAATTATGTGAGCCAGTAAATTATTTTTATTGTTTCCACCAGTTTAGGTTAGGGTGATTCTTGCAACTAAAGGCATCCTAAATAATACAACTTTCCTGAATTAAAAAAATGGAGTTAGTTTAGCTTAGTTGTCAAGAACACAGACTCTGCAGCTAAACTGACTGGGTATAATCTTTGATTTGAACTAGATTTAGCTCACTAAGCTTACTAGTAAATTAGCTTTAGCTTACATTATGAATCTGTTTCCTCATCTGAATAAAGGAGATAATAACATCTTCTTCATAAAGAGATTGTGAGATTTAGAAAAGCCAAAGCACATAGGATATGGTTCCTTACACAAAGTATGTGCTCAGTAAGTGTTTGCAATGATTATTAAATACTAAGCTAATAGTATTTGACAAAAACAAAGCAAGTTTATTACATATTCCTTGAAGTCTACATTTACAGATGGTCTGATGTAGTTGTAGGAAATGATTGGCATTAAGGAATAATAGATATGATTTAACTTCATTCACTAGAAAATCATGTAAATAAAAACAAAATAAACCAAATCCTCCTGGGATCTAACCTATTTTCACTCTTTAACTACATCAAATGCTGCATTAATTCTCTTTAAAGTACATGATTACATTCTAGAAATTTGTGTATTGGTCAACTGTCTGAACTTACTGATTTTTAGCAGCCTGAATCAAATTAATTACAGTTGTTCGAAGGCCTCTTAAGTCACATGGGTGTTCAGACTTGTTTACGTGACAAGAAAGGACACTTGGTAATCATGATGTTGTTTTCAGAACAACATAAAATAAAAATGTACTACACTTAAAGAACTCCTGGTTTTGAAACTATTTACAATAAGCTGAAACATAAACAAACAGTAGCAGGCATCAAACATTTAAGAAAAACTAGCAGAAGAAAGCTAAAATTGATAAAGTTCTAAGCCTTATTTTCTAGAAACTGGGAAAAAATGCCTTTATTTTATTCTAGTGGCAAGACCACTCAGCTCTCCTTAAACCACACCGGGAGCATAGTTTTAGAATAATAGCAGAGACAAAAACTGTATACTTAATATAGTTCTTTACACGAAGAGGGCACATAATAAATGTTTTTGATTGGATGACTGGGAGAATCTGGCTTAACATTTTATTCTTCACCTAACTGCAACTTGCAAAGTACCCACAGAGATGATGTACTTTCGAATATTACACATGGCCCACTGAATACAATTGTAGTGGGTGCCCTTTCATAATATCTTCCATTATAATCTTCTATCAATGCTGAATGAAATATTAAAGTGAAGTATGTATGCAGTGATTAGTGAGCTAGCCTTTCATTTCCTGAAGATTTGGGAGTGATTTGACTACTTGTATCAATCCAAAAGGGGGATTAGCTATTGCAGACTGAAGGAAATCAGTGTACAATATCCTAGAGCATTTTCAGCACGTCTTCTGAATAGGAGCAAATCCAAGTCATTGTATTTGTAGATGGTATTTTTCTGATGTGCTACATTTAGGATCTCTTACATCCTGTGCTTAATATTGTAATACAAGAAAATCTGTGAGCAGGGAGTTCAGCAACTTTAATGTGTTTGTTTCTGATAGATGATGCTCAGCCTCATCATAATTGGTGGGGCATTAAGGTAGAACTGAGATAAGTTCCCAGGAAATTGTGCAGAAGATTGCAGATTTAAAATTAAAATTAGAGCATAAGCTTTTGCTTTTGTTATTTTATACTATTATAGAAAATGTGAAATCAGGTCTCTATTAATCAGAAGATAATTGTTATTTTATCAATACCCATAATGACCAGAGTGAAAATTTCATGTTCAAATTCCAAATAAAGTTGGCTAGCAACATGTCTCAACACAGGTGATCGATAGGTGTTTCAATGGCAGATAGGAGAGGTATGACGATATGGGGCAGCAAAACACGTCTGGTTGAATTTGGAAGCACTATTGTCATAAATAAACTAAAAATCAAATGTAAATTCCAATGGTTACTCAAATAGAGACTGTGGAAAGCTATTCATTGTCGAAGACTCCCAAAGAGGCATGTAGCTATTAAATTTAAAGTTAAGGTTAAAGTATTTATTCTATCCCAAATGGATCTCCAACAAACAGCAAAGTGAGGGACAGAACAAATTTGTGCTCATTTGTAAAATGATTTTACTCAAGAAGTACACCATGGAAGCACACAACGTCAAACAGCATCACATATCTCCAAGATCCAGCTGGATGTAGATTTCACTTGAGCTTTTCAGTGAATGAACACGGACGCATCTAGTTATTGGATGAAACCTATCCGTGTTAATTTAGAACTATTGACAATGACAGTGATGGATAAACAGAACTGTGTATGTGCTTGAGTGATTTATTCTCTTAGTCTTTACCATGCGATGTGTAACATTACGTATGTCGCATGCTGTGAATTTAATATAGTGCTTATAGGCATTTAGAAGAATTGTTTAGATAATTTAATACAAGTAAAGTTTTTAGAACAATGGTTCTCAGCCCTGGAAGCATATTAGAATTACTGGGAGTTTTTGAAACTACTGATGCCTAGGCTCTACCCAAAATAAATTGAATCAGAATTTCTGAAGGTCATCCCTTCATTCCCAGACTCTGATCCTTAAAAGTTCTATACTCTTATTTTTACTTCATATCTGCATATCTTGCCACTCCTGAAGTCCTTTCACTTCTGGAATTGATGGTATAAAATCAACAAAACCTCTTATTCTCAACTAAGAGTTGAGAGTACGTACCTGTTACTCTCTACTAAGCTCTTAACACCATTTTGTAAGTTAGAAAATGGAGCTTCTCCTTAAGATGCTTCACTAACATCTGATGGAAAAATGCAACACTAAATGTACAAAGCTGTGAAGTCTATGCTGAGAAGGAGACCTTCTTAGATGTGACACTTCTGGGTAGTGCAGAACCCTTCTTTTGCAGGCTTCACAGAAGTCTGGCTCTGCTGATCTCACTTCTAGCCCTTTTATGTCTTCTCCCTACTTCTCTCATGCCTCTGGGCCCGAGGTTTGCATCGCTGCTTTGAGACCAACCTCTCCCCACTAAAAAAAATCCCAAATTTTGACAGTCTCATCAGATGATACCACACACCACCAGTCCCTGTTGCTTTGTGTATCACTCACTCCTCATTCCTGGAATATCTTCGCTGGCAGGAATAAGAACATTCCTGTGAGAATTTTAATTCTCATGTAGCTGGCTCTTTCTAAAGCTCAGGAATCTGAGTCCCATGACATCTTCTCCTCCAGTGGTCTTAGTTACCTTTTCTCACTTGTTAGAATAACCGCCAGACTCTGTCATTACTACAATATCTGCCACCTTTCTGTCTCCCATCCCCTAAGATTGTCACACCTCACCTCTCCAGCTTAAATCGATGGTCGGTCTTCAACGTTATTCCCTTGTGTACACAATCACTTCATTGCTCCTCTTGCTTCATTGTACAACCATGTCAACACTTCAGCCCTGTGGGAGCACCTGGGTGGCTCAGTCAGTTAAGTGTCCAGCTTCAGTTCACATCATGATCTCGTGGTCTGTGAGTTCAAGCCCCACATCAGGCTCTGTATTGAAAGCTCAGAGCCTGGAGCCTCCTTCAGATTCTGTGTCTCCCTCTCTCTTTGACCCTCCCCCGCTCATGCTGTCTCTCTCTGTCTCTCAAAAATAAATAAACATTACAAAAAAATAAAAACAAAAAAATTCAGCCCTACTTAAATAAAACTACCCCCATACTCTGCACCTGTACTGCCAAGGGTGGTTGAAAGAAAATAGTCATGCTCAGCTACGTTTCTTTAACATTAGGTCAGTGGTCCTAATGTTAAAGTAACGTAGCTGAGCATGACTTAGGACCACTGACCTAATGTTAAAGAACCACTGTGCCCTTAATGCTACCTGCAATCATAACACATTTTCCTAATCCATTTATTACCTCACTGCTTTCCTCTTCCTCTTTAGACTTTAGAATCTCCTCCTCCTTCCTTAACTTCATCTTTGTAGTTATCTAAGAAGATATAAGTAACAGAGGAGAACATCCAAGTTCCCATTACTGAGAGAATGAGATCATTCTCATCTGTACCCATAGATTCTGCCTAATCTCATAACCAAGGTCAACCTCATGGTTTGTGTACTAGATAACATCTCCTCTGACATACTCAGGGATGTATCCTAATAAATTTCATTCCTCTCCTACATCATCAATTAGTCCCTCACTATTGAACCTTTCACAGCAAAATACAAATTGGTTATAAAGTATACTTAATTTGGACATGGGCTCTAGATTATATTATAGTATTATATCAATATTAGAGTTTCTGATTTTTGGTCACTATATTGCAGTTATGTAAAAGAATGACTTTGGTCTTAGAATATACACAATGAAGGATTCAGAAAGAGGGCATGGTAGCTCCAATTAACACTCATCTTGTTCAGGAAAAAAGTGAATGGAACAGGAGCAGGGGGGTGGCAGGTAGGAAGAAGGAGGGAAAGAGAAGGAATGAGATCAGGGAGTAAATGGGAGGAGAAGCAAATAACTGGTGAATACGTAAGGGATACAGGGAGTTCCCTGAGCCTCTTGAAGGTTGTAATTTTTCTGTAAGTTTGAAATTATATGAAAATTAAAACTTACAATACAAAAAACATTCAAAACTAGGAAAAATGGAAGTAGGTCAATAGATTATTTATATTGCTTTATATGGTTCATCTAGAATTCTCTGTATAGTGTAAGAAATTATGCTATGTGACATAGGAATAAATATATACTTCAAATTCTTCAGCAAATATCTTAAGTGTTTCTGAGAAGTGTATGGTAGCCAGGTATCCAAGTGGTTGTTTGGCTTTATTGTATACACACAATAGAAAATATCTAAAAACCCCTCCCAATCTTTTTACCACTAGAATATGGATATAACTTCCATAATGCTTAATGTTGTTCATTTTCTTTAGATTATAATACAACAGAGGCTGACCTTCCAGAACGTTTCAACAGCAAGAGTCAAAAAGCACAGAAGATACAAACACACTTCTTTATGTTGCAGGTGTTCCAGAATTTATTTTATCTGAGTCAAAAACCAGTCCAAGAAATTACCATAGAAAACCAAGTCAATATGGAATTATTTAAAGTATGAGGATTGCAGTAGGTGGGTTAGTAGGGAGATTCCCTAAAATATGTTGAAAAGCAGAGAGTGAATGCTCTGTTGTTCCTAGATTATTTAATAAAATATACCTCCGCTTTGTGTGTTCAGGGGGCCCACAAATAAAATATATTCCTTGAGGTAATAATATTAATAATTTCAGAACTGACAAGTATTAGAAATCTATAAGCTTGGCAGAGTTGCAGCTGCGGTTGGTAGGTCTATGTAAGGATGGTTAAAAAAGTCTTGTATTTTATTTCATTCAGCTGGACTTATGATAAGGTCTTCCTAGTCATGTGTATTCCACAATATTGACAAATAAGGAGGTCAGGAGTAACTCATATGTGGTGGGTGAGCCCCACTTACCTACTGCTTGCTCACCAGCGGGAGCCAGAGTTCACAGTGCTCTCTTGACCTGGATTCGCATTCCTCCCAGCACAGGACCCTAGGCAGCCTCTCATCAGTGGCTGACTGATAGCAATTTAGCATCTTCATAGAAAGTAGAAACGTGCTCTGATGAATACTTAACTTAGAAGGCTTAGTTGAATTATATTGATACAATTAAAGGAATCCTTTGCCAGTTTTCAGGGCCCACATTAAGAAGAGATGAGCACTACTCTGTAGGATTTGTCATCATAAAACAGCAATTACTACATCCCAGGCTAGGCATGCTCAGAACAGATTCAAGCATAGGAGAGACCTCAAATCTCTTCAAACTCAACCCCCTTATTTTCCAAATAAGACAACTGAAGACTACAGAAATGAACAACTACAACGAAACCCACACATATACAAAGATAGAACATGAGATTCCTGCCTTTTCTGAGTCTGACCAAACACATTACCCCTTGTGTAATGTAGCCTCTAAAAGTAATCCTTCCTTGTGTGTCTGTGTCTGTATATATTTGTGTGTTGTGGGGGGAGAGGTAGAGAAACAGAGGCAGAGAGAGAAATGGGAAGAGAGACTGAAATAAAGGAAAAGAAGAAAAAAGAGTAAGGAATAATTTACTGAAGTCTTCATTTTTTGTATTCATCTATCCACTGATGAGCTCAATTCACATCAGTAGAACTCAATCATTTGAAAACAGCGGACAGAAAGAAACTGCTAATAATACACCTAATCATTTTGCCATCTAAAATTTCCTTAGTTGGGGTGTCTAGGTGGCTTGTTCGGTTAAGTGTCTGACTCTTGACTTCAGCTCAGGTCATCATCTCATGATTGGTGAGACTGAGCCCCACATCAAGCTCTGCACTGACAGCGTGGAGCTTGCTTGGTATTCTCTCTCTCCCTCTCTCTCTGCCCCTCCCCTGCTCATGCCCCCCCCTCAAAATAAACACTAAAAAAATGACTTTAACTAAGGGGAAACAACCATGGGTATCATAAGAGGTGCATTTGAGCAACACTTTAAATCAAATGTAATATTCTTCCACAGAACAAAGAGTTAAAATATAGACATTTCATGGTAAGTTTCTCTCTCAATCAGACTCAAAAAAGTCAGAAGATTTGAAAGCTATTAGGACTATGATAGATGATCCTCTTTCAGACACCTTTCTTTTTTACTGACAAGTTGCTGTTAAAAATTAAAGTAAAAAGAGGCCTCCTTTTTTGCTGCACATTTTTAATGGACCTGAAGCCAAAATAAGTCAGACTAAATTATGGGAGTAAATGACCTCCCGGGAAGTATTATACCAAATTCCAAAGTACTATAAAGACTTTCCTTTGATCTTTTTAGCTTCACAGCCTGAAATTCAAAATCTGTATTTAATTTTAGATTGCATATACTAGCTTTTAAATTTTCTTTCCAAAATGATATATCATTTTAAATGATAGGACACCTTTAACTTGTATTTCCTAAAACTGCTGACTGTCATTTCTTTATTCTTTTACTCTATAAAAACAGATATAGATATAATTAATTGCAAAAAGTATTTGGGGTTGGGTACTGTAATGGATAAACCATTGACCTTCACTTAAGAGATAGCACTTTAAACTCAACCTTCGTTTCTAAGTAAAATGAGTCTGATCCAAAATGAAGTTTTCAGTTCACACCTGAGAAAGACCCTGAATACAGACAAAAAGAAGCTGGAAAGAGATGAGGCTCTCTAATCCCTGATTTTAGGACTGTTTTGGATAACTGCATCTTATTCTCAAAGCATCTTTTAGCAGGTTGCAAACAGGTGCGCTCATTTTCAACACAGCCCTTTCTGTAGTTCCACAGATGCCTTAAATGAGCAGCATTTCAACCATCCTGCATCCCCATTAACACCTGTAAATCATTCCATATTCTTAAACAGAGCCCACTCCTATAGGGGGAATCTCTTAAAGCTTTTCTGTACATGCTGACTGCAAATGTATTTATTAACATGTTTGGAGTGATTAGTGTTGCATCTGCTAGGGTAAAAAAATGAGTACACAAGAATAGTTTGATATTGTGACCAAGCTTGTCAACGTAGAGGACACAAGTTAAGTATCATTTGTTAAATCAGGTTTGAGTGTAATCAGTGTGGTACAGATCAACAACAACAAAAAGCAATATAGTCAATATGTACCATCCAGGAACCAAAAATATTTTCTTTCAGGTCATGGAGCATGCTGGCTATATGGAGACAGATCCTGGGAAATTGACTTTTATTATTACTGTCCCAAATTACTCACATGACATTGATCTAAGTTCGAATAGTGTTGCTCATTGTTTTCTGATACCACACAAAGAATTGTATATCCTCCCTATATTTACCAAAGTTGTTTTCTACTTCCTTTGATCAGTCTTCTAGGTTCCAGTATGGCCCTAGGGCAGTCAAGTAGTTTTCGGTGCCTGCTTCCATAATTACAAAAGCATGAGAGTAAATTTTTCTCTACCTACCTCATAGGTAGGTCTGAAAGTGGGATGAGACAGGTGAGGCACCAAAGGCACACATTTTAGGAGTCACTCACTCTCAGGGCATGCAAGTGCAGGGTTGCCTCTTTCATGACCTTGAGAGCGAGTACTATGTTCTATTAATAGTACTGTTCATAGAAAGTATCAGAGTAGAGTGTCTCTCCATACCTCAATTAAACAAGGAGTTGGTAATTTATACATTTCTTACCTATTAATCAGGCAATTTCAAGGGACTCATGACCACTTATAAATTTAGAAACAATTTTCCTTTATTTAATTTTTTTGGAGATTGTTTCTCCTAACAGTTCTGGCAGAGTGTGGGTTTTTGAAGAAAAGATTTAATTCACTAATTTTCAAAAATAAAAATGAAATGACCTTTCTACATTTCTTGCACCTATGTTTCCATTCACTTTGGGCTTTCTCGTAAGCAAGCGTCCCTGACCTAATGCCAGGTAGGAAAAATGTCCTTCCTTTATATTCTTTAAAGCTGTAGTATAACTAAAATATTCATTATGAGATTCTCAGAACAAACTCAGATTTAGTACATTAATTATTTCAGTTGAAAATATGTATTGAACCAAAACTACAGAAAAGGAAAAGGGCTAATTTTTTGATGCATATTATTTCAGATTATTTATCATCTTGAGTAAAGCTATGGAAGTTGGGCAAAACTAAGAGAGACACAGAGAGAGACAGAGACAGTACTATTTGAGGACATTGGGAAATAACCAAGGCAACAAGAACTTGAGAAACCTATTTCCCAAGAAAATGGATAATCACTGAGGTGACCCTAGCATTTATCCTCACATTTTTGTTTTAAATACTTGCCAATTCACATCAAAGAGAATAGTGGTCAATGATACTATTATTCATATGTATAAAAAATAATATGATGAAAAGATGGAGAATTTCACCATAGAAAGTAAATCTATAGTAAGGAATCATTAGAAATTCTAAAACAAAAAACACAATTAAATAAGACATCAATATATGGATTTAATAACAGTGGAACTAAGTAAAAAACCCAGAAGGACGCACTAAAGGAAAAAGGATTGAAATATATAACAGATAGCATTAGAGACATCAGGTATGAAGAAAGGGTCTAACATATGTGTAGTTGGAGTCCAAGAAGGAGAAATTAAGGAGTAGGAACAATATTTCAAGAGACATAGAGTAAGTATTTTCCCAGCAGAAACAAAAAAGTCTACTAACTTTAAGAGGAAAATTACAGACAAACAAACAGACAAATCACACCTGGTCATATCGTATTAAAAGTTAAAAATCAAAGACAAAGAGACATGCTTAAAAGCAGCCTTAAATAAATACGCAGCCTGCAAAGGAACAATAATAAAAACGTTTCATTTTTCAACACAAATGATGTAATCCAGCAGAAAAGAAATGACATCTTTAAAACATCAAAAATAAAATTGCTGCCAGTCTGCAATTACTCACACAGTGCTTGGCTAACGAATGAGTCTTCTCAACAACTTACTCTGGTTGTAGACTCATTTTTGTTTTCAAAGAAGAAATCCTTCTTTAATGAGAAACTTCGTACTAATTTTTTATACTGTCTTACTGTTGCTTTCCCATGAGTTGTGACTATTGTGTTTAGTGCTTAGTCTGGAAATGTTGGTGTACATTGTAAATTTTTTCCCAATTATTACCGTCATTTTATTTTTTATTTTTATTTTTTTCTTTTACAGTTTATTGTCAAGTTGGTTTTCATATAACACGCAGTGTTCATCCCAACAAGTGCCCTCCTCCATGACCATCAACCCCCTTCTCCTCTCCCCCACCCTCATCGGCCCTCAGTTTGTTCTCAGTATTCAAGAGTCTCTCATGGTTTCCCTCCCTCCCTCTCCCCAACTATTTTTCCCCTTTCCTTCCCCCATGGTCCTCTTTAAGTTTCTCCTGTTCCACTTATAAGTAAAAACATATGGTATCTGTCCTTCTCTGCCTGACTTATTTCACTTAGCATGACACCCTCGAGTTCCATCCACTTTGCTAAAAATGACCAGATTTCATTCTTTCATTCTTTCAGATTTCATTCATTCTTTCTCATTGCCATGTAGTATTCCATTGTATATATAAACCACAACTTCTTAATCCATTCATATTGTAATTTTTTATCACAGCTATATGGTTATTGCTAAAAACCACAATGCTTTGTCATCTAATTTGATGACCAAACAATCCCTACTCCACTGTGTCTTAAAAGCATGACACTCAGAGTCTACTTTTTTTTCTTTTGCCATGGCTGCCAGGCATATGTAGAGTCTACATAGATACATGGCACACTGGTATAAAATAAAATAAGATGTTGCAGTACAGTAATGTGTATGGCACTTGAAGCTCTGATGAGTTGAAGCTGCATCGCTGTGGTTTTTAGTGCACAGAGCAGCAGAGCAAAGTAATGGGACCACCGTGTATGATCTCTATCACAATGGCTGCCAACTCTGCTGCTGTGCTGGGACAGCAGCCAAAGAAAATGTAGTGAATGATCATGGGTATTTTTCAATAAAACTTTATTTATGGACACAACATTTAAGTTTCATATCATTTTCACATATCTTAAAATACGGTTTCTTTTGTTTTTCAGCCACTTACAAATGTAAAAACCAATCTCGCCTCACAGATCATTAAAAAAAAATTAAGTAGTGGGGCAGGATTTGGCCCATGAATCCTAATTTGTCAAGTTCTACTTTAAACAATAATAAAAAATATAGGAGTTTTTAAATATTTGCAGAAATAAAGGAGGTAAATGGAGTTGAAATATTCTAAGGCCCATGCATTTCTGGAATGTAGCAAAAGCAATGATTTAAGATAGAGTCTAGTAAGTTAAATGTGCATATTATAACCTCTTGAATAACTACTGACAGATCGATAAAAGATCTTTACAAGAGAGGAAATAAAAAATAAAATATAAATAAAATAAAGAAAAATCTAACAAGGGAGGAAAGCAAAATAATAAAAGACACTTGGTTAATAAAAAAAAGTCAAGAAAAAATTAAGTAGGTTAAATACAAAAAAATAGCTAAATGGTAGATTTAAGCTGCTCAAAACCTATACTTAGTTTGAAGGTAAATGAACAAAATATATACATTAATATCAAAGTTATCAGCCCAGATAAGAAATTAAACACAACTATGTGCTGTTTCTATCTTTTTATATAGGAGAACAGAAAGATTTAAAGTAAAAGGAAAATCAAAACTAAACAAAGGTGGATAGCTACACTAACAAAGTAGATTTTAAATCAAAAGATATAACTAAAGTTTAAGAGCAATATTTTATTATAATTAAAGAGTCAATTCAATGTGAAGATATAAAAATCCTAATTTTGTATGTATTAATAGGAAAGCCTCAATATATAGAAAAAAAAACTTGCAAGACAAAGGAAGAATTGAAAACATCACATTCTTAGTTTGAGATTTACCCTCAGTAAAATATAGAACAAGCAAACAAAAAATTAACATAGAGAAGCTTTTCAAAATATCAGAGTACCCGTTTTTGTAAGTTTATTTGGAACATTTAACAAATTGACTTTGTTCTGGAACACAAAGTAACTCTGAACAATTTTACTCTGAGCACAGTAAAATGAAGCTAGATATAAATTACAAGACGATACTAGAAAATCCCCCCAAATCAGGTAATTAGGCAACAAAATAGGAAATAACACATGGGTCAAAGATGTCACTATGGAAACTAAATATATATTTTTATGATATAAAATTATTTTATGATAATGACCTATGATATATGGTATTGAGCTAGTGATATACATTAGAATACTGACTTTCCAAAATATGTGGCATACAGCTGGACTTTTACTTTCAGAAAATCTATCATGCAAATGTATACTATAAAAGAAAGGTATAAAGTAAATTATCTGAATATGATTCTCAATAAGCCAGAAAAAAAAACAGTTAAGAAAACACAAAGTAATAGGGAAAAAACTGGTAAAAATTAACTAAATAGAAAACAAATGTGCAATGGAAAAATCAACAAAGCCAAAGGTTTGTTATTTGAAAAGAAGAGTACAATTTGTAAACTCCTAGAAAGTCTGATTTTTTAATGCAATATATAGAGGGACATGGATATGTGTGTTACAATTATTACAAGTGTAATAATAGTTATATATAAATAACATTATGACAACAAGTTGGACTATTTCAAATAAGTAAACAAACTCTTGTGAAACAAAGAATTATTTAAGACTTTTGGCAATGACTGAGCCAAACTCATCTCCCTAAAAGCATCTCTAAAGCTCTGTAGAATTAACAAAAAACAAACATTTTAAGATCAAAGCAGATAAACATACACAATAATCTGAGAAGCATTTATGCATGAAAGCTTCTGGGATTTGAGAAAGAAGAGTGGAAATTTGTACATTCTATTTTGAGTCCACTTCCAAAACCTCCTTTCCAGCTTAGTTGCTGAGCCAGGGCAAGGCAGGCCACGAGAACCAACAGCTTCTTCCATAAAGATGTCTCACTCAGTTCAGAATGGTGGGCAACACCCAGTAACATTGTCCATAAAATTATTTCTTGCCGGCAAGCAAAATTGAAGGGCAAATGGCTCATTTTAGATATGCCATGTTCATGATCATGCATTTCAATATTGTAAAGATGTCAATTCTCCCTAAAACTTAACTGTAAATTCAATGCAATCAAAATCCAATACATTATGGGGAGACTGGGGAGCTCAGTTGGTTAAGTGTCCGACTTTGGCCCAGGTCATGATCTTACAGTTCGTAAGTTTGGGCCCCGTGTCAGGCTCTGTGCTGACAGCTCAGAGCCTGGAGCCTGCTTTGGATTCTGTGTCTCCCCCTGTCTCTGCCCCTTCCCTACTTGCACTCTCTTTCTCCTAAATAAATAAACATTAAAAAAAAATTTTTTTTAATCCAATAGGTTATCATATGAAAATTGACAAGCTGATTTTTATGGAAATGCAAGGGATCAAAAATAGTAAAGGCAATGATGAAGAACAAAGCTGTTGGAGCTACACTATCAGATGTCAAAATTTATTTTAAACACACAGAAATTAAAATGTGTGTTATTAAAGTAGTGGAAGAAAATGAAGTCTAGAATCAAATGCACATGTATATAGTCACCTGATTTACAACAAAGCACAGTAGACTGGAAAGGAAAATGCAAAAATAATTGGATATACAATAGAGAACAAATATGTATATGTATGTATATATATATTGACCCCTTTTTCACAATACCAAAAATCAGTTCAGGTGGATCATAAAACTAAATGTGAAAAACAGAGCTAGAAAAAGATAACATAGAAGAATATCTTTATGACCTTGGGCTAGGTAAAGTCTTTTTAAATATGATGGAGAGTAGTGCCTGGGTGACTCAGTCAGTTAAATGACTTGATTCTTGATTTCAGCTCAGGTCATGATTTCATGGTTTGTGGGATTGAGCCCCACATTGAACTCTGTGCTAATAGTGTGGTGCCTACTTGTGATTCTCTCTCCCTCTCTCTCTGCCCCTCCCCCACCTCTCTCAAAAATAAATGAACTTCATATATATAGTCATATATATGTATATATATATGACACAGAGACAATAACCAAAGGGAAAAATGTTTAGACTTCATTAAAATTAAGAACAATTAACCATCAAATATATTATTATGAGTGAAAAATCAGACCTTCAAGAACAAGAAAATATATGTAATTATGTATAGATAACAAAGGATAAGTATACAGAATATATATATTATTATATATATTTAAACCTCAGATCAATCAAGAAAAAAATGGACAACCAAATTAAAAATGAGAAAAAAGCCATGAATAGACATTCCAAAAGGATATGTTCAAAAAACCAATAAGCATAACAAAAAATTTATAATATTGGACATTAAGACAGTGCAAAAATAAAATCAAAATTACATATCAATACACACATACACACCAGAAAATCAAAAATTAAATATAACAACGATGCCAAGTGTTGGTAAGTATATATAATAACTGGAACTCTTATGCTGCTTATACACACATACGAACATCCTAGAAATCCACTGGCAGTATCTACCAAAGCTATGTATGTGCATACCCTATGCATAGCAGCTGTATTTCCCCTCAAATATATATATATATAAATATATATATATATTTGATGCATATATGTAGATGTATTTGGTGCATATACATATATATATCCACCAAAAAAACACATTCAACAACGTTCAAGCAGTATCATTTATTAAGAGTAGAATGGAAGAATGGATAACTCTAATTGTCATGTATAGTATAATGGAAAACTAGTCAGCAATGAGAATGAACAACTTTATGTATGACAAACTTTATATATGACAAAATGGATGAATCTCATAAGAAAATGTTGAGAGGAAGAATTTAGCCTCAAAAGAGTCCATGCATATATAATGTTCAAAAAGAGGTTGTAGTAATCTATTGTGATAAAAGTCACAATATGGTATACTATTTTTGTGGGGAACCGAAAGTTTGGTAGATAGTTGCAGCTGTCTCAAGCAAGGCTGGCTGGCATGCACTTAATGTTCTATAGTGTGATCTGGATTTGGGGATGTGTTCATTTTGTAAAACTTCATTGCTCACAATATTTGTTTATTTTTGGAATATATATTTCCTTAATAAAGTATACAAACATGCATATATATAGACACATGGAGAGAAAGACACATAAAGACATTTTTACACACTTTTACATATACACATATATCTGTGTGTGCATATGGATGTATGTATGTACATGTTCATGAGTTCATATACATGCTATGAAATTACAAGCTAAAAAATTTCTATAAAGATTCTTTGATAAGTACTATGGGGGTAAGGGTGCAAGGAAATATTATCTGAGAAGATATTTTAAGCTAGATTTTAAAAGTAAGGAAAAGACATGCTAGTTACAAACTGAACCTAACCTCCGTGGAATAAGATGCAGAATATATGTGGTCTGTAAGGTGGGAAAGAGTTTGCCTTGGTCTGTGAACCAAAAGGAATCCAGCATAACTGAAGGCCAGTTAAAGATGAGGAGAAGGATTAGTGAGAAGGAGTTTGGCCACACAGGACTTTATAGACTATTATAATAAATTTGTTTTTATTTTAAGAAACAGTGGAAGTCATTGAATGATTTTAAACAGGGGTATTGCATGATCTCATTGTTTTGTTTTGTTTTAATCATTCTAGCTACGTTATATATAATAGATTGATATGAAGAAAAATTATTGGGGAGATCAGTTGTAATACACATAGTACTTTTGTCACATAGCAGTAGATAACAAATACTACCTCTACTTTATATATGGCTGTCACTTCCTCATATTATCACCCCGCTTAAAAGTCTCTGGGGCTTGTTACTGTCTGTTACTTTGAATCCAGATTTCTCTGCTTACATTATTACATAGTTTTTATTATCTGGTTCCATCCCATCTAACATAATACCTGTGGACCACTAAACTTTTTTTCTGAATCTAATTGCTCATTCCAATGTTACCCTTTGCTTATATCATTCCACCTTCCTGAATGTCTTATCTCTCCTTATCCAACATCAAGGTCCAAATCATATAAAATTTACCTCCATAAAGCCGTTTCCAGTGGCTCTTTGCTATGCACTGAGTCAGTCCATGGAATTGACTCAATTTTTCTCTAATTATTCAGGTAAGTTGACTCATCATAGTTCATTTCTTTGAATCCATTCTCCAGCTCCACTACCTTCACATACCAACCTTTCCCCTCACCCAGTTTCCAGATAACCACTAATTAATTGGATGTTTAATCCAGTCCCTCTTCGTTGTCCTAGGTATTTGCCTCAATAAAGTTAGTTCACAGGAACATTTTGAAACCAATGTTTATTTCTTGTGATCGTAACACTGCGTTGTTATTATCTCATCTAATTGCACAAATGCTTTAAAATGTTATCAATATCTTAGAGTGAAGAAACTGGTCAGTAGATTGAAAGTACACAAAGGAAATATGCAGAAGCTACAGCCTAATGGCCTTCTTAACAACACAGGAGACCTGAAATAGTGATAAATGGGAAAATATCTTAATGGAAATGCCGATAGATACATTTTTATGAGTTACTATTTAGGTCATGAAAAATCTAGACAGAAAGTAAAAAAATAATCAGATGAACTAGTAAGATAACTATACTGAAGTGACCAATGATTTTATCTGTTATTAGGTTATTTCTTTCTCTGATATTAGAAGACATTCACCTTATTAAAATAGTCTGTCACTATTTAACCATTTTTTTCTCAGTTGAATCCTTGCTATGATGTCAAAGTGTGGTGCCACTGGACTTAGGTAACTGGAAAACATGACTATAGGTTCTTTCTAATAGAACTCCTATGTTAATTTGTGGTTGCCTTTTGCAGTTAAGGTTAAGATTTCATCTTTTTGTGTGTTTCATGTTGGTGTGATATATTTACATGACTGCATTTGTATATTGCAGCTAGGAAATTCTGGAATTAATAAAAGAAGGAAGTGATTTGTATCTTTCTGAACTTGGAGATGTTGGTAGTGAATGTGTAATTTTCTATAAGGGACACTAGACTGACAGACTTCAGTACACTATAAAGTTCTAAAATCTGGTCCAAACTATTTTGTATTTTAAAATATATACATATTTTTAAATAAAGAGACCTACCAGAAAATAATGATTTGGAATCTAGAAGATCTGTTTTAGGCTATCAAGTATCTTTTTTTTTTAATGGAAATAACCAATGTCATTGTCAGGGAAATATTTTCTAAATCCATAAAGTTTTGAAATTCATGAGCAAAGGAAAGAAAAGAAAAGAAGGAAGGAAGAAGGAGGGAGGGAGGGAAGGAAGGAAGGAACTAAAAATTGAAGGTGACTTTAGGAAAAGCTAGAAGCAACTATGTATCTCAAGAATAAGTCTGGTGTATCTTTGTAATGTAATGTAATGTATCTTTGGTGATGGAAAGATACATTACCTATTTACCTATTTCTTAAAAAAATGTTTATAAAAAAGTTTACTCTATGCTAATACCTGCCCCTATTCTCCTGACACACTCATTATATATATATATATATATATATATACATATTATATATATAATGTATATATATATATACCCACAAACACATAGATACATACACACATATATATACATATATACATATTTATATACCATATATAAATGTATCTCTATATATTATACCATATATATGTATAAATGTACACACACCTCACATTAGAACATTTGTATATGAGCCAGTACACCATAATGCACAGAGGCCCATGTTTAAGTCTATTTAAATGCATTAGAGAGGGAGGAGAGGCTTGCTAGAGAAGATAAAAATTGAGCTAAGTACTAAAGAATAAGAATTTCTTAGGTGGGAAAGGGGCAAGAAGAGAGTGTTCGGAAAAGGAAAACAGTATGAAAAAGGCACAGACACAAGCAATAGCATGGCTCCTTTCAAGAAATGGGAATAATTAGTTCACACGGAGGCACAAAGTGCAAATATGGATAATGCAGTGTATAGGGCTGGACAGCCAGTCTGGCCAATCATTAAGGGAAGTATTTACCACACAGAGACTTCTGACCCTAAAAGTGGTGCAGAGGCCACTAAAAGATCTTAACAGAAGGTGTAATGAGATTTGTACTTTGGAAATACAGCCTTGGCTATTAAGATAAACTGGAGTGGAAGCGACCAGCAAAAATAGGTAAACAGTAGTAAAAAAAAAGAAAGTCCCAGATAGAAATTATAAAAGCCTGACCTGATTCAATAAAGGGAGAAAAAGATTCAAATTAGATACTTAGGAAGGAAATATAATTAATACCATTTAGTGAACAACTGGATGCACAGACTTAGAACCTCTATGTTGACTCCCACATTTCAGAACATTTCAGAATTGGATGCCAAGGTAAATGTTACTATTTGAACCAGGTTTTGGTGAGCAAAGGAAGAGGAGCCAGTTTGCACACTATTCTTTTTATCTGACTGGGCCACAATCTGGTGACAATCACCAGTAGATAATTAGATATTTGGCTTAGATTGTCAAGAAAGAGCCCTGAGTTCAATCTACAGATTTGGGAGATACCAACATAGCTGACAGTTAACACATTAAAAATAGATGTCTACGGAATAAAGACCAGATTATAGGCACTATTTCAAAAACAGAGAGATAATTTTTCAAAATCTATGTATCCAGGCCTTTATACTGTAGGCATGTTCAGTATCCTCCAGTACCTCTCCTAGAGACTTGAGTCAAAATGGATTCTTAGGATGGAGTTAATCATTCAATCAGTTGACCGGATGACTGGACTGGAGATGAGGGTACAGATATGCATGTGACTTGGTCAAGAATAGATCATGAGACATGTCAATGGAGGGATGGGAAGACAGGGAGCTAGATGGCCGAGGGGAAGTGCACTGAGGACTGAAGAAAAAGGAGAAAGTAGAGATAGTCACTCTTTCAAGAAGTCTGGCCTTTAAGGGAAAGAGAGATAAGTTGGTAGAAAGACCAGAATATAGAGAGGGGCACACATATCTGATACTATTTATAGGCTGAGAGATGAAAGATGCCGATGAAACTTATAGAAAGATGCCAATGAAACTTATAGTCTGCAGTAACCATTGATTGACTCTTGAGGGAATCAACAAAATAGAGAAATATTTTCAGGAACTGGCCTTCTAACTGCTCAATTGCCCAAGAGGCAATCACTATTCAAGTTTATTATTTGGTTGGCATCTTGTGCATATTGCCTAATGGTTTATTTTCCCCTGAACTATACAACTGGAAATTAGCACATAAATTTTAGAAGAGAATATTTATACCAGTTATGTGTTTATTCAAAATCTCCACTAGTGGTGTGCCTAGGGCTCAGTCAGTTGAGCGTCCAAATTTAACTGAAGTCATGATCTTGCGGTTCGTGAGTTCGAGTTCCACATCAGGCTTGCTGCTGTCAGTGAGGAGATCACTTTGAATCCTCTCTCCCTTTCTCTGTCTCTGCCCCTCCCCTGCTCACAAACTCTCTCTCTTTCTCTTTCTCTCTCAAAAACAAATAAACATTAAGTTTTTTTAAATCGCCACTAGAATTTTTTTTCTTGGAAGTTTCTCCGTCTCTCCTACATATATAGTGGCCCAACCATATTAAATTAAA